>CAMZMU010000114.1:28008244-28556377 GCA_947311845.1 Poa pratensis
GACGAAGAGCTCAGTAGGATCCTGAAGGAAACCAACCGCAGAGGTCCTTCAGGCGCACAAATGTGCTTTGATGACACAGGAAACTCGACGGAGCTGATGAAGAGGCTCGACGAGTTGATTGCGGCAAACCTGGAGCTCCAGAAGGAGAATCGAAAGCTTAAGGTTGAACTCGAATAGGAGCGCATCCGCAATTTGACCATCCGAAACAACCTACTGGATCTAGCCAACGAACACCCTTAATACTTTCCCGTATTATTGTCGACATTTCTTAATCTCCGAATGAGGCGAGCCCTGCGCCTGGTGCATAGAGACAGAGGAGGCTTAGCGATGCGGGTGTTGGTCGAGGTGCAGCCGGAGGCAAAGCTTGCATGCGTCACTCGTGCGTGTGCGCGTGCTTGTAGGGAAGCACGAGGCACTGTGAGGAGGGGGAGGTGAGGAGGGACGCTCGGTGGCTCAACGCCGGAGCTACGGACAACCAGGAAGCGATGGTCGCCGCGGGGGATGACAACAATGACAACCCTCAAGGTCGAATCCATATTGTGCCTTCGAGCAAAGGTGGTGGATTCACGGCCAAATCAGTAGGATGTGGTAGAGCGGCCAGTTCGAGGTCGAAACGACGGAGAGGAGGCAGCGTGGTCACCAGAGAAGAGGTGGGAGGGCGACATGAAACTTTCAATTAGTAGTTGGCATGCCCATGTTGCCCTTTTTTCATAAAGCAGCAACCCAAGTGTTGTATTTTGCAGCAGAAGGTGTTTTTTTTTTTGGACTGCATGAAATAAATTTGGACAAAATTTACAACAATTACAGCTGTTGGAGTAAGGTTTTTTTTTTGCCTCAAATGCCCTAAAATGTTGTTAAACCCTAAAATATGGAAACAATTGGAGATGGTCTAAGAGGGTGGCTCGTAGATTTGGTGCGGTAGTTAGAAAAACTCATCGCCAAGTTTTGTGTCCAGCCAAACAAACGGATATTATTATTCCGACCTTAATCAAATGGACACGAATGTGTAGAGCAGGAACCAATGAGAGGCTGCCACATAGTTCAACCTGGAGCTCTAATCGTAGGGAGGTTAGATATTGGAGGGATTCTCTTCCGTGTCTGAATGAATGACAAAAGTGAGGGGAAAATGGGGAAATATGAGAGAGAGAAACGCGGGCCCCATGTGCTACTCCTTCCGTTGGGTGAAACCTGCACAAGTGTAGCTTCACCACTAGTCGGCTACTAGAGAACGAGACCACCGTATTGTGATGCCTCCATTGCTAATCAATTTAGGAGGAAATAGAGCCAACAACAAGATTTCGGTACGCGAGATTCCGTCCTTCTTGTCGGCGAAGCTGCTAGTGTTCCTGTCTCCGGCGGTTATTGGGGTCTCCAAGGTACGGCGGGCCGCGGCCTCTTGCCAATGGGAATTTCCGTCTCTTTTTTAATTGTTTCAGTGTCTCTTTTGGAATGGTGACCGCGGTGACATATTGAAGTTAGAATAAGCTTCTCTTCGTCCTATCCTCGTTCTGGTGGGACGTCTAGCGCCGGAGGAGGACGTGTGGAATTGTGTGTCCGACGGAACTCTTTGCATCCGGTCCGTCCGTTTATGTGGTTGTAGGTTTGGCTCTTCCAACCTATGGTTGTCTAGTGCTTCGCTAGGTAGGTGGTCCGAAAATTTATTTGTAATATACTCTCCGTTCACTATGCAGGCATTTTGATTTAGCTCTATCGACCATATGGACCATACGGACGTCTCCAAGGTTTGAATAATTAATCCCGACGGCGACGACGCAACTACACATTCTGCGAGGAGCCACGTGCATGCCTACGTCTTCGTTCCAACCGATCGAGCTCCAGTCTGTTAAATACTACTCCCAGAATGTCCCCGAAGGGCCTGGGAGCTTCAATAAAAAAGCGGCATACACCAAGTTACAACGAGGTCCTCAAAGAATACAGAGATTACAAAGAAGCCCTCGACTTTTACAAGCAGGACCTTAGAAAGGAAATGAGGAACGCAATCAGGTCCTCCGTCGTCGCCGCCAGACACCAGTGACCTCAAAGCCAAGGCACCAGCAACTCCACCGGGGAACATGCCACTTGGGGAGAAGCCGGTGGGAAATCCCTAGCCGAGATCGAAGATTCTCCACTGAAGGAGAAAGAAGAACCTCTGGATCGAACACCAGAGCGCGGAGTGGCTCCTTTTGCCTTGGATAGCCTCGGCAGCAACATGCCCAGGCTTGGAATCACCGCGAATCACCGAAGAAGCTCCAGCAGCGTGCCACAGCAAGCACGCCACGAGGTCCATCCAAGCGCTCACCAGAGCGAGCTCGGCTGCTGCAAGTCGCCCACCCTCACCGGCACCACGCCGGCAAGAAGTGGAAGAAAGAAGTAGCAAGCTCACCCCAGTAGACGCCAAACAGGCCGAAGAAGGAGTCCCGACGCAGGACTCGATTCTCCCCTCGCCACCGAGGCCGGCCAGAGAACTGAGATCCTCGCCACCTACTTCCTCAAGCCCACCACCGGTCAACGCCACACCCGACTCGCTTCACCACCTCCACCCCTCGCCACCAAGGACGGCCGGCAGAGATGTTGAAGCAGATCGAGCCCGCAACGCAGATCGGTAGTAACACGTACCTTCCTTATTCAGTAGAGCGTCAGCCTCCGCCGCCGGTCGTAGCTTCAACCACAGAAGCATAAGAACAGCGGAGAGAAGCCCTAAGCCCCAGATCTGGCCGTCAAGATCCAGAGTTCCACTCCAAGCAACGGGCATAGCGCCCCTACGCGGCATACTGCCAACACCTACGCTACTACTATGCACAGGGGGGAGGGCGCCTTCCCTCAGCCATCTCCGGCCGGCAACGCCGGCGAGAGAGGCCTTGGTCCGGCCCGAGGCTCGCTTACACGCTCTCAGCTACAGTGAAAGTGGAGGGAGGGGAAAGGGAAGAAGTATCGGTCTCCCTCTCTCCCTATGTGAGGAGTACTAGTCGCCACGTTCCAAACGTACTGTCTTCAGTCGCAGTCCTGTTACTACTCTACTCCGAACTGGGGCATGAGTATGTTGCATGAGTATGTGGTTCCGAATTGGGCCATGTAGCGACAAACTGGAAGATGCTACAACTTGTAATACCAGAGAGGCTCTCAAAAAAAACTGGGGCAGTCGTTAAAAATGGATCGAGTGAGCCAGGATGGCGTAGTAACACGCGATCTGGGCTGCGTGGGAAACCATAGACGACCAGTCAGGTCAAGGCGAGCTGGCGCATGGGTCAGTGGTGGTGGCGTACACTGGTTGCTTGGGCTTCTACGAGCCGTCTTCGGTCCTCGGCTCGGTGGGAGACGGCCGGGCAGTAGGCAGCTCCGTCCCTGCTTGGAGATTGTCGAGCCTCTCCCGTGGGACGACGTACATCCGCTGGGGGGCTTACACCTCAACCACCGGCGCATCCCCGTGTCGACCATTCCCCGGTCCGGCCGGGCACGGGACAGCGAGATCCGATGGCACCGCTACTTTACCACCGGACCTCCTTCACGACCCCGCCTACGCGGTCAACTCCGACCTCTGGGACCGATGGTTCGAGGTGGAGCACGACTAGAGGCGCCGCTCCTTCTTCGCGGCTTGGCCGCCGAAGCCAGACGACCCCGTGCTGGACGAGGATGACGACATGGAGGAGAAGCACGCGCTGAAGGAGGTTCCCGAGCCCGTGCCCAACTAGGGGGCGTTCTACGGGTCCAATCACCGTCACAGCTCCCGCCGCTAAGGAGGAACACGTGGACGCCGACCTACAGGCCGCCGTTAGACGCCTCGAACCTGGAGGAGTTGGGCATGTGGCCGTAACTGGCCCTGGCACTCCGCGTGTCTACGGAGGAGGACGCGGCCCCGAGTGCGGCAGTTCCGTGGTCGCCGTGGCAGGACCGCGAGGCCTGGATGCCGCTCCGTCGTGGCCACAGGCGCCAGAGGCGCCACAAACGCCTCCTCTGGCTGCTCCATCGGCACACCTCTATGAGCCTCCAGCATAAATCTTCATCGACGACGAGGAGTAGGCCACGGCGGCGGTAGCATCAAATACCCCAGAACCCAATAGTCTATGGTCCTAGTGTTTTTTCTTTTTGTTTGTAGTATTTTGGTGGACTTTGGCCCCGTGGAGCCCTACAATATATGTATAATTATTATGTTTAAATGTGTTTTTGATTTTTTTGTTTTCTAATTTGCTCTAGGCCCTTGGTTACACCCCCACCCCAAACGGACACAGGCCAATTTGGGGTCCGCGACCGCCCCAAACGGAGCGAAACGGACACATTTCGTGTCAGGTTTGGGCGGGGTGTTGGAGATGCCCTATTTCAATGGTTTATGAAGCCGATCCAAATCGATAGTTTTGGTGGGTTCCAACAGTCCCGATGGCCTGCAAAATAGTTAGGTTCGTGGTTTCAACCGGTTTAACACATACCGAAAAGCTTGAGCTTAGTTACACGAGCGGTCGGCCAACCGCTCACGACAACCGCGAGACACTCATACATTCTCGTGAAAATTAACAAAACCAGTACAAAATGACTTATTTTTAGACTAACCAAAAACGATAGGGCCTGCCGCTCGGCGCTATCATCTACACCATATAGCACAATGGCCTGAAACTCTATGCCCCTACCATCGTGGAAACACTGGGCCTGCTCGAAAGAGGCTTCGAAAAGTAGTTAACAGGGTGTCATCGCGAAAATCCTGAATCCCATAGGGTGGCGTCCCATAGGGCGCTACCCTCAAGAGCATAGCGCCCTAGCCCAGGGCGCTACCCTCTGGGAATTAGAATTTCGAGACGACGCCCGGTGGGATGCTCTCTGGAGCCTCGTCCTCTTAGTGATCAACCTCATTGGTCTCAGAAAAATGACTTATTTAGTTCGTACATTCCTTGTGTTTAGGTCTAGTATGATGATAATATGCCCGATGACATGATTTTGCAGGCATTTAAACTTAGTCATAAGCGTTTAAACCTAGTAAGGAGTTTCATCGTTTTACACCGTCTGATTAGGACAAGAAACATAAGTGCATAGCATAGTTGATGGGTCTGAGGCCGAGGATGATGTTGACCACTCAGAGGAAGAGGTTCTAGAGAGCAGCCGACCGGGCGTGATCATGAAAATTCTAAGTCATAGAGGGTTGGGGCGCTACCCTATTTAGGATTTTAATTAGCGATGACGCCCGGTTGGCTACTCTCAGGAGCCTCTTTGAAGTGGGCATGACGTTTCCACGCTGGTAGGGGCATAGAGCCCAGGCCAGCGCACTATGGTATAGAGGATCGCCCAGCGGAAAGCGCTACCGTTTTGGGTTAGTTTGAAACGTATTTTAAAAAATAGGTCGTTTTATGCTGAACTTTCCTGATGAGGTCAATTTTATCATTTTCACTACATTCTCTCTCATTGCCCGTCGGTGGTGCCTTTCGCGTCTGTTTGCCCCTGGCTCGACCAATCCTTAATATTATCATCCTTTGTCTTCTCCTTAGACTCGGTGCCAACGCCTAGCCTTGACCTCTACCTCAGCCGTGCTCCGTCTAACCCGCACTCGTCTTATGTTGTGGGACGGGGGAATAGTATTTATGCACGCATCCAAAATTTATTTTCACGGGGGCCTTCGACGCTCTACCGAACAACAAGACGCGCCGAACAACAAAACCATGTCCTGCCACTGGAAGCTTTGACCCATGTGTACTGTGTGATCACAACAATGGCTTATGCCTACAACGACAGCACCAAGATTTCTCGGAGTGGCAGCTTTGACCCATCCGTGACCGGAGTCGGGTGAAGTGTGAACTGGTTGACTCCATCGATCGTCATCTGCATCATTACGTACTTCCCCCTTGCATGTGATCCGTAGACGATACAATTAATGTTCTGGTTGGGCCTATGGCGGTCAACATCGACGAAGTAACGTTTGCAAGGGGATCGGGATGAATGCCTTATCCGCTTATCGCACCCCTTTTTCTTCCCTTGAGAGTCCCCACGAGATCTCCAGGTCCTCTCCATCTTGCCTCCACGGGCTAGCCATTGGGGGCGGAGATAGATTAGGAGTCCAGCGGCGGTCGGAGGCCACCTTAGTTGTCTCCTTGCCGGCGTCCAGGGTGGGCCTATTGTTAGAGATGGATCCGGTGCAATCTCGCTAAATAAGCTCGTGGTGCCCTCTTGTTTGGAGGGTCTTCCATTGTTCGTCCTCGCCACTCGATGTCGCTGTGCTGGTGGAAGTAGTGAGGTGGATAAGCAACTATCTGGTTCCGGTCGTTTGGGGATGATCTCATCATCGACGAACCTTGCGAAGAACCTTCCACTTCGGCTAGCTCCATCCATTGGCGGTTGCCAGCCTTCGACGCCCCCCATCGATTTTTTTGGCAGAAGGGACACCATGTTCTTTCTTCCTGTGACAGGCGGTCAAAGCTTCGGTGGGTGTCCAGAGCTTCTTTGTCTGACAGGAAGAGATGTCATGAAGGTTCGTTGTGTCCCAAGTGTTTGTCCCGGGTGGCTGCGTGATTCGATATGTACTTCCGCGTGTTTTTGGACCAATTGTGATCTAAGAGGTCGTTCGGTATCCACCATTTCGAGACAAAATCAGAAATTCATTTGTGATTACATACCCAACCTTTTTGGTTATCATGGAATTAGACATGTCATTTCTTTTGGAATTCCACCAAATGCCTATTGTATGTTGTGCCAATTTCTATTCCTAATCCTTTCATTTCACTTGTCAAATGAATAAAACGATGGCATCATTTCATTTTTATTTTGGGTGCCAAACGAGTTCTATGTTTATTGTTTGGTGTCCTCTTTGCAAAAACTATAACTATAATTTTATGTTTCTTTGGGTCTGACTGTGAGCTGCCCCGAATGGACGGAGCTATAAATAGTCAAGTGCGTATGTACAACTTCTTATTAAATAGCTTCAACTCTGTAGAATGTAGGCTGGCAACCGCGAATTTTTTGTTTGCACTTGACTTCGTATTAAAAGTTTAGACCTATCAAGGGACACTCCTTAAAGAAAACTATCATGGACACGCCAGAAGTTTCCGCTAGGGACACGCGGCGTGCGCCATGTGAGTCCTTCCAGAGGAACCACCAGCAGTAGGACCCACGCCAGCACGTAACATCACAATCTGTGCATTCTCCATTCTCCTCATCGCATATCCACAGCTCACTGCTGGAGCTTCCAGAAAACCACGAAACAATCATTAAAATACTGCATATATATACAAACAGGGGCCTCGATAACCCGCAAGACTAACTTCACTGCTGATCGCTCAACCGGTATGTCGCATCTGAAAGCTCGATTTCTATCACCGATTCTGCTCTTTCTCGACCAATTTCTCAATTTGTTTGGAAGTTCTTTTTGGTTTCATGAGCAGTCCTACTGCTTGATATGGAAAAGAAGGCATTGAACTTCATTTTCTGTGTCCCTAGAGAGTTTTATTGGGATTTTGGTCTGGGAAGCACCTACATGTTGTATTTGAAAAATGCATATGCAATTGTGCCCAGCCTCCCTTGCAGCTCTGACAAAGAACATGATGCTTAAGCATATTTTTCCCAATCTTCCATGTTGTTCTGACAAAAAACGTGCTGTTTAAGCATATTTTGTCTCCAGAGCAGGTCTAGAGCTGAGTTGTATTTTGACGTACTGGCGCATCTTGCAAAAAAGAACTCATTTGGCGAATATCTTGCATGTTGACATGGGTTATCTACGCAAGGTTGTGGTTTGGACTTTGGAGAGCGCAGATCTATGGATCTTGGTTCAAGAGCCTTGAATTAAAAAAATTGTAGCACTGCCTTCTTGTTTGTGAACTCCTACGGGCTCTACGGGCATGCTGACTTCTTGAACTGTTCCATCCAAATCTGTTCCGTAGGTATTGGGCTTCATTCTACAGGGTTGAAGCTTAAGAAGTTGTAGATAGATGTTTGATTCTTGAATTAATTTTGATCTGTTTGTTTCAATTTATTCAAGTGAATTTTGATCTTTAACCTTGCAACTATGAATTGTGCGTTGCTGAATCGAACTGAATTCTGTGTAATTCTTTGATTAATTTCTTGTTTAAGAAGCTGCACTATCTGTCGTGCCTGACGGCACGGTTTCCTGAACCAGGTAGCTCTGCCGCTTGCATCGTCCTCGATTCGCCGCCGCCGACCACGCAAAGATGTATCTTGTGAAGGACATCGGCGGAGCAATCGGCCTGATGGCGGCGGCCCTGGTGCTCCTGGGCACCTGGCCGGTCGTCCTCGCCGTGCTGGAGCGCCGGGGGCGCTTGCCTCAACACACTTACCTCGACTACTCCATCGCCAACTTCCTGGCCGCAGTGCTGATCGCCCTTACCTTCGGGCAGATCGGCGGCGACACACCCGAGACGCCCAATTTCCTCACCCAGCTCACCCAGGTAAACTAACTGTCGGTACGGAAAACATTTTTGCCTCCCAATCCAGTGCTCACTCCAGTTAAAAGAATTGAAAAATCATATTTATAAGTTTTAGAAAAATATAAAAAAATCATGCATGTTGCCAGTGATGTATATCAGCTCAGAATATAAAGTATTTCAAACTGAGATTTTGCAGGTTCGTGGATATATCATTGACAACATGCATGATTTTTTTCAGAATTTTTGAAAACTTATAAATATGATTTTTTTTTCTTAACTAGAGGGAGCACTGAAGCTCGGCAGCAAGAAAATTTTCTTATATATCATTGACAGTCAGTATTCCTATAGTAAACTGTAGGACTGAAATTCCAGCAGCATGTTCGTTTTCAGTCTTTCAGCCTGAAGTTTAACATGTGTGAAGTATCCATCAGGCTTTGTTCAGAATTTTTGTTGATGTCCAAATGTTCTAACTATCCATTGAACAATGTAGGATAACTGGCCGTCGATCATGTTCGCGATCGCGGGCGGCGTCACCATCACCCTCGGAACCCTGGCCACGCAGTACGGCTGGGCTTATGTCGGGCTTTCGGTCACCGAGGTCATGGCCTCAAGTCTGAAGGTTGTCATAGGTAGTACATACACTGACAGCTCTATTACTCTCCAAACATGGATGGTTTCATGCTGCAGCTGTTCCACCATGAATTTTCAAAATCCTAACATATTTTGACCTAAACCATCTTTCAGGGACAACACTAAACTATTTTCTCGACGGTCGGATCAACAAGGCGGAGGTTCTCTTCCCGGGTGTCGGATGCTTTCTGATTGCAGCCTGTCTAGGATCGCTTGTTCACTCTTCCAATGCTGCTGACAACCAGGAGAAGCTATCAAACTCCAGAAACTTTACTGGGTACAGTTCTATGCTACTCCCCAGCACTCATGTGGTGCAAACAGTTGGTTTCTGCCTTATCACCTAAATTTTACCTGTAGATATCTGAATATTTCAAGGAACATGTATTTTAGCTAATCTGCTTGTAACTGGAACTCTGCATTAGTTTTGCTAGCATCGAAACAAGTATTATACGTGTATATACCTGCAGTGTCAGAATAATGTCATTGCAGTGCACTGCATCTGAAGAACACTTGTTGAATTCCACACAGGAACACTGCAAAGGAAGAGCTCACCAGACACCTCCTTGAAGATGGTACTTACTACTAGTCAGATACTCAGATCAATAAACCATCTTTATCATTAATGCGAGATTTAGTTTAGAGCTAGTGATCTTAATAATCTTTCAATTGACAGAGGAACAAAAGGATTGCGAAGAAGCAAAGCCTTATGTATCAAAGGCTGTGGAGAAAATTGAGGCAGGAACAGCAGACTTCCTTATTGATCTCGAGGACAAAAGATCAATCAAAGTAAGCACCTGCAGAAATACCAAGTTTAAGTTCAAGACAAGTCAATTGATCATGATTAAAGTGCAGAGTTTTACCGCAAAAACGATCAAATCAACGAAAACTCATGTACTTCTGAAGAACATCATTTACTGGCAACAACTTTCAGAACAACCAAACAACATATGTTTTTCTTTTGCTGGCGTGGAGTTGAACAACCCTGTCCTGTCATGTTCAGGTTCTGGGATCCAACACGCTGGTGGGCCTCGGGATCGTCACCTTCGCGGGCGTGTGCTACTCGCTCTTCACGCCGGCGTTCAACCTGGCGACCAACGACCAGTGGCACACGCTGCGCGACGGCGTGCCGCACCTGGTGGTATACACCGCCTACTTCTACTTCTCCCTCTCCTCCTTCGTCGTCGGCGTGGCGCTCAACGTCTGGTTCCTGTACCGCCCCATGGCCGGCGTGCCGCGCTCCTCGCTCCGGGCTTACGTCGGCGACGGAGAAGAGAGGGGGCTCGCACTGCTGGCTGGGATGGTGTCCGGGCTGGGCAACGCGTTCACGTTCATGGCCGGGCAGGCGGCCGGGTACGCGGCGGCAGACTCCGTGCAGGCGCTGCCGCTGGTGAGCACGTTCTGGGGCGTGGTGCTGTTCGGGGAGTACCGGAGGTCGTCCAGGAGGACGTACACGCTGCTGGGGGGCATGCTCTTCATGTTCGTCGTCGCCATGGCCGTGCTCATGGCCTCCTCCGCGCACAGGAAGCCGCTCTGACAGTCACCGCCTGGAACTTGGGGCAATGTGTATTATGTATTTTGGACAAGTAAAATGATGTCATATGGCATGGAGGGTTTGTAACTTGGACACTGATCTCGCAAATTAAGTACAGTGTTTTTGCTCGATGAAGCTTCTAGTATGAACATCAGTTTACAAGGGAGGCCACGAACCGGAGCTTTTGGCTTCTTTGGGGCATTGGGCATTCTTCTAGTTCTACATGGGTGATGAGTACTCCAAGGAGAGATGTTTGTCCCACGTCAACACCTTTGTACAGAAGCGTGGAGATTGTTTCAACTCTAACTTGCTCAAGGCACCCAGTTAAAAACAAAAACTTGCTCTCAAGGCATAGCTTGACTTAATAGACCCTCTTTACTGCTACATGGGTGATGAGTATCTCTAGCAGATTCCTGAAAATGTCGGCTTAACCACTACTTTACGGTTTTTGCCCAAAAACAACCTGCTAGATCTCATAAAACCGTCCGATCCTCAATTTTTTAAGGGGAGCCAAAAATGGTTAGTGGAAATCCTCGTATACACGGGATTGGCATCCAGATTTTAGTTTCACCGTATACACGTGAGCATTTGGTGGGAGGGATATTTCAGCACCGCATTCCCGATTCCGCACTGCTGATGTCCTCGCCCATGCAAAATTTACCCTCGCCTCTCCGCTCGGACGCTGCCATGGAGCTCCCCATGCCTCCACCCCGTCGGTTCTGAGGTCACACGGTCCGAATCGACACCTCTCGTCGCTTCCCACACATTCGGCCGCCGAGCTTCTCGTCGTGCCGCCCGCGCCGACTGTTGTGCTCCCCGTTGCGCCGCACACACTCAAACGGAAGCGGCAGGGCGCCCGAATCGTCTAGAGAGCCAGTGCCCCAGCGGCAGGCTCCCTCTCGTGGGGTTGGTGCCAGTGGCCGTTGCCGTCTCGGGGGCTGCCAAAAGCGGCGGCCGCCGCCCTGAAAACAACAAACCAACAGCTCGAGGTCCCTCGCCTGTTGCACCACTGAAAGGACAAGGATGTCGCCTAGGGGGGTTGAATAGGCGATTTAAAACTTTTCCGGTTTAGTCTTGATAATTGCGGAATAAAACTTGGTGTTTAAATTAACAAGCCAACAACCTAAATATACTAGACTCACCTATGTGCACCAACAATTATGCTAAGCAAGACAAGCAACAAGGTGATAGCAAGATGCAAACTTCAAGCACGAAATCTATCATAATGTAAAGTGCATAAGTAACGAGCTCGGATATAGAAATAACCGAGGCACGCGGAGACGATGATATATTCCCGAGTTCCTCCTTTTTAGGGGAGTACGTCTCGTTGGAGGGGTGTGAGTTTCAAACTCAAGACGCCACAAATGGACTCACCCTATTCTCGATGAACCATGCTTAAAAGCTCGGTTACCTTCCACTATTGATTTCCTTTTGGGCGGAAATCGAGTCCCTTACAACAATCTTGAGACACAACCCACAAAAGGATTGAGAGCTCCCAAGTGGCCACAAAAGGTCTCAACCGCCACAAAAGGCGTCTAGGGTCTAAAGATCCAAGAGTAACAAGCTCACGAACTTTCACTTCCACGAATCCTCGTGGAGAGCACAAACCGATGCACAAAAGCAAAGGCAAGAGCACAAGTGCTCAAATCCTTCACTCTCAAATTCCACCAAAAGCAACTAATGCTTATGGGGGAAGAAGAGAGGAAGAACAACGAAGAACTCAACAAATGGAACTCTAAGATCAAGATCTACTAGGTTCCCCTCACTTAGAGGAGGGATGGATTGGTGGAATTGTAGATCTAAATCTCTCTCACTTTCCATCAAAGATATGCAAGAATCATGGGAGGGATTGAGAGGTAGGCAAGCTTTTCCAAAGGTCAACAATGGAGGAGAGAGAGAAAAACGTGCTCAAGAGGTTAGGAAACCATTGGGGAAGAAATCCCCTTAAATAGGTCCCCTTAAAAAGTGTCGGTTGGGTAGTGCAGGGAGGCCGGCCTGGCTGGCCTAGCGGCAGAGGCGCCCAGCCTGGGAGCCGGCCAGGCTGGCCTGGGGGCTGATCACCCAGAACCTGAAATTGTAACACCCATAACTTTTTCATCCGGACTCCGATTTCGATGATCTTGGACTCGTTGGAATCGCAACAAAGAGCTTTACAAGATCATGTAGAGCAACATCATAGTCCATCATGTGAGGATAAAGCCAAATGTAAAAAGGTAAAACTTCTCTATAAAAGAACAACCGGTAAATCCTCCAATATAAAAAACGCAACAAGATATACATATGAAATCCGTTTTTGATGAACTAGAGCTTGGTATAGAGATGAATACAAGCTCTAAATATCACATGGATAAAAGCCAAATAAGAACTAAGAAAGATGATATGCCAAGTATGCAAAGGTTTGAGCTCTCCACAAAGATGCGATCAAGTTACTCAGTTGAGAGCCCTCTTGATAGTACGCCGTCTACCCTATAACCCGGTCTCTTACTAACACCATGAGACCGGTAAAATTGAAACCCTATCAAGATCATACCTTTGCCTTGCGCATTCCACTTGAGCTAGATGATGACGATCTTGACTCCCTCAAGTTGGAACACTTTCTTGATTGTGCTTGCTAGCACATGCTTGATGAATACTTCTCCAAATACTCCCCCATGCACCATGATGGTATGGGGAGCCTTGCTAAGCTCCGTCTTCATGAATCCACTTGAACGACATCTTCTTATCTTGATATATATAATGGCTTGGAGATAACATGAATGTTTACTCAATCTTCTTTTCCAAGTCGTGCTTGCAATAAGTTCAACTCTTCACATGATCATTCTTCATATAAACCCTTGGATAGAATCTTGGTCATCATGTAATCTTCTAGAGTCCAACACATGAACTCCAATCTTTTCCTATGGATAAGCTCTACAAGAATATCTCAATACAAACATTAGTCCATAAGGATTGTCATTAATTACCAAAACCACATGGGGCAACACATGCACTTTCAATCCCCCCATTTTGGTAATTGATGACAATCCCTTTTACGAGGGTTTATATAATGAATTAAGCAACCATGCACAACAAAGAGCAAAGATGCAAGAGCATGAAAGGCAAATGCTTAAGAGCGAAACTAAAGCATAACACCAAATTCCCTTAACCCTCTAAACTTCTCCCCCATTGGCATCGATTGCCGAAATGGGAGGAAAAATTTAGAAGGCCAATATAGTAAGAGCTCCCCCCCCCCCCCCCCCCCCCAAAATGTGTGCATTTCTCATAATATGAGTGAAATCAAATGCACATATCCAATGACGAATAGTTGGGAAGGAGGTCAAACTATATTGAGGATCAAAGATTGCAAAAGAAAATCAATTGAAAGATAATTTGACAAAAGAAGTAACCAATCAAAGGATCCAAAAAGGTGTTCTCAAAATCAAGTGGGAACTCCCAAGGTATGTTCACAATGTATGATTTGCATTTCAATATGGTGTGCACAACATGGAATCCTCACTCCCTCCTAGACAATTTTAGAACACAAACAAGTGCAGGAGAGTATTTTTAGAATACCAATTAAAGATGTAACTACTCTCATGTATATAACTTTCTAAGTAGACATCAATCATGAAGATATAAGTCCACAAAGAAACATGCACACACAAAATAGATACTACGGTGAAGAACATGATATCCTAGTGGAAGTCATATATATACCAATAAGATCTTTGCTTTAAAGCATAGCACAAAGCTCAATTTTATCTTAAAAGGATATAGATGAACTTCCAATAAAATCTCATCATAGCATCAAGAATATTCACAAGGGAAAAAAGATAGTTGGGATGCTCCGAGAAAGATAACAAGTATCACAAAGGGCAAATGATTTTGCAAATTCATCAATATTGCATATGAGAGACTTTGAGATGAATTGCTAGATTAACATGTTTGGGATTGGAGAATCAATAATGATTATATATATTCCTTGATATGTAATCATACCGGCTTGCTCACATTTGCAATAAAAATGTTTGATAAAGGCTGATGAGGACATACCTACTATAGATGCCACCATGACAAATACACCTCCTCAAATGCAAGGACTGTTAACTCGAGCTCGTGCCCGTCAACTCCAACAGCAGGTACTTTCATTTCTACGAGCTACTCCTAATATACATGAGAATATGATGCTGCCTAAAGTAGATGTATTTGTCTCTCTTAGGAATGATGGACCAAGCATGGATGAGAAGGACAAGCTATGGAGCATGTACGTGGATGGAAATCACAGCCGGAGTGGACACGTTGGAGATGATGATGCCACCAATAGAGGCTAGGCGAAATAATCAAGTCTACACTTCATATTTTCGTTCATAGTTACATATGGTGCTGCGTCACCTTTATGATGGGCCGGGGCCCATGTAAATTCAGACCAGAAGTTTTAGTACGTTTTTAAGTCCGTATTAGGGAAGGAAAGTCCATCTAGGGAAGGATTCGGCCAACTCCCAAGGCTGGCCGAAAACCCCCCCTTTCCTCCTTATATACCTCGTCTAGGGTATCGTTTAGACTCGGATTTTATTTAGCTAATAGACTGCCTAGCGCTTCGCTGCATCTTCGTGATCTCGATTTGTGTCCAACGACCAGATTAAGACCGCTACGAAATCCCACCTTTTCAATAAAGTTCATCTTATATCCGCAATTCTTGATTGCATTATTGGTTCTTACTTACTCCTCGATCGCAGGTAGAACTAGACCTATTGGTCAGGCTGATCGTGCTTCTGCGGGATTGGTAACCTCGAGAGATTGGTTTAGCGATTGCATTGGCACTGCATACGTGTGCGTAGTAGTCGGATCACCAAGGTTGACCTCCACCAGAATCGACGTATCTTCATCTCATCGAAAGATCGGACACCTTTGCCCTATCAAGTGGTATCAGATTTCAGGTTGCTCGGTGAGATTTACTGTTTATTAGTTTAGATTGCATCTTCATACCTACAGTCCACGAAAAAGCCACAAATACAATTAGGGTTAGATCATCCCGTCCTACAACCAGTCCGGGCATTTCGCATTTTCTTTTCAGTGCATTGTATTGTTGAACTTTCGTCTGTATCGTCGTGTCGAGTTGCTGGTCTTAGCGTCTAGTTCCTTTAGAGTTTCGAGTTCTTTGCATAGTTGTCTCGCCGCCGCCGCCGCCGACTCGCACCTCGCCACCATCCACCAGCCTTCTGCCGCCATACATATCACCGCCACCATCTACATACCCACCACCACCATATCTACCGTCGCCACCACAACCATCTCTACCGCCGCCACCCCCAACTGTTTAGGGTTCATATTTGTTTCGGTTTAGACTTAAAAAAAGTCAAATCCGCATTCAAGTCGGGTTGACCCTGATTTCTACTAGTCCAATCCGAATTTAGTCCGAATTGGCAGTTTTTCTGCCCAAACTTTGACTGGCCATAACTTTTGCATACGAACTCAGTTTTCGACGTGCGACCTATCAAAAGTTTAACGCCGTCCGGACCGCTCAGAATTGCCAAAAGAGACCGGGAAGGTGGTGTTTTTGCCACTTTTGTGAAAAAAGTTCAGAAATTTCTGTGATCTTCACTATATCTTGCTTTTGAGCTCCCCATTTGTGCTTGTTGTTGCGCGCCTTGACTTTGTTGGTTCTATAGGCTCGCTCTAGTAAGGTCTAGCCTAGGACCAGCACAGTACCGTCTTTGAGCGTTTATTCAACTTGCATTCCTGATTTGATTATTGCTAATCCTTGCTACCATAAAGCCTCCTACAGCTCCACAGATTTCTACTACGTGCATTGTGCCTTCCCTGGTAATCGCTTTGCCAATCTTTGAGTGCTTGTCCTCGCGGCTGTCGTGACGCTCTCCTGCGTGGTAAGGAATTTGTAAGGGCTTTGTATATTGCTTCACGGTTTGCGTGATTTTCCACCTTATTTGTAGTCCTAGGAACATATACTTGTGTTTTGTCTCCTGTCTCTACTAACCATGTCAGGCGACGAGATGAATACGATGACGAACAAGGAGCTGTACAAGCACTTCGAGAAGATGGTGTCCAACCATTCTCTGGACATCGAGACACGGGTTGGCAGCGCCATGGATCGTCTCGATGGTCTAGATGGCAGTTTCAACACCAAATTTGACGGCGTCAACACCTCCTTGACTGATCTGACTGGCAAGTTTGATCGCTTGCTGGAGAAGCTACAGACGCGCAAACCTGAGATGTTTCACGTGCCCAGCAACACTGTTTCTCGTGCCGGTCGGGTTCGCCTTGAGGAGCCAGGAGGAGCTTCAGCGGCGTCTGTAGCCGCCCCTGGCGACGACGCTAACTTGGACGGCTATGAAACAGAGGTAGACAATCATCAACAACCGCGGGGTCGTCCACACCAACACCCTAAGAACAACTGCAGCAGCAACCTCATGTGCGTGATGAAGAACATGTCGAACATGTCGCTAAGCTAAAATTAACAATTCCAGCTTTTGAGGGTAGATATTATCCTGATGCTTATCTTACCTGGGAATTAGAGGTAGAACAACGTTTTGCATGTTTAAATTACCCAGAGGATAGATGTGTTTGTGCTTCCACTTGTGAGTTTACAGGTTTTGCTTCAGTTTGGTGGTCTGAACATTGTCGCCTATATCATGATAATATTCCTACAACTTGGGTTGCTTTAAAAGCTGCTATGCATACTCGTTTTGTACCTCCTTATTATCAGCGTGAAATGCTTCAAAAACTGACACGTTTGCAACAAGGTAGAAAATCAGTAGAAGAATATTATCAAGAATTGCAAACTGGTTTAATTCGTTGTGGTATTGTTGAGGAAAATGAAGCTATATTTGCAAGATTTTTGGAGGGGCTGAATAAACCAATTCAAACGATTTAGAATATAAGGAGTACAATTCTATCACTCGTTTGTTTCATCTTGCTTGCCAAGCTGAACGTGAAGTGCAGGATCGGGAGCAGCGGCCACGCACTAATTTTTCTGCAGGTCGTACATCTTTATCTTCATGGGCGCCTCGCCAACCAGATACGACGCCCCGCGGTGCTGCACCACCTTCTTCCGGCCCCAAGTCCACCACGCCGTACTCCCTCACACCGGTACCGAGTCCGCCATCGACATCTACTATTCCTCCTCGGAGTTCGGCGCCTTCCACGGATCCACGGGCAGGACGCGGGACATTCAGTGTCAGAAATGCTGGGGTTATGGTCATATTGAGCACGAGTGCAGAACTCAGCGCGTCATGATCGTGTGGGAAGATGGTGAGTATGATTCGGCTAGTGATTATGATGAGGAAACACTTGCTCTTCTTTATGCGCAGCAAGGGACGATGGCCATCCTGAGCAAGACGTGGAGTTTATGGCCACCGAAGCTGCGGATTCCTACAAGAGCTTGGTTGCACAACGCGCTTTGAGTGTGCAACTAAGTCACGCTGAGCATGATCAACGCCATAATTTGTTCCAAACCCGTGGTGTTGTCAAGGATCGTGCTATTCAGATCATCATTGATGGTGGGAGTTGTAACAATTTGGTAAGCATTGACATGGTCGAAAAGCTCTCTATAACCACACGACAACATCACCATCCATACCACATACAATGGTTCGACACCACAGGTAGACTTAAGGTAACTCGTACAGCGAGAGTGCATTTTTCCATTGGCACGTATTCTGATTTTGTCGATTGTGATGTTGTGCCCATGCAAGCTTGTTCGTTGTTACTTGGTAGACCATGGCAATTTGATAAAGAATCTGTTCATATTGGTAAAACTAATCAGTATACTCTTATGCACAATGGAAAGAAAATTGGTCTTAAACCTATGACTCCTGAACAAATTTTGAAAGATGATCTTGCTAGAGCTAGTAGAGCAAAAACTGAGCAGAAAAATATGAGTGAGAATCAGATTGTTGCTAATGACGTCATGCCACCTCCAAAAATTCATAAATCTGGTTCCTCACTTTCCAATGAAATTCGTTTGAAACATCCATCTTTACTTGCTACCAAAACTGATATTTCTGCGTTGGATGTTACTACTTCTGTGTGTTATGCAATTGTTTGCAAAGAAGTTTTGTTTTCATTTGAGGATATGCCTCCTTCTTTGCCCCCTATCGTTGGTAATGTTTTGCAGGAGTTTAAGGATGTTTTTCCCCAAGAGATGCCACCGGGGCTGCCACCCATTCACGGAATAGAACATCAAATTGATTTGATTCCTGGAGCTTCACTTCCTAACCGCGCGGCATACCGCACCAACCCTGAGGAGACTAAAGAGATTGAACGACAAATTCAGGAACTACTTGATAAAGGTTATATTCGTGAGTCTCTTAGTCCATGTGCTGTTCCAATTTTATTGGTACCTAAGAAAGATGTATCATCTCGAATGTGCACTGATTGTAGGGCTATAAATAATATTACAATTCGTTATAGACACCCTATACCACGTTTGGATGATATGCTTGATGAGCTGAGTGGTTCTACCATATTTTCTAAAGTTGATTTGCGTAGTGGTTACCACCAAATTCGTATGCAATTAGGAGATGAATGGAAAACAGCATTTAAAACTAAATTTGGCCTCTATGAGTGGTTAGTAATGCCTTTTGGTTTAACTAATGCTCCTAGTAATTTCATGAGATTGATGAATGAAGTTTTACGTGCTTTTATTGGACGTTTTGTGGTGGTCAATTTTGATGATATCTTGATATACTGCATGAGCTGACAAAGAAGGACGTGCCCTTTGTTTGGGGCGATGCACAACAGGATGCTTTTATGACAACAGAATGAAAAGGAACAATGTTTGCAGTTGGTTGTATTATAAGTGTAAAAGAATGGACCGGGGTCCACAGTTCACTAGTGGTGTCTCTCCATAAAAGATAACTAACATGCTGGGTGAACAAATTACAGCTGGGCAATTGACAAAATATTGAGCGCATGACAATGCATATATATGACATGATGATTACTATGATATTCATGTGGGCATTACGACAAAATACATAGACCGTTATCCAACAGCGTCTATGACTAATAATCCACCTCCAGGTTGTCATACCGAGTTCCCCGTTGGTATTAAGTTGCAAGCAACGGATAATGCATTAAGTAATGTGCGTAATGTAAACAAATGCATTAGACCTAACGGCGCACCCTTAAGCTAAGCATCGGTTATTTTATCCCTAGTGGCAACAGCACATCCACAATCTTAGAAGTTGTTGTCACTCTCCCAGATTACCGGAGGCATGAACCCACTATCTAGCATAAATACTCACTCTTGGAGTTACAAGCATCTACTTGGCCAAAGCATCTACTAGTAACGGAAAGCATGCAAGATCATAAATAACATATAAGATAGATTGATAATCAACTTGACATAGTATTCAATATTCATCGGATCCCAGCAAACACAACATGTAGCATTACAATAAGATGATCTTGATCATGATAGGCAGCTCACAAGATCTAAACATGATAGCATAAAGTGGAGAGACAACCATCTAGCTACTGCATGGACCCGTAGTCCAAGGATGAACTACTCACGCATCACTCCGGAGGCAGGCATGGTGATGTAGAGCCCTCCGGTGATGATTCCCCTCTCCGGCAGGGTGCCGGGAAGAGCTTCTGAACCCTCCCGAGCTAGGGTTGACGGCGGCGGCGTCTCTGGAACTTTTCGTGGATAATGGCTCGGGTATTAGGGTTTTCCGTGAGATGAATAAATAGGCGAAAGGGCGGCGGCTGGAGACGCCCGTGGGGCCCACACCACCCCACGGCGCGGCAGGGGGGGCCGCGCCCCCATGGTGTGGCTGCTCGCGGCCCCCTCCGTCTCTCCTTTGGACTCCGTGTACGTGTTGGAAAAATAGGAGGTCTGTCCAAGTTTCGTCCAATTCCGAGAATATTTCCAGACTAGCTTTTCTGGAATACAAAAACAGCAGAAAACAGGAACTGGCACTGTGGCATCTTGTTAATAGGTTAGTCCCAGAAAATGCATAAAAATGCTATGAAGTGTATATAAAACATGTAACAATTGGTATAATATCAACATGGAACATCAGAAATTATAGATACGTTTGAGACGTATCAAGCATCCCCAAGCTTAGTTCTACTCGTCCTCGAGTAGGTAAAACGATAAAAACAAAATAATTTCTGAGGTGACATGCTACAATCATAATCTTGATCAAATAGTATTGTAAAGCACATGTTATGAATGAAGTGATCCAGGTCAATGGTCTATAGTTTGCTAGCAAGTAGATAATGAGCAAACAACTGAATCATATAAGCAAAAACTTTTCATGAATAGTACTTTCGAGACAAGCATCAAAGAGTTTTGCATAAGAGTTAACTCATAAAGCAATAGATTCTAAGTAAAAGGTATTTAACCAACACAAAGGAAGATTTAAGCTTCAGCAATTGCTTTCAACTTTCAACATATATATCTCATGGATATTTGTCAACACAAAGCAATATAATAAGTGCAATATACAAGCATATAAAAATTGTTGCACCAAAGTTGACACTAGTGTTTGCTTCTAAGATAGAAAGAAGTAGGAAAACTGACTCAACATAAAAGTAAAAGAAAGGCCCTTCGCAGAGGGAAGCAGGGATTAAATCATGTGCTAGAGCTTTTTAAGTTTTTGAAATCATATAGAGAGTAAAAATAAGTTTTGGAGGTGTTTGTTAATTGTCAACGAATCAGAAAATGGAAAGTACAATATGACCCCTGCCAACCAGACTTTTAAGAGCGGCTCCCATGAAGGACGTTATTTCTACCAGCAAGGCAGATCATCCCTCTTCTCTTTTGTTTACACATGCAGATATTTCACTGTTTGTCATTGCTTGACTGATAAATCAGGGCAAAAATGTGAAGAGAATTAAGCGGTTAAAGTTGTAATTAATTGGGACTGGGCACCCCATTTGCCAGCTCTTTTTGCAAAATTAATGGATAAGCGGATGTATATGCCGCTAGTCCGGTGGTAAAGTCTGTTTGACAGTTGACATAAAGACATCCACCCCGTCCTCATGAGCTTGGTAAACATTGACACAAAATAGGAGTAATAATTTTGAATAGTTTAAAGGTAGCACATGAAAAATTTACTTGGAATGGCAAGGAAATACCACATATAGGTAGTTATGGTGGACACAGATGGCATGGATTTTGGCTCAAGGTTTTGGATGCACGAGAAGCATTCCCTCTCAGTACAGAGTTTAGGCTAGCAAGGTTATTTGAAGCAAACACAGGATATCAACCGACACAGCAAGACTTATATGAAAACATATTGCAAGCATTATAAGACTCTACACTGTCTTCCTTGTTAACCAAACCCTTTTACTAGAAAATATCTAGACCTTAGAGATACCAATCATGCAAACCAAATTTCAACGAGCTTTACGGTAGTTCTTCATTAATAGGTTTTAACTACATGATACAAAAGCTTAAACATGAACTACTTGATAACTCAAAACAATTGACAAGTATCAAATTATCCAATACAGTGATCTACAAGAATATGTAAGCTTTTTCCATTATACCATCTACCACATGCAACATTTTCTGTTCCAACCAAACACCAATCAATTTATTTCAACATAAACTCTCCAAACAATTATAAGTGAAGCAAGAGAGTACTTTCTTTAAAAGAACTAACAGCTCTGAATAAGAGATGCATGCAAAACAGGAGCTAAAAGCATAGCAATAGCTAGATAAGAATACTCAACAAGTATAAGTGAAGAATAGGAGTATTCATATGAAAAAGCGGAGCGTGTCTCTCTCCCAATCAAGAATGCTAGGGTCCAATCAAGTTGACCATAAGAAAAATAAAATACTGAAAATAAAAGCACACAGACGCTCCAAGTAAAGCACATATGATGTGAAAGAATTAAAATATAGTTTCACTAGAGATGACCTGATAAGTTGCTGATGAAGAAGGGGATGCCTTGGGCATCCCCAAGCTTAGACGCTTGAGTCTTCTTGAAATATGCTGGGGTGATCCATGGGAGCATCCCCAAGCTTAAGCTCTTCACTCTTCTTGATCACATTATATCATCCTTCTCTCTTGACCCTTGAAAACTTCCGCCACACCAAACTCAAGTAATTCTCATTAGAGGGTTAGTGCACAATCAAAAACTCACATGTTCTATAAGGACACAAACATGACCGTTACTTTTAACATTAACTACTGCCACTGATGTTATGTGAAGCTCTTCACCCTAAAAAAGAATTCCACTCAACACTAGTAAAAGAGAGAATGCGAAAAATAAAAGACAGAATCTGTCTAAACAGAACAGTCGTAAAGACGAATTTTTTCGAGGCACTTACGTTGCTCAGATCGAAAAACTTTAAACTAACGAAAGATGCGTACATATCTGAGGATCACGCACAAAAATTTGCAGATTTAAATAATTTTTCTGTGATTTTACAGAAGTAAAACGGTGAACAGCAGAAATCTGTTCCTGCGCAGAAATCCAAATCTAGCATCATCTTCCTATTAGAGGCAATACTTGGCACAACAATGCGATAAAATAAAGATACAAAGGAATTGTTACAGAAGTAAACAACTCCTTGACTCAAAAAGAAAAGAAAAATTGCAGAAATAAAATAATGGGTTGTCTCCCATAAGCGCTTTTCTTTAACGCCTTTCAGCTAGGCGCAGAAAGTAAGAATCAAGTGTTTCCAAGTGATGAAGCATCAACAGAATAATTTGCTCTAACAATAGAATCAAAAGGTAACTTCATCTTCTTTCTAGGGAAGTGTTCCATACCTTTCTTGAGTGGGAATTGATATTTAATATTCCCCTCTCTCATATCAATAATAGCACCAACAGTTCTAAGAAAAGGTCTTCCCAAAACAATAGGACAAGAAGCATTGCATTCAATATCCAAAACAACAAAATCAACGGGGACAAGGTTATTGTTAACCATTATAAAAACATCATCAACTCTCCCCAAAGGTTTCTTTATAGTATTATCAGCAAGGTGAACATCCAAATAACAGTGTTCCAAAGGTGCTAAATCAAGCATATCATAAGTTTCTTAGGCATAACAGAAATACTAGCACCAAGATCACATAAAGCATTGCAATCAAAATCATTCACCTTCATTTTAATGATGGGCTCCCAACCATCTTCTAACTTCCTAGGGATAGAAGCTTCATGTTTTAATTTCTCTTCCCTAACTTGCATGAGAGCATTAGTAATATGTTTAGTAAAAGCCATGTTTATAGCACTAGCATTAGGACTTCTAGCTAGCTTTTGCAAGAACTTAATTACTTCAGAAATATTGCAACCATCAAAATCAAAATCATTATTATCAAAAGTAATGGGACCATTGTCTCCCATCTCGAAAAATTTCAGCACTTTTATCAGGAACAGTTTCAGTGTTTTCAGGCAATTTTAAACGTTTTGCAACAGAAGTAGAGACATTGCCAACACCAATTACTTTACCATTGATAGTAGGAGGTTTGTTAACACTTGAGTTTACAGCATTTTCAGTAGTAGTAATAGTATAAACTCTAGCAATACTATTCTTTTTAGCAATTTCATCCTCTCTTGCCCACCTAGCATGTAAATCAGCTAACATCCTCACATTATTATCAATTTTAACTTGATAGCATTGAGAGTTTTGCTCTCTTTAACATCATGAGGCATAGTTTTAATTTTTAACAAATCAACATCAAGAGCAAGACTATCAACTTTAGAGGCAAGAACATCAATTTTCCCAAACTTTTCCTCAACAGATTTATTGAAAGCAGTTTGTGTACTAATAAAATCCTTAAGCATGACTTCAAGATCAGAGGGTACACTCTTATTATTGTTGTAGGAATTACCATAAGAATTAACATAACCATTGCCACTATTAAAAGGATAGGGCTTATAATTGTTATTACCAAAATTATTCCTATAAGCATTGTTGTTGAAGTTATTATTTTTAATGAAGTTCACATCAACATGCTCTTCTTGAGCAACCAAAGAAGCTAAAGGAACATTATTTGGATCAACATGCATTTTTCCATTTGTAAGCATAGACATAATAGTATCAATCTTATCACTCAAGGAAGAGATTTCTTCAACAGAATTTACCTTCTTACCTTGTGGAGCTCTTTCGGTGTGCCATTCAGAATAATTTATCATCATATCATCAAGAAGCTTTGTTGCAGCACCCAAAGTGATGGACATAAAGGTACCTCCAGAGGCCGAATCCAATAGGTTTCTTGAAGAAAAATTTAGTCCTGCATAAAAGGTTTGGATGATCATCCAAGCAGTCAGTCCATGGGTGGGACAATTCTTTACCAATGATTTCATTCTCTCCCAAGCTTGAGCAACATGCTCATTATCAAATTGTTTGAAATTCATAATGCTACTTCTCAAAGATATGATCTTAGCAGGAGGATAATATTTTCCTATGAAAGCATCTTTGCATTTAGTCCATGAATCAATACTATTTCTAGTCAAAGATAGCAACCATTCTTTAGCACGTCCTTGATGGCGTGTAGTTGACGGGAAAAATATTCTGCAGGAAGCTTCATATCTTCCCCTCAACGGCGCCAGAAAGCACTCTTGATGGCCCTTCACGTAGTTACCTGCGTGAAAAGTAAATGGTTAGGTTGAGACTCCAAGTGCAGAGTGTGTAGTAAGTGGAAGACGTGTTTTCCCCACGAGGGGTGACTCGAGGGTTTAATATCGAACTCTCGGGGAATCAGTAGTGAAGATTTATCTTTCCTATCCTTCTTTTGGTTACCTACAAAACAAAGTAAATGTTTTGGTCCTCAACCTCACCTAGTGGTTGTCAAGCACAAGGTGTGAGAATGATATCAAGATAATATGCAATGCAAACAAGAAATAAATATGCAATGGTGGTAAATAAATATGCAAGGATGGTGGTAGCAATGATAAATGATATTTTTGGGTTTTATATGATGAATGCAAGATGTAAAAGTGTTTTTGTATTTTCGGATTTTTAAATGGCAGAAAATGGAAAAGTGGTAAAAGTGTTGGAAAGGTGTTTCTTATGATTAAAAATGGACCGGGGTTCATGGTTTCACAAATGCACTCTCTCTTTAATAAAGTGGTAGACAATGGAACACTAGAGTTGACATATGAGATTGCAACACAACAGTTTAATGACAAGTTATAATTATATGGGCATCACGTCCTAACATAGAGACCTTTTGGTTATTAGTCTCTCTTATACTCCACCAAGATGCGAACTAAATCATAACACCTCAGTAATTAAGATAACTCAGAGTATAGCAATAAGTATCATGACATGAAGTTAAAATAAGAACATGCTAGATCTAGTCATGGAGTAGTGGCAATGGTCACACCCACATCTCCGGTAGCATGGTATTTCTTTTTATCCCTAGTGAGGCAACAAAGTAAGGTAGATACCCAAGTGGATCGCAGAACTTTCTCTCACGTTCACTGCACTAGCCACCCCCCGTTACTCCAACTAATGCACACGTTCCCCTCACACGCTCTCATAAACATGCTTGATCATGACAAGTAAATAAGAACGGGGTACATAATATGCATCTACTTTCATAACTGAAACAAAACCATTGCAATCTCAAACATATATTAACTCATAAAAAGATCCACCACAAAGGTATTACATAGATGACCGTAATCATGTTCAGCAGCTCATACGGTACTAATTAGTGAAGCTCAGAGAGAGAGAGATACATAAGTTACTTCCACAAACCCATAGTCCAGAGGTGGACTACTCCCTCTTCATCATGGAGACGGTGGAGAAGTCGTTGGAGAAGATGGAGACCACGCCGGCAGCGCCCCGCCGGAGTTTTCCCCCTCCAATCTGCAACTCCAGGTCTCTGTTTCGGTGTTTCTGTGTTTCTGCGGCGCTCCTTCCAGAGAACGTCGGGGGACTATTTTTATAGGCGTTTTAGGTCAAAACGGAGTCGGTGGAGGAAAGATCGACGGCAACGGAGCTCCGAGGCCAAAAGGGGGGTCCCACGCGGCCAGGTACTGGGCCGCGTGGGCCCACTCATCTGGCCCTCGGGCCTCCGCTTGTTTGCTTCCTTCGCTCCCACGCTTTGTTCCTTCCAAAAATGATGCTCGTAAATTTCCAGGTCATTTGGACGTCGTTTGGGTCCCTGAAACATTAAAATATAGAAATAGGGTTTTCTGCCTGCGCAGGGTTAATTCCATAAAAATAGGAAACATATCAAATATTCCCAAAATCATTATAAAACAGTGATATAACCCTTATATGATGCAAATATGACTGGAATATAAGTAAAATAATGCAAAGTTCATGTATGCATTTTACATGCATCAACATCCCCAAGCTTAACCTATACTCGTCCTCGAGTATGAAGGTGATAAAACTAACATGGACTTTGCAATTTAATACTATCAATGGATATCAAAGATGATTACTATTGCTACATAGAGTCAAATGATTCATTCTTAAAAGGAGTAGCAATATGCAAGATAGTTTATGAAGTGATATCAAGTATTCAATGCAAGGATGTTCAATGATAATTCACAAAGTGTAACATAAGAAAAAGTACTATGGACCACATGTATGCATAATGATAAGTAAGAACATCCTACAATGGTCATAGAGTATTGATGAAAATCTGAATATAAAAGGTGGACACTTTGGAAAGATATATATGAGTAGAGGTAAAGCATGAATAAGTTTCATCTAACTTCTGAACTTCTCTACTTAAGTTAATGATTGTAATGTGGTAATCCTTGGTGTCAAGCTCTCATTCCCCTATCATAGCATCTTGAATGATTAAGTTTAAAGTGAAAGCAAATATGAGTAGTGTGCTTGACAAAGTACAGGTTGAAAGTCTCATGCCCCTTGAATACAAGTACCTACTCCATGTGTTACTCAACTTGGAAACAAAGCAAGTTCAAGTTAAATATCATTGTAAGTAATAATAGTATCATTAAGAGCGTCAACTGGGGTACCTCTTGTCCCAGGATATGGAACAAGCCCATATCAAAATGACAAGACAAACAAACAAATGAACAATCTCAACACCCTTTTTATTTACCATTAGATAGCTTTTTATTGTAAGGTGTATCACAGAAGGTTCACCATAGCATGTAAGTAAATTTCCACCATGAATGATGCATGGCTTAGATTAGCGGCCCAGGCGTCTCTCTAACCATTTATACAAACTCATTTAAACTCACTTCATTTCCACATTTATTTCACCCATGGTAAGCATCCATAAACAAAAGTACATGATATCAACTAAATGAATGAAGTGCATGTTGAAAGCTTGCCATGTGACAGCACATATGAGCTAACTCTCAACCAAAGACATTTGTCAAGCCACAACATCATAATTTTAATCACAATGGGTCATTTTATTTATGCAATGAAAGTAAAGTGTGCATCAAGTTCGAGAGAGCTATATAACCAACTTTTCCCATACAATCAACAACATAAGCATTTTCATTCAGAGGTATAGATAACACAAATATCATGATAAACATACTCGGAATAGCATAAAGCTAATAGGTAGATATGGTGGACTCACTGGAAAAACTTTGGTTGAAGGTGTTGGAAACAAGTTTTTGCTTGTTGGAATTTTTGGGCTAGCAAGAGGGAGAAAGTTGACCATCTAAATGCATGCATGAGTGTCCATAGAACTAACTAATCCATGTTAAAACAAGGTAAATAACATTAGCATCAAAACATGAATAAAAGATAGCTCTTGATAAAATATTTGCAAATTATTACTCATTAACAAGCTCATGAATCATGCAATATATGTATCTTTTAAAATTAACTCAACATCCCTTTTCCCAATCTTATAATAGCATCCAACATAATTCAACCCAAATTTCCAGTAGCTCTCTCATATATAAATGATAGTGTGGTGGTCTCACAAAATAAAAATCAACCTAAACAAACAAAAAGACGCTCCAAGTTTATGCGATAAAGTGTTTCGATCGAAAAACAGAAGTTAGACGTGTGCAAACCGAGAGTGTGTAGGTCCAGTGGGGTTGTCTTCACATCCCCAAGCTTATGGTCTTCACCATCCTTGGATAGCTCTTGGTGCATCTCCTCTAATCCCTGTGAAAAAACTTCTCCCATTTCTTTTTCTGTGGGGCACATTAGTAGTGATAAACAAATAGATTTCTTGCTGCATATAATCCTTGAAAAAAATTCATATGAATGTCCAGAAAGTATAATGTTGTATGCCTACTCATAAACTCAATTGGATCAAAAAGATTCAAGTTAAAAGTTCTAAGCATGCATCAAACAAAATGGGACAGAATCTGTCCAGAAAAACAGCAGCAGCAAAACGTATTTTTCTACCCTACTTAACTTTGTCGAAAATTCCAAAAATTCATGCATACAGAGGATGAAAAGTTGCACTACAGTTTAAATATGAGCTCATTCGGAGTTACAGAATAAGAATTAAAAATCATACCGTGCACAGATTCGTGCAGGAATAAATCTCCGAACGCTATAAGCAACTTTTCAACCAAAATGAGTAAAACTTGGCACTTTATTAAAAATTCCAGAAACTAAACTAAACACTAAGTCTCTTGTTACAGCAAGAGGACACAAAGAAAATCACAAATAAAAACAACCGGGTTGCCTCCCGTAAAGCGCTTTCTTTATAGCCATATAGCTAGGCTTCTTACTTGATGTTTATTGTGGACGAAGCTCATGAGGGAGCTTGAACGATGGTGTGTCCCTCTTCCTTGGGAAGTGTTCCATGCACTTCTTGTGTGGAAACTGAAACTTCACATTCCCTTCTTTTGAATCAATGATAGCACCTGTAGTACGAAGAAAAGGTCTTCCAAGAATAATTGGACTAGAGGTTTTATTCCCCATATCCATGATTAGAAAATCAACAGGCACAAATGTCATATGTAACTCTACCATAACATCACTTACTTTCCTAAAGCATGTTTAATGGAATCATCAGCAAGTGCAAGTTCAATAGAGCATTTTTCAAGATTTTTCAATTCAAGTACTTCATATAGTTCTTTAGATAAAACAGAGACACTAGATCCTAGATCAAGTATAGCATGGTGTGTCTCTTTTCCAATGGTTACTAGGACTTTGGGAATCCATATATCCCCAAGCTTAGGTGGTATCATAGCCTCTTGGTTGTACCTAGCAATCTTTTCTTTTAACACATGATTAGCAATATAAGAACCAAAACCAGCTTGGTTAACATTAATAGAAGGATCACTTGCAAATTTTTGTAAGATAGATATTAATTCATGCAAGCTACAATTCTCAGTCAAGCAATGTATCCTTTACTTCACTAAGCATTTTAACTTCCTCAATCCAAACAAAATTCTCATTTCTTCTCTTTAAAGCAGCATTCAAGGCTATTTGGAGATCATCCTCTTTTTCAACATAATTCTTAATATCCTTGTCTAAAGGTCCCAACATAGAAGATATTCTTTCATTTAATTCCCTAGTCAACTTCTTTTTAGACTTGGCATAATTCAATATAGTTTCCATTTTCAAAGAAATTCCCGAAATAGTGTTTTTTGTCTTCTTCATACTAGATTTTGTATGAAGGATAAATGAATGCATCTCATTTTTAGTAGGATAATCTTCCATATAAGTTTGTAGACATAATATTGACCTATCCATAGAAACTTTTAGGTTGTTTGATCATAATTTCATCTTTTGATTCTATAGAATTTCCAAATAGATTTTCCATTAGATTATTAGCATGTGAGGGATTTCCAGAGGCAAATCTTCCTCTAGTTAATGAGTCTAGAAAACATTTTGACCACCCGTCAAGAAAAGCACCATTTGAGTAGAGCAACAAGGATCCAAAAGATACAAGGATGACAAGAGGATTTAGATCAAACCAAGTCCTTGGCAAAGAAAAAGGTAATTCAAATCAAGAGACAAAAAGGAAGATGGTCTACAAATTCCACCAGAATTACGAGTATCACTTGTCATGGACAAGGAGTATATGGAGATAATTCTCGGTAGAATATAGGAATGATATTAAAGACCAACTTCTCAACAAATAAGCATATGGCAAAGGATAGGAAATAAAGGCCATGCTTATAGATAGATATTCTTGATAGCTTCAATATTCAAGCGATCATGCAAAGCAACTCCAAAGAGTAGCTTGAAGCAATCGGTTTCCCAAAAGATATATGCGAACATATTTGGGGAAACCGTACCAAGAACGTCCATCACAAACAAGATCGAAAGAAGAGAGACAAAAGACATTTAAGCAAATATGGAAGTTGTTTGAGAAACATGCCACATAGGAATAAGATAATGAAGAATATCAATTCTAGGTGACAATACCTCACATGTTCACATTTTCTAGGCTTGTAATATGCACATAGCTTATTACTCCCCCATAATGTGATAATCCAATTTTCTTAACAAGAGGCAAACAAAACCAACTAGAGATAATTAATGGACATTATAGAATTTGAATTTCTCATGAGAGTGACATACCACATAGAGAGTAGATAAAATTGATATATCAACACTAGGTGGTATTCCTCATGTATACACATTTTTAGGAGTGTGAAGTGCACGAAGCATATCACTCCCCCAAAATGGGATAGTCCATTAATCTCTCAAAAGGAAAGCCAACAAGATAAGATATCAAATAAAAGCAATAAGGCTCAACACAAGTAAATGGTGTGCAAACCAACATACACATACTTGATTACTCAAGATAAGTAAGTAGAGAGCACAACACATACAAACACTAGCAAGGTAAAAACCAAATACATGCAAGGGTGCAAGCAACTTTCAATGTATATATGATATAAGCACAAGTTACCGCAAGAAGGAACATTGGATAAGAGATAGAACAATATAACCCAAATGACTTGGCTTGAGAGAATAAACTTGATGAACATCCCTTAATTCTTCATGATGTAGCCAAGTCTCCAATGCCCTCCAAAACACCTATTGATCAAGTTTTAGCTTGTTGGTCCCCAACCAAGTTGGGTCCTAAGAGGTTAGTCACAATAGGCTTGGCAACCCAAATGGTGCTTTTCTTGACACCACTTTGAGTACCAACATATTTGGCAAACACATTGCCAACCTTATCCTTCCGAAGAGAATAAACATCATCAATAATAATGGGGTTGGATAAGGTACCATTAGTGCATGAAGAAGCAAAGTGGCCCTTCTCACGGCGTATGTAGCAACATTGGCTTCCTCTTTCTTCTTAGTTGGATCTTGACTTGGGAGAGGTAGCTTGATTCTTCTTGGGAAGAGGCCGTTCTTCATCTTGAGTTTGAGCTTGAGGCCGCTTCCCTTGTTGCTTCTCACTAAGAGGCTTCTTCTTCAAAGGGCAAGATCTAACATGGTGCCCTTCAACTTTGCACTTGAAGCAAACAATCTTGGCCGAATCTTTAGCTTGTTCTTGGCCCTTGTTCTTCTTGTTAGACTTGGACTTGTTATTGTTATTGGAGTTGAATCCAAGTCAACTCTTGTCATTGGGGCGTCTTTGAACACTCAACACATTGTCAAGTGTGGACTTCCCAACATGACGCTTTTCCAAGTCTTTCTTCAAAGAAGCGACTTGGGCCTTGAGCTCTTTTAATTCCTCTACATGGTTAGTATCAACAACAACACTAGAGGAAGTAGATGCTTCATTGTTAGAGCAACAAGGCATGGAAAGTAATTATCACAAGATGTTGCAATATTATGAGTGATTAATCACAAGGACTAGCACATGGCAATAAAGCATTTAGAGTAGAAGTAGTGCCATTATCCACATGAGGCTCACAAGATGTTACCTTTGTAGTGATAGCCTCATGAGCTAATTTAGCTTCGCATAGGATGCTAGAAGATCCTCATTAGAGCTAGAGAGCTTTTCATGACTTTCTTCAAATTTCCCATACTTGCTAGTTAGAAACTCAAGTTGAGCCCTTAGCTCAACATTCTCCTTCAAAATAGATGCTTCACGAGAAGTGGAGTTAGTAGCACAAGCATCATTAACATTAGAAATAGAAGAAGACAACTTGGCAAGCTCATCATTCAACCTAGCATTTTCCTCAATAATATTAGCATGATCACATGAGGAGAAGAGGAACTAGGCACATCATTTTTAGATAGTTGAGTTTGGAGTTGATCATGAGACTTGGTAAGGAGAGAGGTGTTCACTTTCCAAAGCCTTAAGAGCTTTGTCAAGTCTCTCTATATCCTCAATTAGTCTAGCATCGCCAACCCCAAATTCAACTTTTTCCTTTTTAAGCACTTTATATTTAGCAATAGCATGATCTCTTTCCTTAATGATTTAGTAATAATAAGATCATTTGTTTCATCAAGAGATTCAAGTTTCTCCTCAAGAGACACTCGAAACTCATGCTCTTCCTCAAGAGCATTCTAAGGATGCTTTTTCCATAGCATCCTCTCTTTCGATCCTTCCCTTTCCTTCAATGATTTCCTTGCACTTAATAGCATAAGTCAAAATTTCACACAAATAAGAGCAAGCTTTACTACCTTTAGGGAGAGCACTTAAAACCATCTCACTCTTTTCTTTTAAAGAGTCAATATCATCCTCTTTTAATCCATAATAATCCTCATCCTCATCATCAAGATGTAGAGGGTTCCAAAGGTGGAGATACCTTTGAATCCCTAGCCATAAGGCAAAAGTGAGTAATGGACAATGATGATGAAGAATTGCTTGAGCACCATTGAGGTCCATGTCTTGATCCAACAAGTGTTGGGTTTCCTCTACATTGTTAGCCACACAAGTACTAGAGGAAATGGAAGCATTATTTTCATGGCAACAAGACATAGAAAGCATATCATCATGAGATTTAGTTAAGCAACTAATACATGATATGCAAGGACTAACAACACTAGCATGTAGGACATTTGAAATGCTAGAAGAGTTTAAGTCCAAAGATAGAACATTGCAATGAGATAGAGATGAAGTATAGTCAATAGAATATTCACCATCAACAAAGCAATTTCTATCACCACTCACCATATCATTACCTTGTGACAAATCACATGTTGGTGGAGTGGAAGAAGTTGTGAGCTCATCACGACCGGAGGTGGAAGGAGAACAATCATCCTCAATAATGTTGGACACTTCATATTTATCTTGAAGCTTGGTCCAAAGCTCATGAGCGTTCCAAAAAGGCATGATTGATGCAAGAACTACATCGCACAAAACACAAATGAGACCATTAGATACTTGAGTATCGAGATGAGAGTTTTTCTCATCCTCTAAAGATAATTCTTGGGAATCCTTTGGAGGAGAAAAACCCACATCTACAATGATCTCAATATAATTTGGACCCATGTCCCTAAAAAGATTAAGCATGCGAATTTTCCAAACATCATAATTTGTGCCATTGAATATGAAAGTGGGATCGTGCACTAATTCTCTAAACGACATCTTTTACTCTCTAGGCGGTAAAGCCCTAAAAGAGAGCTCAGGCTCTGATACCAATTGAAAGGACAAGGATGTCACCTAGAGGGGGGGGGTGAATAGGCAATTTAAAACTTTTCCGGTTTAGGCTTGATAATCGCGGAATAAATATTGGTGTTTAAATTAACAAGCCAACAATCTAAATATACTAGGCTCACCTATGTGCACCAACAATTATGCTAAGCAAGACAAGCAACAAGGTGATAGCAAGATGTAAAACTTCAAGCACGAAGGCTATCACAATGTAAAGTGCATAAGTAAAGAGCTCGGGTATAGAAATAACCGAGGCACGCGGAGACGACGATGTATTCCCGAGTTCTCCTTTTTAGGGGAGTACGTCTCGTTGGAGGTGTGTGAGTTTCAAACTCAAGACGCCACAAATGGCCTCACCCTATTCTCCGATGAACCTTGCCCAAAAGCTCGGTTCACCTTCCACTATTGATTTCATTTTGGGCGGAAATCGAGTCCTTACAAAAATCTTGAGGCATAACCCACAAAAGGATTGGGAGCTCCCATGTGGCCACAAAAGGCCTCAACCGCCACAAAAGGCGTCTAGGGTCCAAAGACCCAAGAGTAACAAGCTCATGAACTTTCACTTCCACGAATCCTCGTGGAGAGCACAAACCGATGCACAAAAGCAAAGGCAAGAGCACAAGTGCTCAAATACTTCACTCTCAAATCACACCAAAAGCAACTAATGCTTATGGGGGAGAAGAGAGGAAGAACAACAAAGAACTCAACAAATGAAACTCCAAGATCAAGATCTACTAGGTTCCCCTCACTTAGAGAACGGATGGATTGGTGAAATTGTAGATCTAGATCTCCTCTCACTTTCCATCAAAGATATGCAAGAATCATGGGAGGGATTGAGAGGTAGGCAAGCTTTTCCAAAGGTCAACAATGGAGGAGAGAGAGGAAAAACGTGCTCAAGAGGTTAGGAAACCATTGGGAAAGAAATCCCCTTAAATAGGTCCCCTTAAAAAGTGCCCGTTGGGCAGTGCAGGGAGGCTGGCCTGGGGGCTGGCCACCCAGCAGAGGCGCCCAGCCTGGGAGCCGGCCAGGCTGGCCTGGGGGCTGGCCACCCAGAACCTGAAATTGTAACACCCATAACTTTTTCATCCGGACTCCGATTTCGATGATCTTGGACTCATTGGAATCGCAACAAAGAGTTTTACAAGATCATGCAGAGCAACATCATAGTCCATCATGCGAGGATAAAGCCAAATGTAGAAAGGTAAAACTTCTCTATAAAAGAACAACCGGTAAATCCTCCAATATCAAAAACGCAAGAAGATATACATATGAATTCCGTTTTTGATGAACTAGAGCTTGGTATAGAGATGAATACAAGCTCTAAATTATCATATGGATAAAAGCCAAATAAGAACCAAGAAAGATGATATGCCAAGTATGCAAAGGTTTGAGCTCTCCACAAAGATGCGATCAAGTTACTCACTTGAGAGCCCCTCTTGATAGTACGCCGTCTACCCTATAACCCGGTCTCTTACTAACACCATGAGACCGGTAAAATAGAAACCCTATCAAGATCATACCTTTTCCTTGCGCATTCCAATTGAGCTAGATGATGACGATCTTGACTCCCTCAAGTTGGAACACCTTTCTTGATTGTGCTTGCTAGCACATGCTTGATGAAGACTTCTCCAAATACCCCCCCATACACCATGATGGGATGGGAGAGACTTGCTAAGCTCCGTCTTCATGAATCCACTTGAACTTCATCTTCTTATCTTGATATATAATGGCTTGGAGATAACATGAATGTTCACTCAATCTTCTTTTTCAAGTCATGCTTGCAATAAGCTCAACTCTTCACATGACCATTCTTCATATAAACCCTTGGATAGAATCTTGGTCATCATCTAATCTTCTAGAGTCCAACACATGAACTTCAATCTTTTCCTATGGACAAGATCTTCAAGAATATCTCAATACAAACATTAGTCCATAAGGATTGTCATTAATTACCAAAACCACATGGGGCAACACATGCACTTTCAACCACTTCCACCTTCTGCCGAGCCAGCGCCGACCGTGAACGAAGTCGACAAGCACAATGCCGAAGAGGTAAATTTTGCCACACTAACAGAATGTGTCACGAATTGGATGATTCTGCTTAGTTTTTAAAGTATTCCATCGTGTAGTTTTTAGAGGATATATTCGAATAAAATGTGGTTAACATTCATAGTGCGCCACTTCTGGCATTTGACGTCGACATGTAAGAGGGTGGTGATGATGAGGATGAAGTGGAAGAGATTTTGGAGGGGGTGTACAATACATCTCAACCGACTCAACGCAAAAGATCATTGAACTGCACCGAAGTTGAATATGTTGCCTTGGTGAGGGATGGAGTGTGTGTCACTCGAGGACAAGTTTCATCGGCTCATGCCGATACCATCGACGCAGTCACTGAGATCATTCCAAGGCGCGTATGATGTGATCAAGCAATGTTGCAACCGTTGATATGGTAGCTTGGAGAAAGTGAAGAATGCACCTACAAGTGGTTGCACTATTGACGACAATGTGAGTTTGTTGTCTATGTTAGTTTCTCTCACATTTTGTGTTGTTTACTATGAATGTGCTCACACTTGCCTTTTGTATTTTGAATGTAGAATCACATTGCACTTCAAAGGTAAAATCAAATGCCTACATCCAAAGGCAAACCATTTATGCTCCAACATTGTCGGAAATTGCTTGAAAGTAGTGAGAAATAAAGGTTGAGGGATCAAGAAGCTCCACCGACGAAAGGTTCATTCGTTACCTTGGATGATGACGAAGATAGTGATGAAACAAAGGGAAACCCCGATGGAACAAAGAAGGATAAGTATAAGTTAAAGAAGACAGCCGAGGCCGCAAACTTGAGAGAGAAAATTGATGAGATGATGAAGTCCAAGGAAATGTTGGTGGCTCAACAATTGCAAGAAAAATTAGAGATGTTAGAGGAGAAACAGCAAGACAAGGAGGAAAGGTGGCTCCAAATCCAGGAAGATTAGAAGCGCAAGGCCACCTTTAAGGAGCAAATAGTTCTTCTTGAGGAGAACAAGGTGATGTGATACATCATTGCCAAGAAGAACCGGGTGATGATGATGAATCCTAGTGGAATGGACGTTGGTACTATAGTGGTGGGAGATGGGAAGAATGAAAATATTGTAACGGATAAGGCAAGCGGGAGGTATTGGTGCTCCAGCTGGTGGTGGTGCTCCGGCTACTGCCGCTCCGGCTGATTGTGATGGTGGGCTTCGGCTAGTGATGTCGTTTGATTAAAAGTATTGTCAAATTTAAATTATTCAAAAACTTTTTAATGGTGGCAAGACACTCGTGTTTTCTAACTAATTAATTTGCAAGTTATTTGTTGTCTAAAACCTATCTGAACCTTATTTGGTGTGTAAAAGCTAAACCTATTTTGTAACATATATTGCAGTAATGCGCGGTTTTTACGGTGCAGGTTTAGGGGATCTGCTCTACTGGTGGTATTGGTGCTCCAGCTGGTGGTGGTTCGACTGGTGGTGGTGCTCCGGCTACTGCCGCTCCGACTGATGGTGATGATGGTGCGTTTGAGGTACCTCTTAAAACCTATCTGCACCTTATTTGGAGTAGTCAACACCGCGATAACGCAGAAGTGGATTAAGAGGTACCTCAATCGAATTTTAGGTTTTTCGCTTTAAAGGATCCGCTAGAAATACTCTTATCTACCATTCGCCATAACATAACCCACCGTGGCACATCAATACATATTCCCACCGTCCGCGAATAAGTGTACTTCTATCTCTTGTTATAAGGTACATTTATTAAATTTGGTCAGCTTTATAGTGAAAAGTAACATCATTTATGCCACTAATTAGTACGTCTTAAATAAGTGTACTATTACATTTGTTCTAAGTCAAACTTTGTTAAGTTTGGCCAACTATATAGGAAAACAAATCAATATTTACAACATCAAACTAATGGGATGTAGTTTTATAATACACTAAGTTGATGTCATAATATTGGTACATTTTTTATAAAATAAACAAACTTTTAAAAGTTTGACTTACGGACGGAGCATCACTAGCTTTGTCTTTAAATAAAGTTTCAAAATATACCAATTTGATGTCCGTTGCTGCTTTTTTAATGAAAGTGTTATTTTTTTTATTTAGCACAGATATTAGATGTACACTTCTTTGTAAACGGAGGAGTACTCATCTTTATTGCAATAAAAAACACCCGCAATATTTCGTCTTTCCCATATGGCTCACCAATCCCCAAATCTCCTTTAATTCCGGGCAATAGCGCCGTGGTGAGCTTTGGCCGAAAAAAATCTTCATGGCTCCTCCAAAGTGTGTGCTCCTAGAGCACAACTTCTCGTCAGCTGCTACTCCTTCCTGCCCAAATTAGGTCGCGTATAATTTTCTGACAGAGTCAAAAAGTTTGACCTAGCATATTGATAAAATTATAAATCTATACTACTATTAAAAGAGCAAACTTGTTAGGATAGATACTTTAAATCTGAGCCCTTCAATATCCGATCAAACGGTTCAGATCGTCCCAATGTTTGACAACTCAACATTGTCAGTTTTGGACCGTTTTGCCCTCCCACCAAATCACATAATACGACCAAATTGCCACCACCTTTTCGTTTTGCACTTAATTACAAAAGATTGCCACCGATAAAAAGAAAAGAAAACGCTTGACTCACGGCCACGACACCAGCACGTCTCGCGTCGCCTCGCCGCTACAGCGCGTCCCACGTCGCTCGGGAACATGCCTCTGGCGGCGCGTGCAGGGAAGTCTGGGCTGCTCCCCGCCGTCTCGCGGCCGGACGCGGAGGTAGCTCGCGACTCCGCTCATAGGAGTCCGCCCGGCCGGTGTGGTCGGCGGCTAAGAAGCCCTTGAGGACTAATTGTCGGAGCTTTGGTAGGTGGCCGACGACTGCTGTGAACAGGTTGCAGTAGTAAGCCATTGACGGGTGCAGCGCGAGGAACAGGTACGTCAGGTTCTTGCACCGGCTGATGAGCTCTGCCAGGGGAGCGACGTCCTGTGGCCCTTTGCTGGTGAGGTCTTCGCAGATGTCGATGGTGACCACAGACACATGGTCGTAGCTAGCGACATCAATAAACCTCGCGTCGCGAAATAGGCCGCCCTTGTACTGGAGCGACCGGAGGCAGCTCGTGCGCACCACAACACGGTTGGCATTGTGGCAGCAGATCATGGCGAAGGTGCGGAGGCTGTCGCTGGGCACGACGATCTCCCTGGCGCCCGGGCACTCCTCGAGCGTCAGGTCGGCGAGACGTGGGCAAGCGGAGAGCAGCTGCTGGATTACTCCGTTGGAGGCCATGATCCATTTGAGGCAGATCGTCTCCAGCCACGATGAGGCGACGCCGAAGTCCCAAGGCAGGTCGAGCACCCAGTTGGTAAGGCGCATGCGGCGCAACGTGGCACACCGGAAGAGCTGCGGCGGCGTCTTGGCGTACCGGTTCCTTTCATACTCGGGGAAGTCCGCGGAGGGCCTCTCCGATGGGACACCGAAGGGGCAGAGCTTCCCGCCGCACGAGGCTTGAAGCAAGACGATTTGCCCTGCACAAAAGCGTTGCGTGCGCCTGTATGGCTGTATGTACAGACATCGGCGACCTCTCGCAAGGACGTGAAGCATGACTTGGATGTTTGTTAGTGCCACGATGATGGAGCCAAGTAGACAATGTGGCAAATCCTTCATCTGTGGATTCGGTAATCCAATTTGCCTGCTACTCGATTTCTAGACGTGTTACTGCCTTAAAACGTTTCTTTTCTTTATTCCTTGCATGTATTTTGATCTCGTGCATTAGGTATGTGTAATTTCATAGGTTGAGTGGATTCTTGGTACGAGATGGCCCCTGTCATTCTCAATAATTGGCTAGGTTGCAGCAGATTCCTCTGACATTAACACAACACTAGAGAGGTAAACTATGAGTTCAATTGTTCATTTTTTTTTCGCCAAGTACATTGTGCAGTTCGTCTTCACTTCTGAAAACCTTATAGCAGGAGATCCCGCCAAGAGGGTTATCTGCAAGGTAGGGATAGACAGCAGAACTGCAGAAGCAAGAAGCAGTGGTTAAGTCCACGATGACCATGCATGAAGCCTCTTGGCCTACTCCTGAGGAAGATGGGTCATGGCCTTATGGGTGCATGCATTGGTCACTTAATTCGTGAACGTTTTCCCTCTTCCGGATGCTGTTGCTGAAGGCATTCCTGAGATAGTTTCAGTTTCATGAGTTCATTTATGTGTCTACCAACAGACCAACCGTTGGTTAAGTTGTGTATTTTGCTACATGTAAAGACGTGCATTGCACGTACATGTCAACTAGTATTTATAATACCAAATTAATATTATCATTGTTAGCATGATATATAATTTTAAATTATATGCACATGGTATTATGAATGTTCCTATATTTTCATACATACTTGGTCAAACTTAATAAAGTTTGACTTCGAACAAAAAAATATATACGCAACATAATTTCGGCAGGAGGGCTCTTTGTTTTACATACAAACAGCTTAATCCTCCGGCGCACTTCTTTCCATCTAATCTTTCCACGGAAGCCCAAATCTGACGTGCGATTGGGTACACCAGTTGGTAGGTTGATTTTATAAGAGTGTCAAATACATCTGGCCCCTTAAAAGGAAAACTTTATGTCGGCTGATTTTGGGTCACTGGCTGAATGTTTTTTTTTTTTTGCTGAATTTCTCTTCCGAAGGCGTAAAAGGCAGAGGTTGAACCTTTGTGGTGGCACACAAAGCAACAACCGCGTCCACTCAAGGCAGCTATGAGAGTGACAACAAACTGAATCGTGTAACATGGGAAACCCGAGAATTAATCGAGTGGACAGAGTATATATTCAAACTATTAGCACTCGATCGGCCTGAGAAGTGATTCTTTCTTGTACGTACTCTCTAGCTAACTCTCAGAAATAGGCTTGCGCCCCGTTATATTAATGTAGCAACCACCCATACAAGCTCTGACACTTGCTACTATTAATTTTGTTCTTTTCATTTATGATGAGTCTACAAAGTAGAGCTTGCATTTGCATTCATGCATGCTTGCGATGCAGGGATTAGATCATTAGATGGAGACAGGTGCCTTGAGTGACGTGGCTTGATCCAGTCCACTAGGATGAATTAACGGTCGGGATCGACAGACATTCACGCGGTGGAGTTGTCGCCAGCCCAGCCCAACCGAGTACTGATCTGGAGAATCCGTCAGAAAAATAAAAAAACACTGATCTGGAGAATCTTTCCAACCGCGCTCCAAATCCGGCGTCAAAGTAGATTATTGTTAGGCACCCCAACAACACACTACTTGCACAACTCACAACTGTACTTAAACCATAGAATAGAAACATGATTAGTTAATCAATTAAGTTCCTCCTGCGTATCATGGTGAAAACTAGTTGAGGAGAGCCACCACACCCACCGCTGATCTTCCTGAACATAGATATCGACACAGGGGGACATATACAAGTTCTCCAGTTCTTTGAAGGAAGACAAGGATCGTTCTTCCTCTGCTCCCCAAGGTATCTGTTCTTATCCTGCTCCATTTACATGTATTTATGATAATTGATTTTGGGCTGCAAATATGTTGTATCCACGTCCCACCGATGGAGATTGTTGTGTGGTTTCCTCGTTTTCTCGCAAGATACTCTTTGGCTGAATTCTTGGATCCATCTGAGCTCGATCGGGTCACACTTTTCTCTATCTTGTTCCTGAGAGAGAAAGAAAAAAGACAGAAGTCTTCTGGGAGAAAAGGGCAAGATTCAGTAGTATCCATTTCTTGTTGGAATCGTCACTCCTCTTCCTTGCCTTTCTTAATGCTCCTGTTCTTGGATAGCCTATATGAAAGAGATTGGATGGATTCTTTTATCTCTGGACGATGAGTGCGATACTCTACTTCCGTTATTTGGCCTGTTTACTATCTTGTACACATTCAACAACATTCGCGGCTGAATTTCTTGGATCCATGTGAGCTCGACCGTGCCTCACTAATTGTCTTTCTGTCTTTTCCTGAACGACGAAAGGAGTTGTTACTCGTGGGGCAAGAGGGCGAGATTCAGTATCAATTTCTTGTTGAAAATCACCACACTTCTTGCATTTCTTTTGGTTGACCGCTTAGTTGAAAGAGATAGTTTGCGTTTTTGACGCCTGATCAATGAGTGCGATACTCTAATTCCGTAATTTCCCACGTTGGTGCTGTTGGACAAATTCAGTGTTCTACAAAACAAGCCAGCTTCAATATAATTTATAATGATTTGATTTCCATGGAGGAGAACAGCCAGAGGCTAGAGGTCATTGTCACGCGTTCAATTATTTCAACTCTTGATGAGTGCATCATTTGTCTCTTTCTTGGCTCCATTTATCTCTCTTGTCCCTCCCCATAAAACTCCATCTCCATTGGTGATCTCCATGTCATCACCAGACGCCGCAAGCTTGTGATCGTTGTGGAAGTCAAACCCGTGCAGATGAAGTTGGACTTTGAGTGAAAAAGATCCCATTGTATCTCCAGCAGTCCAGCTTTTTGTGGTCTAGTGCTTTTCAGTATAAAACCCCCATCATGGACCATGCTCTGGCATGTGCTTCTTCTTTGGTTCCGTGCTAAGAGGTATCTTCATCCTTTTCCTCCTGTTATCTCTTCTGTTGAGATTTTGGGATCATTTTTCTTTCTTTTCAATTCTCTGGATAAGCTGATCTGTGGTAATTGGGTTCTTATAAATTTCCTTGTTGATGCTACGCTCTCAGCAATTGAAATATTTCTTGTAGAGGTTGTAATTATTTCTTTGAATTGTTTCTCTTCTACTTTTTGTCATGTTATTGTTGCTCCTTGTAACAAGAGATCCAGATTATCCAAGCTTTTCAGAGAAAAAAGAACCCATGGTTTTATTGTCCATCTGCATCCAAATCAATTTCTCACATGATGCCTGCAGGTGGTTGAAGGCCCCCTACTGAACTCCCTGTTGTCCATCAAACAAGGCCTCAAGATGTTCATCATAGAGGACAGAGGGGGTGCCATTGCTATCATGTGTGCCTCCCTCCTTTTCTTGGGGACATGGCCAGCGGTGCTCACCCTCTTGGAGCGCCGGGGACGGCTACCACAGCACACCTACCTCGACTACTCGATAACGAACCTCCTCGCTGCGGTCCTCATCGCGCTTACCTTCGGCCAGCTTGGGGAGCCCAAGCCCAACATGCCCAATTTCTTCACTCAGCTCAGTCAGGTTAGCTATCTTGGTAGCTTCATATGCAATAAACTCTAATGAAAAGATCGATTTGTTCCATGGACGGCGATTTGCTAACTCTGAATTGAATTTTGTGATGAAGGCCAACTTTCCTTCAGTGTTGTTTGCTATGGCAGGGGGTGTTGTTCTCAGTATTGGGAACCTTTCTACACAGTATGCTTGGGCATATGTGGGTCTCTCGGTCACTGAGGTCATCAGCTCAAGCATGGTTGTTGTAATAGGTAAAATCGATCTCATTCTACTGTACTAGTTAAAGTTATATGGGATATTCACTTATCTTTATATTTCTTTTTGCGGGTATGCTTCTGATTATATATTTGAGGCACTTGATTCTTCGACACCTATTGGGAGTTACAGGAGTGAAACAATTATTTAGCACTCATTATCTGACACCTCAAGTTGCTTGTTTCCAGATAATAGTTCAAGTTGCTTGTTTCCAGATAATAGTTCAAGTTGCTTGTTTCCAGATAATAGTTCAAGTTGCTTGTTTCCAGATAATAGTTCAAGTTGCTTCACAGAATTGGTTTGCTGATCCTAATCAGCTCATTATCAAGAAACGCTTTATAGATGTAGACAGCTGAAAATGCCATCCATTGATGTCAATAAAACCATTAATGTATTCTATAAAGAAAATAATAGTAGAAGGACAATATAATTTTCCAGAACACGCATAAGACATGCGCGTCTTCTTTATTAAGGTAGAAAGGGGTTTTACAGCAGTTGTTTACAGGTCGGAGGCAGAGCACAAGCGCACTGCCTCACCTCCAGTAGGTACAGCAAACAAAGTGTTGCCTCTACTATTATCTATATCCTTGAAGAATCTGACAAGTTATGGGCTCCCCTATTTATTTTCCTTGGATATTTATTTCGCCAAGTCGCATGTTGTATTTTCAGGCACAACACTGAATTACTTCCTGGACGATCGCATCAACAAAGCAGAGATTCTTTTCACTGGAGTAGCATGCTTCCTTGTTGCAGTCATCTTTGGTTCTGCTGTCCACGCTTCCAATGCAGCTGATAATGAAAAGAAACTAGGTGCATCCACGAATAGCTACAAACTTGGGTAAATTTCCCACTTTGGCCATGCTGAGTAACCGAATCACCTAACCCACTTTGTAACTACCTCTGTTAGGTATTTAAGTGTGTAATAAACATTTTGTGTTTATATTTGCTGCTCTGATCATTATAATGCATAATTTTACAGGACATATGGAGGTACGGCGACAGCCGAACAAGTTATAGACAAAGGTATCGTATACATGGTGAATTGTTGTATGAACTACTGGAACTATTCTTGCAATTTGCAGCTGCAGATTCTAATTCTTAACTATGCCTATTTCAGATGCTCCTAAGGACATGGAGAATGGAGCTTCTGCCGACTATGCCACCAAAGCTGAAGCAGGAACCGCAGGATACCTAATTGAGCTCGAAGAGCGGCGTTCCATTAAGGTCAACTTGTGATTCTGTCATATAATTGTAGAATAATTCAGATAGTATTTAACCTTTGTTCTGAACCTTATGCTGAAAACGGAGAAGCATAATTGTTGTTGCAACACCACTGAACTGATCTGGCAAAACTTATTACTTTTCCAGGTATTTGGATCAAGTACCTACATCGGACTTGGGATAGTTTTTTTTTCTGGCATCTGCTTCTCTCTCTTCTCCCCGGCGATCAACCTAGCCACCAATGATCAGTGGCACACTCTGAAAGAAGGTGTCCCGCATCTGGTGGTCTACACTGCGTTCTTCTACTTCTCCATCTCGTGTTTTGTCATCGGTATCGGGTTGAACATCTTGTTCCTCTACCGTCCAATGGCTGGCGTGCCAAAGTCATCCTTCAAGGCCTATCTGAATGACTGGGAAGGCAGGCAATGGGCTCTTCTTGCCGGTTTCCTTTGCGGTTTTGGCAATGGCTTCCAGTTCATGGGTGGTCAAGCTGCTGGTTATGCTGCTGCTGATGCTGTTCAGGTTCGTCGTGCCAATTTTTAACTATTCACATCAGAAGAGAAGCTCAACATGTTTGCAATCTGTGATTCAATATGTTCAACAAATATTTAATCTTTAAAACATAGGTTGTGGTCACACAGATAGTATAACTTTTTACTTTTAAGATGGTAGAAACTTACAATGTCTTCAGAGAAAAGAGGAAATTTTTCTGCAGTTATGATTCTAACTGCTTCAGAATTGCTGTTCATCAGGCATTGCCACTTGTGAGTACGTTCTGGGGCATCCTGCTATTCGGGGAGTACCGGAAGTCGTCGAAGAAAACGTACACACTGCTTGTATTCATGCTGCTCATGTTCATCGCCGCTGTAGCAACACTCATGGCTTCATCAGGTCAAAGGAGCACAAAGTGATCGGGTGCCCCATGCTTTCTTCCTAGTTTGCAGCTCTTTCTGTCGGAAGACAAAGAAATTCAGACATCAAAGGAGGATGGCCTTGACATAGGAAGCAAGCCATGCCAACACAAAGTGAATTCCATTCATGAAGTTTCGTTTGAATGGAGTTTTTGCTGTACATAATCACAAAAAAAGGGAAGAAAAGTTTATGTCTTTCGAATTCAAGTTAGTGCCGAATCATATAAAAATGACTAGTTGAAATCGGCGCGTCGGCACGCCGCGCCCTTTGTGGTAAATTTAATGTATTATATGTTTTTTGTTTTAATGGATAATATACTTTGCAAGAAAATTGTACAAATTTGAAAATTGTTGAAATGCAAAGATAGTTTACGTCTAAAAATTGCTCAGATTTTGAAAATTGTTCAAACTGGAAAGTTATTAAGATTTTTTTTTACATTTACAAAATGGTTAGATTTGAGAGGCATGTAAATTTTTAAAATATTCTAATTTGTGTGTCGTGTACGTGTGGTAAAATTCAATTTTGAAAATGTGCACATTTAAAATCGTGCAGACTTGAAAATTATTGAAATGCAAAGAAAGTTTACCGTTAAAAATTGTTCATATTTCGGAAATAGTTTAGAAGAAGAAATACCGCGATATGAAAAATTCAAATTTGAAAATGTCCGCATTCTAAAGTTGTTCAGATTTAGATCTGTTGGAACTGGAAAAAAGTTTACATTTATAAATTGATCGAATTTAAAAATTGTTAAAATTGGAAAGCTATTCATATTTGAATTATATTTACATTTATGAAATGCCTAGTTTTGAAAATCATTCAAAATTTTGAAGTATTCAAATTTGAAATTTGATTGTATGGCATAAGTAGTGAGCATTTTTTTTTATTCATGTTGATATATTTGTCACATTTATAAATACTATGGTATAAAAAATTTAAATTTTGAAATTGTCCACATTCAAAAGTTAATCAGATTTTAATGCATCGATTTTTTTATTTAAAGTTTACATTTGTAAATTGTTGAAATTTTAAAATTGTTAATAGTGAGAAGTTATTCATATGTGATTCAGATTTGAAATACATTTAAAATTTTAGAACATTCAAACTTTGGAATTTGATCATATGCCATAAATAGGCAACGTTTTTTTTGTGTTATTGTTGATATATTTGTTATATTTTTCCTGCCCGGGTGGTAAAATTTAAATTTGAAATTGTATTGAAATGTAAAGAAAGTTTACGTTTCAAGATTGTTCAGTGTTCGAAAATTGTTCAATTTGGGAAGTTATTCAAATTTAAATTGTGTTAATGTTTAGAAAATGTACACGTTTGAAGGGCAGTTGTAAATTTGAAATATGCATCATTTAGTAGTTTTTTGAAAAATTGTTTAAATACCCTAAAACAATATCTATAAACTGTTTTAAATCGTTTGAAGCATGTACTATTTTGAATTTTGTTTTTTGATTCAATTATATTTATTTGGAAAGTAAGTTGAAAACAGCTATTTGTTAATATTTGCATTTGTAGTTGCAGCATCTAGTAGTTTTTGAAATTGCTTAAAAACCATAAAACAATGTTTGTAAAGTGTTTTATATCTTTAAAACATGTTCTATTTTAAATTTTGTTTTTCGATTCAATAATATTTATTTGGAAAATAAATTTGAAACAGTTATTTCTCAGTATTTGCAGTTGTGCTATTCTTATTTTAATATTTTAAAGCCCATGATATAAATAGGTAATTATATTTAAATGATTTACCGATCTCTATGTAAATAAGATGTTTTGTACCAAATTATTTTGTTGGGTTTATTATATTGAATGATATTACTGATATTGTTTCTCTGGACTTTTTTTGAGTTCAAAAGGAAATTATGAAATCCATATTTTATCAAATGGGTCTTTATGTATTATTTAAAATTATTAAGATTTGAAATAATTTTGAAAAGGACCCAAAGTATTTAGAATGTCTATTTTGATTTTCACAAATTTTTGGAAAACGGGCTAAATTGATTAGGAGTTGTATTTGTAAAGTTTCAAAAGTTTATTTAAGTTTAAAAGGAAATTATGAAATCCATATTTTATCAAATGGGCCTTTATATATTATTTAAAATTATTAAGATTTGAAATAATTTTGAAAAGGTTCCAAAGTATTTAAAATGTCTATTTTGTTTTTTTACAATTTTTTGGAAATTGGGCTGAATTGATTTGGAGCTGTATTTGAAAAGTTTCAAAAGTTTTGGAAAATAGAAAAACAAAAAAAGAAAGAGAGAGACAAAAAAAAACAAAAAGGCCGAGCCAGCCGCCCAGCAATTAGCCCAGCCCATCTCGCCAGCCCAGGCCCACCATGACGTGACGATGACGTCACCAGTGGGCGGAGCTGCCGCGGCGGCGACGACGACGCCGGCGTCGAACCACGGCGAGCCAAGTCGCGCGGCTGGGCGCGCTGGACGCGCATCGACGCGGGCTACCTTGGAGCGGTGGCGCCGCCGCTTCTAGGTCGCCGGAGCTTCGCCGGCGGCGTGTGGACGCGGCCGCGGACGTCGAGCGCGGCGTGGACGATTCCGGCGCGGACGCGGCGTCCCGGCAGGCGGCGCTTGGCGAGGATGGAGGGGAGGCGGCGGCGAAGCTCGCCGTGGGCGTCGATCCGAGCGGGGAGGAGCGTAGCGGCGCCGGCGCGCGTCGGCGGCGGCGGGGAGCTCTGGCTCGCGCGAGAGAGAGAAAGAGGGAGGGGGGCTGTGGGGACATTTTTGCAGGGAAGTCCCTAGGTTTTCGGACAATTACGCATATGTCCGTCTACCTGGGGAAGTTTGGGCTGCGGAGTAATTTCTGGATTCGTGAGGTTGTTTTTTGTAAAATGACGCGGTGTGCGCGTTGTGAGACCGTCGGATGACGGATCGACGGCGCGGAGACTACAGTGCGCGCGTGACGTGGGTGGCTCCATCGCTCGCTGAAGAGGAGCGCCATTATTAGATAGATGTGGTATCGGTTTGTAAGATCATCGCAGATAGGTAGGAAGATTGTTACCAAGTAATTATCTTTTATTCCATGTGAAGGTCATCTTAGAATCTGATTGTTCAGATGCATGGCCGAATAGGTTGGTTTGATTCTGTTATTACAAAGTAAACATCTCGGTTCTGCACAAATTCACATTATCTTCTTGAATAGGATGGCTCAAATAGTTTTTGCTACCTGACAGAAACAACACGGAAAAGGAAAAAATGTACCCTAACAGGAACACGCGTCCTAGCCTATCGATGCCGACCTGAGCCCGGGCCGCCTCCCGCAAGCCACCCGCGTTCGGCGGCGGCGGAATAATTTCCAGGAGAAAATGAATTCAACTGACCCCTCAGACAGAGTTCTGGAGGAAGGAAGAGGACGTCGCCGGCGCTGCAAATACTGGAGATGCGCTCGTGTCAGCCGACGAAGTACAACCCTCTCTCCGCCACCTCCACTCCACGCAGCAGCGGCGGCGGTCTCGCTTGCTTCAACACAAATCCGGCGAAACTATGCGAGAAAATCTCCAAAGTGCACTCGGGAGCATGTGCTCCCGGTTTTTTCGAAAAAATATAGAAAATTGAAAACTTATCAAAATATTCCAAAAAAAAAATCATGCACGTACTTGAGCATGACACGCACCATCGTGTAAAATTTGGCGACGAAATGACATCGCGGCCGCCCTGTGCAAAAATGACAAAATTCTGACAGAAAATAGCATCCAAAATTTTGAATTTTCAGATATGTGATTTGTCAAAAAATTCAAAATTTTGGATGCTATTTTCTGTCAGAATTTTGTCATTTTTGCACAGGGCGGCCACGATGTCATTTCGTCGCGTAATTTTGCACGATGGTGCGTACCATGCTCAGGTACGTGCATGATTTTTTTCGAAATATTTTGATAAGTTTTCAATTTTCTATATTTTTTCAAAAAAAACCGGGAGCACATGCTCCCGGGTGCACATTCACCATATCTCTACTATATTAAAGCGGAGTGGTGATGGTCGTACGTCGTAGCACCGTGAACCGCGCAGACTTTCTACCGAAATCCTTTTTTTCTCTGCTGATGAAAAGACACGATCTCATCTCCACAACTCAAGATGCGGCCACATGGAGATGGACAGCTAATGGGCTCTATTCTGCATCCACGGCTTACACGGCTCAACTCCAAGGTGCAATTACAACCAACTATATACTGATCATCTGGAGCACTGACACCCCCTCTGCGTTTTCGTATGTTTGCTTGGTTAGCAATCAGAGGGCGTTGCGAAACAGCTGATGTTCTTGTCAAGAAAGGATGGCCGCACGATGACCTCTGCGCCTTCTGCGCTGGTACAATGGAGTCTGCCCAACACCTGCTTGCACACTGCCCCTTCATCCATATTCTACCTATCGCAAACATACCGCCCTGCTATCTGTCGCAACCAGGGCAGGATCTTGTTTCTTGGATCACTGAAACCAGAAGCATGACAGAGAAGCACAAAAGAAAGCAATGGACAGCCCTCTCACAACTGATTTGGTGGATGGTGTGGAAAGAGCAGAACCCACGCATCTTCAATCAGCAAGCCTGCAACATGCTTGATCTGAAGTTGAAGATTTTACAGGAGGCAGACCTTTGGCGATCCGCTGGTGATAGGAATCAACTACTAATTCTAGCAATTTCAGAGGGGAACAACACCGAAAACATGAAATTCAGAGTTCAGCGACTTTTATTACAGAGGAATGCTTAATTCAGCTGAATGATTGAGTACAGAGGAAGCTAAGCCGGCCAGGACATGGCGGCGACAAGGGGGGATAAACCCTAAACCTAGATAGGTCAACCACGAGGCGATCAACTGCTTATAAAGCTAAGGAGAGGTAGACGACAACGGAGTGAGTGGTTGGCTCCAAAGTGCTTCGCTGGAAAGCGAATTCAAACAGCGACCCCTCGAAGCTCCTTGTCCGTTGATCGACAGATCGACGGCTAACCACGCATCATAACGCGAAGCGGTAAGTTGCGAGGAGAGGCGTTGATCTGGAGATGAACGGCTAAAAAGAGTTTCAAATGGGCTACAGTAACTGAATTTGCACAAGTGTTCATCGACAGCTTTAGATTCCTGACAATGCCCCCTTCGCAAGACCAGACTTGCCCTCAAGGCTGGAAACCCGGAAAGATCTTCTGAATGAATGCTGAATCCTCCCATGTAGCTTGTTCTTCAGGTATATTCTCTCATTTGATGAGCCATTGGACCACTGGTACACTGATGTCTCCTTGAACTCGAGGAATAAGTTTTCTCTCTAGCAACCGTTCTGGTGCTACTAGTATTGTTCCATCCGGATTGACCAGAGGCAGATGAGGAGATGGAACTGCTTTTGGATCCAAATGCTTTTTGAGCTGGCTCACATGGAAAGAAGGACGCAACTGACATCCTTCAGGTAACAGTAGCTTGTAAGAAACGGCTCCAATTTTCTGAAGCACTCTGAATGGACCATAGTACTTGGAATGCAGCTTCAGGCACCTGTGGATACTTAGTGAAGTGTGTCTATATGGCTGTAATTTCAAGTACACCATATCACCCACAGCAAATTCCCTTTCTTTTCTGTTCTTGTCTGCGAAGAACTTCATTCTTTTTTGTGCCTTTTCCAGATTTGGTTTGATTTGTGCAGAAATGATTTCATTAGTCAACTGAGGAATGTCAGCATCCAATGGTAGTAATGTTTCTGCTAGCTGTGGTGGATCTCTACCATACAATGCTCTGAAGGGAGACATGTTCAGTGTTGTGTGGAAACCAGTGTTATACCACCATTCAGCTAAGGCCAGCCACTTATTCCATTTGGCAGGTAATTGAAAAGCCATACATCTCAGGTATTGCTCCAAGCATTGATTAACTCTCTCTGTTTGCCCATCTGTTTGTGGGTGGTAAGAGGTACTGAAATGCAGTTTAACCCCCAGAGATTTGAAGAGAGATTGCCACAAGTTACTAGTAAAAATTTTGTCTCTGTCAGTTACCATTACAGAAGGCAACCCATGTAATTTAAATATGTTTTCCTGAAATGCCTTTGCCACTGTTTGCACTGTAATTGGGTGTTTCATTGGGATGAAGTGAGCATATTTAGTAAATCTGTCCACCACTACCAATATCATTTTCTTATTGTCAGACATAGGCAATCCTTCTATGAAATCCATGTTGATGTGGCACCAAGCCATGTCAGGCACAGGCAGTGGTTGCAATAACCCAGGATACTTGCAGTGCTCTGGTTTATTTAGTTGACATACTGGGCACTGTTTAACAAATTCTTGTACTGACTGCTTCATGCCTTGCCAAGCAAACAATAATTTCATTCGTTGGAAAGTAGCTCTTTCACCAGAATGGCCACCCAATTGAGTCATGCATAGCAGAAAGGAGCTTATTGCGCAATGGTGTGCTACTGCCAATCACAATTTTGTTTTTGTACCTGACGAGGCCATGAGAAAATGTGTAATGCTGGACAGCAGTTGGTGAAATAGCAAGCTGGGAGATCAGTTCTTTGCATCGAGCATCATCCTTGTAACTAGCAATGACTTCTGTTACCCACACAGGCTTCACAGAAGATGTAAATAGAGCATGTATGTGGTGTTTTACTCTGGACAGTGCATCAGCCACTCTGTTTTCTTTACCCTTTTTGTATTCCACCACATAATTGTACCCCAGCAATTTCACTAACAACTTGTGTTGAATACCTTCAGTTAACTTTTGCTCCTGAATATATTTAATACTCTGTTGATCAGTTCTGATGATGATAGAAGAAGCTGCAAAGTAATGCTTCCATTTCTTTAGTGCCTCAATTATGGCCATAGTCTCTTTATCATAAGTGGACAGAGCAGCAGCTTTAGGACCAATAGCTTTGCTAAGGAATGCAATAGGTTTGCCACCCTGCATTAGTACAGCACCAATACCATAACCACATGCATCAGCTTCCAACACAAATGGTGAACTGAAATCAGGCAATGCCAGTACAGGTGCTTTTGTCATTTTCTCCTTGAGTACAGAGAATGCTATTTGCTGTTCTTCACCCCAAATAAATCCTTCCTTTTTTAGTGCCTAGAACAGAGGCCTGCAAATGAGCCCATAGTTCTTGATAAATTTTCTGTAATATCCAGTCATTCCCAATACCTGTCTCAATTCAGTCAGATTTGTTGGCTGTGGCCATTTCACCATTGCTTCAATTTTTGCTAGGTCAGTAGCTACTCCTTGCTCACTGATGATGTGACCAAGGTATTCTACTTGCTTTTGAGCAAAAGCACATTTGGACAGCTTAGCACATAGCTGATTTTTCCTTAAGGCCAGAAATATTTCTCTCAAGTGATCCATGTGTTCTTGTAATGAAGAGCTATAGATCAAGATATCATCAAAGAAAACTAGAGCAAATTTTCTGAGAAAAGGAGCTAAAACAGTGTTCATAAGCTTTTGGAATGTAGCTGGTGCATTTGTTAGCCCAAAAGGCATAACCAAGTACTCATAATGACCCATGTGTGTAGAGAAAGCTGTTTTATCCACATCCTTTTCATCCATCCTTATCTGATGGTAGCCACTTCTGAGGTCAATTTTAGAGAATACTTTTGCTCCATGCAATTCATCAAGTAAATCATCAATAACAGGTATAGGATACTTGTTCTTAATTGTTTGTGCATTGACCTTTCTGAAATCATTCACTACTCTCCAAGTAGTATCTTTCTTCTTCACCAGTAGTGCAGGGAGGAATAAGGACTGCAGCTATCTCTTATCACATTTTTCTGTAGGAGCTCCTTTATAATTTTCTCCATAGCATCTTTCTGATGGTGTGGTAATCTATAAGACCTTTGGTTTACCACTTTAGCATCAGGAACTAATGGAATAGTGTGATCACAGCTTCTTTTTGGAGGTAATGCAGTTGGTTCAGCAAAAATATCATTAAATTCTTCCAGTAAAGTGGCTACTTCCTTAGGGACAACTGTGCTAACTGCATCCTTTGTATCCTGTTGATGCAACAGAAGAAATACACCACCCACAGCTTGCTGTAGCAGCTTATTTATTTCAGTACTCTGTTTGATTTCACTTGTAGCAGGGAAGCTTTCATCCCTAAAACTGTGAGTAGAACCATCAGGTAGTGTAACTTTCATCACCATTGTTTTGTAGTTAAGCTCAACAGGGCTGTTTGTATACATCCAGTCTGCTCCTAGAATTAAATCATAGCTTTTAGCTGAAGCAGCCTGAAGTCAGTGAGAAGTTCACTCCTTGAATATCATACTGGCAGCTAGGACAAGCAAATTCAGTGTAAAGTGTTTCACCATTAGCCACTTTCACTTTCAGTTTGGCACAGGGAACTATCTGACAAGATGCTATGGTAGCAAACTGTGGGGTCATGAATGTTGTTGTACTGCCAGTGTCCACTAATGCTGTGGCCATTTTACCATTAACACACACATTCAGAGTAAAAGTATTTTTCCTTGAGTCCAGACCCAATAAGGCATGCATAGAAATTATTAATTCCTGGTCAGGGGTGGCTCCATTGTCTCTATAATATCACCATCATCTGTCTCAATAATGTACACATTACCAGCAGGAGGAACCTCTGTGGCTTGCAGAGCTTGTACTTGTGCTTTTTGATTCATTTTGCAGTTAGGCTTGTGGCCAGGATACCATGGCTCCTTGCACCTGTAGCAGTCTTGTTCAACTTAGCTTCTTCAATGATAGCAGCTAGTGGAGTTAGTGCCTTAAAAGGCTCTGCATTTGGCTGCTTCTTCACATAGTTCTGCTGTTGAGGAAATGGTGTTCTTTTTGTTGTGTTTGCTTGCTCAATTCTTCTAGCCATCCACATACTTCTTGCATGTCTTTAGGTCTGTGGCATTGCAATGGTTGTTGATGTAATCAGTAAGACTAGAAATGAAGCTATTGAGGAAGTAATCTTCCTGTAAAGCTGGGTTATCACGCCTCATTAAGTTCATGCACTGTTCAAATTGCAGAATGTACTGTGAGACAGAGCCCCTCTGAGTTAATGCATGAAAGTGCATTATGTTATCACAAATAGATGCTTCAGCAAACCGATCACTCACAAGTCTGCAGAAACGGTGCCAAGGCAAATTACCAGGCTGAATGCCAGTACTGCGCCACCATTGTATTGCAGATCCTTTCAGGTAAGTGGTAGCAATTTCAGTTCTTTGTTCCAGAGGAGTTCTTGCAGCATCAAAATACTGTTCTATGATCTGAATCCATGAATCAGCATCTTCACCAGAAAATTCAGGAATATTCATTCTAGCTGGCTTGACAGTAGGAGTAGTTCTTCTATTGTCAGTTTGCTAAACAAAGCTCTATTCCTAGGCTGGAATCCCTTCTGTCCCTTTCATCAAGAAATTCATGGTTCTCAAGCAGTTGCAGATCTTGCTCCACTTGTGGTTCATTTACTTGTTGATGTGGTTGCTGCTGCTGCACAATAGCTCTCTGGTTTGGGTGCCTGTAGGAACCTTAGGTGTGCCATCCAAATTGATCTCCTTTCCAGATGCATCATGGAGAACTTCATGTCCAATTGGCTTCACTGTTGTCATAGTGGCCTTGGGTGGTGCTTGGGTCACACTTCCTTGTGCAGGAGAATCCACCACGCCTTCAGCCACAGGAGGAGAACCCTGTGGTGCCGCAGGAAGAGCAGATAATAATTTCTCTAAGCTAACCTGAATACTGTCAAAGTTTTCTTGTATGTTGACGAAGTTCTGCTCCACCTTTTCTTGGAAAACCGTGAAATCTTGCTTATCTTCATCACGCACGCGCTGGAGTGTCTTGACATCCAGGAGGACCGACTTCAGCTCAAGAGAGGCCGTGTTGTCCGTCGACGATTCCGATGGCTTCGTCATGATTCTACCGCCGCCGATCTGCCGCCTCCAACGCCTAACGCCGCCGATGACACACGGAACAGGGAGGGATGGGTGGGATTTTACAGCTAAAGAGGTGTTCTTCAGCAACCAGATCTGTACCTGATCTGTGTCCGAACAGTGCCGCCACCGCCAAGCCGCCTCCAACAGCTCCGATTCGACGAGCTCAACACCGCCACCGGGATCGGAAGCAACCGAGAAGGATTTCACAAGAGAACCCAACTTCTCTTTGCTCCAGATCCAATCGCCGCCGAGGACCGTAGTGCTCTGATACCACTTGATAGGAATCAACTACTAATTCTAGCAATTTCAGAGGGGAACAACATCGAAAACATGAAATTCAGAGTTCAGCGACTTTTATTACAGAGGAATGCTTAATTCAGCTGAATCATTGAGTACAGAGGAAGCTAAGCCGGCCAGGACATGGCGGCGACAAGGGGGGATAAACCCTAAACCTAGATAGGTCAACCACGAGGCGATCAACTGCTTATAAAGCTAAGGAGAGGTAGACGACAACGGAGTGAGTGGTTGGCGCCAAAGTGCTTCGCTGGAAAGCGAATTCAAACAACGACCCCTCGAAGCTCCTTGTCCGTTGATCGACAGATCGACGGCTAACCACGCATCATAACGTGAAGCGGTAAGTTGCGAGGAGAGGCATTGATCTGGAGATGAATGGCTAAAAAGAGTTTCAAATGAGCTATAGTATCTGAATTTGCACAAGTGTTCATCGACAGCTTCAGATTCCTGACAGCTGGGCGGCCAAGCACTGCTAGCTTGCTTCGACAAACAAGGGAACCAGACTGATGACCTCTGTTTAGATTAGTGTTTTCGGTTATGCTTTGTGATCTTTCTTTTTTTCTCATTTGCTTGTGCACCCCTGTACTTTGTCACTCCCTCTACAATCAATGATTAGCGAGGATGTGTTGGCCATCCGCACGGAACTGAATGCGGCCACAGGTTCAGATAGAGACTACTTATTGTTATAGTTTTGATTTGATTTAAACTGGCTGTTTTTCTTGGTATTGTCCTAACTGTATTCTCGAGCTAGATGCCTGCCAGGACTTTTGGTTCATTATATGCCAGTTAAATCTGCTAAATCTTGATATCTGCATCTTTTTGTAACTGAATTAAGGTAGTGCCTGAATTCAGGTACAAGTGTAGCTATCTCTGTAGTTTTTTGGGGAGCTTTGATTCATGATCACCTTGGTCCCATTAAACTCTCTTCCTGGGGCGTTCAACCGAGCTATGATAGTGCTGAAACAGCAGAAGCACTAGCGTGCTTATAAGGCGTAAACCAAGCTATCTGCCTTGTGGACACTAGCCTGGTCACAAAAAAAGTTTTTGCACTTCCCTGGTTGCAAAAGCGTCGTCGATTGAGAAAGATCGGTCCCATACCTCGAGCGTAATCACTGATACTCATCGAGTTGTTGGCCATCTGCCGGAGTATAGATTCAGAAAAAATTCTAGGGAAGGCAACACACAAACCGCATGAGCTTGCTACAATTAGTCGTGTGGACTGTGGAGTGTAGTGGTGGTGTGTTGCAACTTACAAGGTTCAGCTCCTCCCTGCGTGTTGGAGATGTCCTTAAAGGATTGGAACCAAAACCTCTTTATTAATTATTGCAAACCACCATTTCAAATAAAAACTACCTCTAATGTCCATTAAATGATTTTTGTCTCGCTCACACTATCTATACAATCTTAGTGCACTTCAATATATATTTTCTAGCTGATTCTTAATTTTTTTTTTGTTGAATTTCAGATCAAGTTTTAGTAGATTGCCTACCACTTTTATGCAATTGTGAGCTTGTGGTGACGAGATCTACTTTATGCATATGCTCCCTGCTCCTGTTTTTTCAGCCGCTCAACCAATATCCAGAAATAATCTTAAGTACTTGTTGCACCAATAAAGGATGATGGTTTTATTCATAATGGAATATCTACAAATACATTGTGTACACATTTGTACTCACGTCATAAATGTGTCCATGTAGCGTGAAAAATCATATTAATTGTGCGGATCTTGGTGAGAAAATTAATAGAAGCAATTATGAATTCATTTTTATGGATTGTATGTAGCGAACCAGTTTCTATCATGGCCCTCTCAATTTGTTCGACATTGTTTTTAAACAGTTGGTTGTGCTCGATCTACGCCTTTCTTAACCCTTGGACATCACGACTATAAGTGTTCCGTCGCAACGCACGGGCATTCAACTAGTAGAGATTATTGCGCTTTAGCATTTTTTTTCACAGAACCACACCCTAATTTTTTTTGCACAAAACAACAACGTTTGGGATTAATTATTTACACAGAATATAAAGATATATAATTACATCGTTTGACAACTAATTATAGCATGTTAAGGCACCGTTAGAGATATGTGGTAGACTAGTAGTGGACAGTAAATTTGTTTTTTTTTTGTGTGGCTCAAAATACAAGGTATTTCGAGTTAAGATTTTGAAGGTTGGTAGAATACATCATGAAGAAGATCTAAATTTGTTTAGAATTATTTGAAACTATAAAATGTCATTTTCAAAACAAAAAGGCTACACGCCTAAACATAGCCCGACCTACAATATGTTTTTTCATAAAAGTTAGTCATATACTAAGGTGCATGTCACGATCTTCAAACCGAGTGCTCAATAAGATACTTAGTTGGCAAACGATATAATTATATTTTCCTGTTATGTGCAAAACATTACCCCAAACACTGGTGTTTTGCGTGAACAAATGAAAGGATTACGGTCTATGCAGAAAAATGCCCCCACAAGTGATGTTATATGTATAGGGATGTAAACGGTGCGGATAAATTCCGTTTGGAATCTGCATTCATATCCGTTTTTAAGGATATAGTAATCCGCCAGATACGGATGCAGATAATGATTTTGGTTATGCAGAGATTGAGCGGATAAGGTATTGGTATAATTTAATGGTATAATCCAATGGATGCGGATTATCCTTCATTTTTGTTAGGATTATCCAAGCTACTCAATTAGTATTATCCGATTAAATAAACCGATGGGCTAGCCCAAATAGCCAATTGTTTATTGGCATATTGACCTACTCAATTGTTTCTTCTACAAATTGTGTTGAGCAAGATACTGGGGAATAGAAATGCATGTTCAAGAACAAGTGTAAGTGCAAGCCAGACCATGAATGCAGATAATATGCCAAACGTTTGTTACTCTGCTGTTATGATTTTGCTAATTTTTTGTTCATATTGTTTGCACTATGTTTTTTTTGGGCGTATTTATCCACTATTTTTATCTGTATTCAGTCCGAATCTTTTTTTTGCGTAGAATTTATAGGGCTTTATTCAGCAGCAACAGCTCCTGCATCGTCAGCAAGAATGCTGGCAATCAGAAAGCTTGGAGGGAGTTCCATCCAACACCCAGTCACCTCTAGTCCGCAAGCATGCTTTGCGCACAGGTGTGCTGGTACGTTAGCTGATCTCATTACATGCTTAATAACAAAAGAAACAAACGATGAAGCTAGCCCTTCTATTTCTTGGAGAATTGGTGCCACCACCGAGCGAGATACCACGCGCGAGTCCCAGAGGTTAACCACCTCTAAGCAATCAACTTCCATAACCACTCGCGAGAAACCCCGGAGCTTCGCAAAGATCACCACATCTCAGAGAGATAAAGCTTCTGCAATCATTGGATCAGCAATACCAGGATATGGTTTACTCCAAGCTTCGATACTAAATACATATCATCCGCTTCTAATTGGTAACCGATACGGTCATACGGAGAGAGCATTATCCGATTTTACATCCCGAATAAATATGCAAAATCTCGAGAAAATATGTATCATACACGCAAGGGGTGCCACTACGAAATGAGTTTTCTTTGGAAAGGGAACTTTAGAGCACCACAAACATGCCACGTGGTGGCTGCACGAGGTGGTGAATCGAATTTGTCCACGACCAGCGATAGAGCCGTGCGCGTCCTGCCAAGTACTCTGCGTACGCGCGAGACCCCCGCGTCCCGATCGATCGTTGACGAACGGAAGCTGTACAAGAGCTCGCGCGAGACCCATGGGTGTACGTGGTTGCTGGGCAGATATACAAAAGCTCACGCGAGGCATCCCAGCGTCCCCCATGTACGTGGCAGGTGGGGGTAGATGTACAGAAAATAAATAAAACCAGTGCGTAGCACGAATACAACGGACGGCGACCAAACGAAAAAAAAGTACTCCCTCCGTCCGGAAATATCCGTCGCAGGGGTCCAAAATTTTGAACTGCGTTACATTTTCCAATCCAGTCCTCTCTATTTGAAAATCATCTCCTTCCCGTCCCTGTCGTCCTCCCGTCCAACCTTGCGGGCTCGCGGCCGTCCCCGTCCAGCCGTCCCCGTCCTCCGTCTTCGTCCGACCTCGCGGCCGTCCCCGTCGCGTCCGACCTCGCGGCCGTCCCCGTCGCGGCCTTCCCCGTCCGATCTCGCGGACGCGCAGGTGATTGAACTTGGAGCTCGCCCGAATCACAGCTCGACCTCGCCGGGCTCCCTCCTAGTTCGTGGACGGCGCCTCGCCGGGCTCTTCCGCTCCACTCGTCGGGATCCCGCGGGCCGGCCTACTAGCCGCGCTTCATCTTAAGGCCGCGCTCCCTCCTACGGCCGTGCCGCTCCCCGAGGAAAGAGTTCGTCGCCGCCGTCTGCACCTGATACTCTGCAGCCGAGATCCCCATCCAGCGAGCTCCACCGCTGCTGGCTTCCACTGGAACGCAACGCTTAGCCAGCCGGATTCCGTCTTGAGCGCGCCTGCCACTGTGCGGCTGGAGGATCTCGTCCAGCGTCGTGCCTGCATTTGGGAGCAGGAGCAGCTCTCCTCCTGCTAGATTTCAGAGTTAGTGCATTTGGGAGCTAGCACACTTGAGCTGATACTCTGCAGGTAAAGAAAACATGACCTGATACTGTGCCGATCAAGGAGACACACGAAACCATAATCTGAAATTGTTGAACACATAACTGAACATGTTGAACACAGGAAACCATAGCTGCTTGTTGAACTGCAAGCTCCCGCTCCAACTATTGTTCTCCCAGCCTGAATGTCAATCCACCTGAAGAAGATGCTCAACTAGTTACAAGAAGAAGTATCAAAGAGCAACAGTTGGAATTTCTGAAGAAGAAGCAAGTTCAGTAGCAAGCAGTAGGAAAGAGCAATACCAGTACCTTGAGCAGCAGTACCAAGGGCAGCAACAGTACCAGTACCATGAGGTCGTCGGCGTATTGACTGTCAACGTCATCTCCAACAAATTCTTGAGCTGATAGTCTGGAGGTATAAGCCTCCAACCTGCATCATCTGGTAGATGACCCATGCTTGATGCATAAGCCTCCAACCTGCATCATCTGGTAGATGACCCATGCTTGATGCATTGCTTGGGCAATTCCTTGGTCGCATGTAAAATAAATGTGTACTGAACATGAATAAAAAGATAGGTTATAATTTTCAGTATATAACAGCAAGAAGATATTGAGTAATAACAGCAAGAATATGAGATTACATGATGAATTTGATGCACTAGCACAGCACACACTATTGCATGATGAATTTTCAGTATATACCTTTTCATATTGATCTGTCCACCTACTGAACCTGGGAAGCAGAGCGGAACCTAGCATGGTTGTACTGTCTTTGTCACTCCCTCAATGAAATGAAATGAAATGTCCTGGAACACTGCTGAACCTGCTGTACCTGCGAGAGGTGCACATCCCTCAATGAAATGAAATGGACAGATGCAATTTCGACAAGTAGAAGCTGCTCCTATCTCATTGAACGAGATTCCTCCAGAAGCTGCTCCTATCGCCTTGAACCAGATTCCTCCAGAAGCTGCTCCTATCGCCTTGAACCAGATTCCTCCAGAAGCTGCTCCTATCGCCTTGAACCAGATTCCTCCAGAAGCTGATCCTATCGACTTGAACCAGATTCCTCCAGAAGCTGATCCTATCGACTTGAACCAGATTCCTCCAGAAGCTGCTCCTATCGCCTTGAACCAGATTCCTCCAGAAGCTGCTCCTATCGACTTGAACCAGATTCCTCCAGAAGCTGCTCCTATCGGTTTAGATGCTCAAGAAGAAGAGGAAGATGCAATTGAACAAGAAGCAAATCATGAAGATGTTGAGCATCCAACAAAAAGTGCAACAAATCTAACCGATAAGCAAAAATATGGTGTCTACTTTGCTTTGGAAGTGATCAGGAGTAGAGAAGGACATATCCTGCCTGACGACAAGGTGCTCGTTGCAAGCTTGTTGAACACAACTGTTCGTACAGTTGAGAGAATTTGGCAGCAAGCAAATAAACAACTTGAAGAAGGTCTTGAGGTGGACGTCTCGAGCAAAAAGAAGGGTAGAAGTGGTCGTAAGAGGAAAGACTTGGAACTGTCGAGGATAGCGACTGTGCCACTAAACAAGAGGAAGACAATTCGAGCTCTATCAAGGTCTTTGGGTATTTGCCCCTCAACCTTACACGGAAGGGTCAAGTTGGGCGAGGTGGTTCGGCACACTAGCACCTTGAAGCCGGTGATGTCAGAAACTAACAAGATTGATAGAATGAAGTTCGGTGTATCTTTTGTCGATCCTACCACGCTTATTTTTCAGAAGATGGATAGAGGGTGTGGAGCAAGAATTTGAGGACTATGATGTCGACAAGCTGGATCGAAGCTTTCTAACACTGCAAACATGTATGCTTGAGGTTATGAAGAAAAAAGGAGGCAATGACTACGAGACCCCTCACATGAATAAGGACCAAATGCTGCCGGAAGAAAGGCACGGCCTCGCTCTACCTGTCCCAGCTGAACTACTTGCTCAAACAATTGCCCTTATAGAAGCAGCTCCCCCCAAGCCTCCAAGCAAAGAAAAGAAACGAAGAGCAGCAGCACCATCCAAGGAGAGAAAGGGAAAGAAGACCAGCAACACCATGCAGATTACATTCGGTCATGCTAGATCATTTGTCTATTTGCAGATTACATTCAGTATATGCAGTATGTACTCCTGAACATGTGCCTATCATCTGTGTATATGGAGTAGATGTGGTTGATAGTGTATTTTCTGTTGTAATCTGGCTTTTGCACTAAATTTTTCATTGTGTCAACAGTGCTTTGGTAATTATCATAATTAAACTAAATTCAAAACATAATTAAACTTGGTTACAAGTTACAGAGGTTACTAGTGCTAGTGTCTGGATTTGGTCCAGCAAAGGTAGCAAACAAAAGGATCTAATTATAACAATGGGCAAGTATGCAAACAAGTTTTTCCAACACATTTGGCAAGTATGCAAACCAGTTAATAATCCAGCCACCAAGTTTTCCAACACAATGAAAACAACAGAACGAGAATGCAGGCACAAGTATGAACTACTATTGAGCCGAGGCCTAAAGGCTGGGAAGAACACAAGAGCAATCTGGGTACAAATCATCTCGGAATTGTTCTGTAAATCAATAGAAAAATGCAGTACCTTGCGGCGTGCTCGGGGAAGAGCTTGTCGGGCTGGCGTTGGCGGAGGGCGTGGAGGCCGCCGACGGAGGAGCCGGAAATCCCCCATCCCGAGGGGGCCGTCCGGCGCGCGCGGGGCCAGGACCGCCTTCCACCTTGGGTCGCCGTTCCCGGCGCCGCAGCCGCCGGCCGTGCTGTTGCTCCAGTCGCTGGCCCCGCTGCTGCAGACGCTGGTCTTGGCGCTCTTGTCTCTTGGAGCCGAGGCGCCGCGCCGGGCTGCCTCGGTGGAGGAGGAGGACGCGTGGAAGGAGGCCGCCCCTGGAGCTTGGCCCGCCGCGCCGGGCTGCCTCCATCTCCTCCTGCGCGCAGGTCCGCGGCTCGCATCGCCGCCGTCGCGTCCGGGTGGAGGGTAGCACCTCGCCGCCGCCGTGAGCCCTCTGCTGTTGGTGTGGCCTCTTAGCCACTGGATCTTCCGTCTTCGATGCCGGACATGGCGATTTGTCGCCGAATTGGACCGAAAACTCGAATTTTTGCCGTGGGTCGGTGGAGGGGAGCGGGGCGACGCGAATCAAGGTGGAGGGGAGTGCGGGGATGCGGGCTAAGGTGGAGGGGAGGGAAAAGAGCGAGTCTTGGCGGCGAGCAGGAGCAGAGAGCGTCGGCGGTGAGCGCGTCGGCGGCGAGCAGGAGCAGAGAGCGTCGGCGGCGAGCGCGAGACTGTCGCGAGAGGGAGAAAGGGAGACGGGGACTGCGGGTTTGGTCGGAAAGAAGTCGAGGGGGTTTTCGCAAAATGTCACTCGCGATAGATATTTCCGGACGGAGGGAGTACAAACTAGATAAAAAAAAGGTGTACAAGCACAGATTGGATCCGCTCGGAAGCATTTTCATAGTAAAAAAGTGTACAAGTACACATTGGATCCAAACGATGAACCATTAGTAGTAAAAAAAATCTACATATATGTTGTTACTGGATGTACACGTTGCTACTGCTGGATGTACAACCATGTGTTATTAGATGTATACTCACATTGCTACTGGATGTACACAATGCTATTGGATATACACCCACGGGATGTACACAATGCTACTAGATGTACACTCACGCTGCTACTGAATGTACACGATGCTGGATGTATATCCCCGCTGCTACTGTATGTACATGATGCTACCGGATGTACACCCACGCAGCTACTGTGTGTACACGATGCTACTGGATGTACACTCACGCTGCTACTGGATGTACACGATGCTACGGATGTACACACACGCTGCTACTGAATGTACCTCCACACTGCTACTGGATATACAAACTATACATAACCGGAAGTATAAATTACGAGGAAAAAGTTTGTCAAAACCTATCAACATGAGTTTTAGTTTTGAATATCTCGTCACGAGGAGTTCAAAAGTGAAAACGGTTCGTAATTTGGACAAACGGTTCTCAAGATATTTCGTTTTGAAGTTTCGCTTTCGTAAAATAAAAGGCAAAATCCGCTCTCCCACCTCCCGTGTCCCTTTCTCTCATGCTCCCCACTTTTAATCTGGTTGCGACACTTGGCAAACATGCATATAACTGTTGGGACCACGCAAAGGAGAAGGCGACACTTGTAACCACGAGATGGTCCGCTGGGTCCATTTGCAAAGGAACCTTTTTCTTGTAGAGATTCTCGGCACGCAAGCATAGCAGATAGCACAGAATCCGTGCGGGGGCCCAAAACGCTTGTAGAGATTCTCGGCACGCAAGCATAGCAGATAGCACAGAATCCGTGCGGGGGCCCAAAACGCTCCCCGTCATGGGCCTTTCAGCCCGTTCCACCGCAGCCCACTGCTGGTAGCGTGGCGCTCCCGCCACGTGGCCAACGGCTCCCTCGCGGCCAGGCCAGGAACACGGAGCAAACACAAACCGGAGTGGCTTGCAGTACGTAGTCGCCAAGGAAAAGAACACACCGACCCCCGCCGGCCTATCTCGACCCATATAAACACACGACCGGACCTACTCGAGCTCTTGAGGAGCTCTCTCGACGGAAGATCGACAGACAAGGATTCCTTCCTCGCGCGCTTCATTGTCTTCTCCTCCAGGTGCGTGCTTCTTCCGATCCTGCTACATGTAATCGATTGCCGATCAATCGAGAGGACGGCGAGCCGTCGCGCCGACGAGTAGAGTAGGGTCCGAGCCGACGACTGACAACTCGCACAATTAGTGCGTGGAATTACGGCCGGAACGAGCAGAGAGAGCGTGGCGAATCTGATATTCTGATCTTGGCTAATTTAATTTGAGTTTCAGAAAGCTTTATCACTTTCGTGTTTGATCGATGCTAGCTCCTCAGTAATTGGATTACTTTCTTGTCGATGTCTGAACGAGTAACTTAACTGAAATCTCTCAATCACATGATGCCTGCAGGTGGTTGAAGGCCCTCTATAGTCTATACCGAATACCTTGTTCTCCACCAACAAAGGCCTCAAGATGTTCACCGTAGAAGACAAAGAGGGAGCCATTGCTCTTATGTGTGCCTCCCTATTCTTCTTGGGCACATGGCCAGCCCTACTCACCCTCTTGGAGCGCAGGGGCCGGCTGCCCCAACACACCTACCTCGACTACTCGATAACGAACCTTCTCGCTGCGGTCTTCATTGCGCTTACACTGGGACAACTTGGGGAAAGCAAGGAAAACATGCCCAATTTCTTCACCCAACTCAGTCAGGTTTGATGATTTATTTATTTATGCAAGAACTTCACACTGCGACGATCAATTGTACTTCAAGTTTGCTGACTTTGAATAATTTTGCGATGTAGCACAACTGGCCTTCAGTGCTGTTTGCAATGGCAGGGGGTGTTGTGCTCAGTGTTGGGAACCTTTGTACACAGTATGCTTGGGCATATGTGGGTCTATCAGTTACTGAGGTTATCGTCGCAAGCATGGTTGTTGTAATCGGTAAGTTCATCTCCTCTGCTAGTGACAGCTCATTATCAAGGCATTATTGTCTAGTTTAGACAGATCGAAGATATGTCAACCCTTCATTTTAAGAACAGCTTTTTTTTTTTAAGCGCAAAACAGTAGGGAAAGTCCCTACTGTTTAATTTTCTATTTTCTCAAAACACTCACACAGTTATTACAGAAGCGTTCATAGGGTGTCTACCCATTGGGTCATCCCTTCCTTAAGAGATGGTTTAGCTCTATGTCTAACAAGAGAAAAGGAAGACAAAAAGACTTGAAAACAAACGTCCAGGTCGATATTGAGCCCAACAAATATGCACTTGTTCCGATGGTTCCATAAGCTCCAACAGCCCACGATCATGGACTCCTTGAAGCAAACAAGATTGTATCTTTTTCGAGCATCAATCAGCATGTTGATCAAATCCAAATCAGTATTCCATTCCAGATTTAACTTCCACCAGAAATTCCTGCTAAAATCGCATTCAAAAAACAGGTGCCGGAAATCTTCAGTAGTACCCTCTGAGCAAAGTACACAATCATAAGATTCAATCTGAAAATTTTTCCTTGCCAGGAGGTCCCTTGTATTCAGTCTATCCTGAAGCAACAGCCAGAAAAAGAATTTGTGTTTAGGCAGAACACAGGATTTCCATATCCATTTCATTGGAGTGGGAGCCAATTCATCAGAAGATAGCGTAGCCTATACTCTTTTACATGAGTATTTTTTGTTGGTTCCTGCAAGTGTCCAATTATCAAGGCTCTGATGGCCATTCCTGTCATTCAAAACGCTGGCAAGCTGATCACATTGTTGAGCTGCAACCTGTGATATTGGAAGGTGAAACATGTCATATATATCCTCGTTACAACAGATGTCAACTGCTTTCTTCAAGGAAATGTTTTGATCTTTCGCAAATGAAAATAGATGTGGAAACTTGACTCTCAAAATATCATCTGACCACTGATCCATCCACATTCTAATTGTAGATCCCTCACCAGAAATGTTTAAGAACAGCTTTCAGTATATGAGTATAACAAATTTGATATCTGAACTGTATGAACATTTCCGGTTAATTCAGCGTATGCACCAACCTGTTGGATCTACTATTGGCATGTGTCCTGATCTGATCTGAAATCTAAACATATATTCAGCTGTCTCTGTATTTCTTTGATATTTATTCCAAAACGTTGCGCCTTGTGTTTTCAGGCACAACATTGAATTACTTCCTGGACAACCGCATCAACAGGGCAGATATTCTTTTCACTGGAGTAGCATGCTTCCTTGTTGCAGTCATCCTTGGCACTGGTGTCCACTCTTCTAATGCAGCTGATAATAAAGAAAAACTAAGTGGATCCACAAATAGGTACAAACTTGGTTAACATGGTTTCACTTTCTTGCACATTTTGTCGCACACCAAGAAACCGGGTCACAGTATCCACTGGTTAACTTACTCTGTTAGGTGCTCTCGGTGTCAATCTTTGTAATCTCTTATATGTCTTATATACCCTGCTCTGATCATCATAACGTGTGATTTAACAGGAAAAATGGAGGTACAGAGCCAAGCAATCAACTTATGGATAAAGGTATCATACATGTTGCATTGTTGTATGAACTGCTGGCACGTATTGCGGCTGCAAAATATAGTTCTTAACTTCTCCTATTTCAGATGTTATAGTGGACATTGAGAATGGAGCTTCTGCAGAATTAACCACCAGAGCTGAAGTCGGAACAGTAGAATACCTAATTGAGCTCGAACAGCGGCGTTCCATCAAGGTAAACTAGTATTCTGTCATAAGTCATCACTGTAGAATAATTCAGCTAGTATGTGATCTTTGTTCTTAACCTCGTGCGCAAAAGTGAGAAGCACAATTGTTATCACAATATCAATGAACTGATCTAGTAAAACTTCTTTCTTTTCCAGGCCTTTGGATCAAGCACCCTTACGGGGCTTGGGATAGTTTTCTTTGCTGGCGTCTGTTTGTCGCTATTCTCCCCGGCGCTCAACCTGGCCACCAATGACCAGTGGCACACCCTGAAAGACGGTGTCCCGCATCTGGTGGTGTACACTGCCTTCTTCTACTTCTCCATCTCGTGTTTTGCCATCGGTACCGCGTTGAACATCTTGTTCCTCTACCGTCCAATGGCCGGCGTTCCAAAGTCATCCTTCAAAGCCTATCTGAATGACTGGGATGGAAGGCAATGGGCTCTTCTTGCCGGCTTGCTTTGCGGTTTCGGCAATGGCTTCCAGTTCATGGGTGGTCAGGCTGCTGGTTATGCTGCTGCTGATGCTGTTGAGGTTTGTTAATCAATGCCTAGTTTCATTTTATTCAGGAGAAGACGAAACTTTATTGGACCTGTGATACTAACTGATTCTTGCATTGATGTTCATCAGGCATTGCCACTTGTGAGCACATTCTGGGGCGTTGTGCTATTCGGGGAGTATCGAAAGTCGTCAAAGAAAACGTACACCTTGCTCGCGTTCATGCTGCTCATGTTCATCGCTGCTGTGGTAACACTCATGGCTTCGGCGGGTCACAGGAGCACAAAGTGATCCGGTTGCCACATTCTGGGACATCGTGCTATTCTGGGAGTACCGAAAGTCGTCAAAGAAAACATGCACTCCGCCCGTGTTCATGCTGCTCATGTTCGTCGCCGGCTGTAGCAACCTCATGGCTTCATCTGGTCACTGGCGCACACGGTCATCGATTTTCATCTGTTCTTCGAGTTTGCAGCCCTTCCTGCCACCAGGCGTAGGAATTAAGTAAAACAGGAAGGGAAGGGATTTTGATACGGGAAGCAGATTGTGAGTTCCATTTTTTAGAGCCTCTTTCGTTGAAAGAGATTTTGGAGGATGCAATTTTCTTTTTTTTCATTTGTAGGATTGTAAGACATAGAAATATTTGGTATATGACTTAATGAAAATATGAATTTTTTGTGTTAAAATAAATCATACCTCATGGGGATTCTAGGTTAAGATGCAATCGGAATCCTGCTTATCCCACCTTTTTTTTACTTTCAGACGACTTTATTAAGTAATACTCTCTCCGTTCGGAAAAGGATGTCTTGGATATATCTAGATTTGGATGTATGTGTACCAGCAAGGCGACCATCCAACAATGTCCGCGAGAGAAGCCAACGGAGCCGCACATGAGCTTGCTTGCTATGGTGCTAGTCAGGCTACATGGGAGTTCCTGATTTTCTTATCTCTGTGCTCGTTAAGGATCATATTATTACTACTCCCAAGCTAACAGCTAGATCCCTGTACTCTGAAAGATTGAGTACAGCCTGCACTACTTCTATCGAGTCAAGACTCTACCATCAAAGACTGACATCCAACTTGCTCAGCTAGCTTCAGTCCAGCAAGTAAAGCCAAGGCTTTCCATTGATGCTACATCAATTGTGTAAGCATCAGAGCCCGAGCATGCCGCCACAAAGTTGACTCCAGAATCTCTGATAAGAGCATCTCCACTCGCGCGTCAAAACACGTCCGGAAGCAACGCTGGATGGACACTATTGGGGCTGTCCGGACGCGCTGCGCTATTGTGAGCGCCGCTCCACACTCGAGTCACAATAGGTTTTTTTCAAACACGAAAATAGAGGTATTTCATTCTAACTTCGTTCAAACTAAACATAATTCATTCGAAATAAACATAATTCGTTGAACCAAACTAAACCTCGGCTGTGGGATACCTATTGGCCCGCGAGTGAAGATGCTCTAATAGCACCAATTGATCATGTTCCAGAATCTGGCGGATCCCGCTTGCATGACTTGTTAGCCCAATACTGTTTTTTTTAATTTTATCTATTGAAATCTGGAGTCAGCTGAGAAGCGGCATCCGCTTGCAAGTTACATCGTTAGTTGTATCTACAAAAATTTAATGAAATGGAAGCACAAATTGGTTGATGTTCATTCTGCGCAACCTGCAATTCAATTGAATAGGATATCATGCTACAAAAACAGTACTGTTTGCAAAGTACACTCTACAGAGTATTTGCAGCCAAAATCACATGCCTGGAGGAACATTACAAGTGGCATGTGCCGATGTTAGCAATCGGTTCTGTTATCACTGTTAATGAATATCAACAAATGAGAGCTCCTTCGTACAGAGAAGGGGAAGGAAAATTTGATCTACTATAGATACCAATTAAAATTGGGCCACAGGTCACAGTCACAACTCACAACACTCATTCACAGTGGAGCATTTGCAGGTCCAAACCAGATATGGCGGCCCCAAAAAGAAGAGAAGTTACAAGAATGACACGACACTTTGTTGCTGGGGTGCTAATCTAGCAGCGTCAACTGGGATAGAGAATGCTCAAGAAAGTATAATTATTGCCCCCCTTGACGATTTTTCTGCCGTGTCTTGATCACCGCATGACCTGATTCTTCCAAGTGAGAAAACAACTTGCTCTGAAACAAGCAATTATTTGAGGTTAACCACATACGGAAAATGTCAACGTACGATAGCGACATAAATGTGGGGACAGGGTGCTGAACATTGATCTCAAGTGTACCTTGAATCAAAAGTGTCTCCACATGTTTCACAATCATTACTGCGTGCCTTCAGACCTCCTGGTACAATGTCGATAGTGTTATTAATGCAATGGCATGTAGCATCAAGTGTTATTACTAAAAGAACTAATGCAGCTTCATATTCTCCTCACGAACTATCCAAATTATATTACACATCCTCCACATGTAGCAGTTGGTGAAATCTGATATTCAGAAATTATGTGCCTTTCACAAAATTCAGACATGTGCATGCGAAAGAACTCCGAATTTGCAAAATTCTGAAATCCAAAGACAACAAATTGCGTGCACAGGTTACTATACCCTTCATGCTTCGACTATTCGTGCAGACAACTATTCAACTAATTTTTACCAAATTTGGGCGTAAAATAGAGATATTCTGACAAGTGGATATGTCAATTGTTTCAGAATTCTTTTATACTTGTATAAACACCTATCTTGAACTTGTTTATTGAAATGCTCCAGTAAGGGAGCTAAGGATTGAAAAAAATCAACTCCCTGGCGTGCGTCTATACTTAGTATTTACAAACCACGATAGTGAAAAACAACTGATTGTAGATTCTATGCACGCAAAGCAACTATCGTGTGGTTTCATTAGGGGAGCAAAGCACATGATGAAATATCAAACATGACAAGAAAAAAAAACAGGAAAGTAAAACGGTTTCTAATCTATACCGATTTCCTTAAACAGGCACCACAGAAACACATCATATGATAATTGAGCATGCAACTAACAAAACACAAGTCCCTATCTTCTCTCAGGTTACTCCTTGCCTATTATGCAGTCAATGTCAGCAACCTATATAAATGTGACCTATACTCAACATTCTCGGCTTTATTTTACAACATGTAAAAAGTAGAAGTACGATCTCAGGTGGCAGATAAGGACCAAGACCACATTTGTATCTAGACGAGTATAACTTGGACTTTGTGGCCCAATTTCATTTTACCAAAAAACAGAAATTCCACAAGTGAGTGTGGAAGACGACAAGCTACTTTTGCGTTAGTATCTGATAACACAATTATCATGATAAGTTGTATTTGATAATAACACAATTATGATGTCTTGATGAGAGTCCCAGAACTTCAGTTTCTTTTTATCAAGAAAACACACAAATACAAAAAAATAGAACCCGCTTATCCACAGCACAAAGATTACATCTGCCTAGCTCAATCCCATCCGCATCTGCATGCTTGATCACCATACAGATTTGTCATAAAGGCGACTATCATATATTCCTATGCCTATTCCTATAAGTAACATGTTTGAAGTCCACACTATAGTTAAAGAATACTATTATGAAGTGACAGATTTGCTAGAAGCTCATCAAGCATGCTAGACACAACCTTCGCTGATATACTAGATATTAGGAACTATCACTATTAGTATATTCAACTCTTCTGCACGTGGCTCTCTAATGGTGTATTCCTAGTCAAAACGTATAGTTATAAATATCTGCTATACACTGTTCTAATTGGTTCTTCAGCATTAAAAAGACTCCCTATCCACACAGCTTCAATATAACCAATTTGTAGTAAGTGGTTTGAGCGGTTAGGTGATTATCAAGCACTTAGATTTGGGTATATAGCTCAAATAGTTTTTCCTATCAGAATCAAAATAACATTACAAGGTTCAATCACAGCACAAAAATCACGATAAGCTTGCTGTCAACTATACAAATATAAAAATATATAAGGTCTTATGGAGGTCTTATTGATTGATAAGGAGCGGATGAGTATGAATGTACCTTTTTCTTTTTCCCTTTGACGTGCTCTTTTTCTCAGCAGGAACGGTTGGTTTCTTCTCTGCACCTTTCTTGTTCTTTTTGTTCTTTTTAGGATTGTCGTTTTTTCCTTTCAGTTGATCTCCTTTGCTTGACGATGCCTCATCATCATTTGAAGAGAGTGGATCTTCCATCTTACTACCAGCACCATTTTCACCATTATCATGTCCAGATTCCTCATGCGGAACATTATTTCTCATACCTTCTCCACTATCAGCATAATTACCTTCATCTTGTCCCTTCTTTGCTGCGCGCCTCCGTCGTCCTTTCTTCTTGAGACTATTAACTGCAGAACTTCTATCATCAACATCATCGTCCTCTGCAACAACAGGTGGAGCTTCCTCTTCAGGAACCACATAACCGCTCTCCTTGTTCTTGCGGCTTGACAACATCGCCTCCAACACACTCGTCTCATCAAATGAACCCACCTCCTGCTCCACGTTATCGAAGTCCTTATCACCATTCTCTTCATCCTCCATCTCCAAGCCCTCGTTCAACTCTTCAGCCAACTCTTCTGCAGCATCTGACCAATCACTCTCCTCTGACTCCTCCGCAGGCTTAAAATCGAACCCCACACTATCTTCCCCCTCACCTCCGGCCTCCTCGATGGCTTCCTTTAGAGCCTCCTCCTCCTCCTTAAAGGCCATCCTCAGTTCAGCCACCTTATCCTTATGCTTCTTAGACTGCTCGTGGTTCTTCCACTGCTTCTCTGACTTGAACTTCTTATTACACGCCACACAGTACAGCTCCTCCTTCTTCTTATCGCTCATTTCCTCATCCTCCTCTTCCTCAAATACTAACTGGTCCTCATCCACCTTGGCCCACTCAGGCTCCTGATACGCCATCGCCCGCTCCTTCTTCTTCCTCTCCTCTGCCTTCTTCCTTTCCATCTCCTCCATCTTCTTCTTTGCCTCCTCTGCCTTCTTCTTGAGCGACATATCCACCACCCGCTTATCCCTCTTCTTGCAGAAGGCAGCCAACCCTCTGACAGCGTCGTTGTACTCCCGCCGAGCCTTGCGCATCGCCTTCTTGTTATCCTCCTCCATGAGCCTCCTCTCACGGCGGCTCTCCCCGCGTGAGGCGTCCCACTCTGACGCCCACCCAAAGTCCATGACCGAGCCGAATCCCAGCCAGTAGTTGTAGAAGGCCGTGACTTGGGTGTAATAGGAGTCGAGGTTGCCAATGACGGGCGGCGTGGGGATGGAGTCGGTGGGGATGCCCATGCGGCGGGCGTAGGCGACCTCCTGCGCGTACACCTTGTCGAACACGTCGCCATAGACCTTGTAGAATCCGCGGCCGGAGTCCGTGAATCCGGAGAAGGAGGAGGTGGAGAAGAAGGAGAAGAGGTCGGGGACGGGGGAGGCGGAGGCGGAGCCGGAGCGGGAGGAGGCGGGGTCGGCGAAGAGGATCTGGGAGCGGTGGGAGTCGTAGTAGGCGCGCTCCTGGGGGTCGGAGAGGACGGAGTGCGCGTGCTGCAGCTCCTGGAAGGCGGCAGTGGCGGCGGCGACGTCGGAGCCCGGGGCCTGCTTGTCGGGGTGGAGGGATAGCGCGAGGCGGCGGAACGCGAGCTTGATTTCGCTCGGGGAGCAGTCGCGGAGAGCCCAAGGATCTCGTAGTAGCACCGCTTAGGCGCCGCCGACGCCATGGCCGCCGAAGAGGCTAGGGTTTCGAGGTGTGTCCGGCTCAGGGGAAGAGTCGGGGCAGAGGCGTTGCCGTGTAAGTAACGGTGGGCCGAACTCGCAGAACTGTTCTTTGGGCGTGTTGTAATTGTGTACGGCTCAGCCAAAGTCACTCGACACCAAATCAAAATCAAATAAAAAAAATATTATCAAACATCTAAAATGATATACTATTATTATTGTTCAAAAATAAATTCGATTCCCAACAACATAACATGTTTCCGGATGTGCAATCCCATAATGAAAAGGTTTTAAATGACCGCGTTGTTGGTCTTTAAAATTACCACCTGAGTCTAAATAAATGTCACTACTATAACTATAGATTTGTACATCGTATGTTCATTTTCCACGAAACTTTTAACCGGATCGGAGGGAGTATTGTTTTCATCACAATATTGTTTTTACTTTGTTAGAAGGAGCATTACACATAAAACTATGAGTGCATAGGATCCAATTGGTTTTCTTCATGATTTATGACAGCACAATCGAAAAACAAATCACTTGTTGAAATATTGCAGGTTTTGGTTTCAATTGCTAGTTGGACTGAATCAATGTTGACCTGCAATTTGAGGAAAATAGTGGCACGTATGAAAAAATATAATTTATATTATGTTAGATCATATCAGGGCCGGAGCTAGGTACAAATAATGGGGTCAATTGACACCAATGAATCTGTGTAAATCCTTGGTAAATCAGTAACAACTATTGTTCATTAGTAGAAGATGGCACCAACGCCATGGAAATGACCCCAACGCTCTCGTCGGCTGGCTTCGCCCTGGATCATATGTATGTCGTACTATTAAAAGGACACTTGAAAAACATGGAAAATGAACATTAAAAATCTCAAAGATTTTCTCACTTTCTCCACATTCCTACACTCCTGGAACCACCAGACCAAATTGTCTCAGTACCTCGGAACTAGTGAGAATGAAAGACCCGCAAAAACACATTTCATACACTATTTTGTTCATGCTAGTAGTATCGAGTGGATCAGTCTCTCCCTATCGAGCTATGTGTGTTTCTTGTCCAGGCAATCCACTATATAGGTCCGGCACTTAAGAGCAAGTTGACCTAGACCTTCGAGCACTCCTTTCATGGTACATATTATGTGTTGTGTCTTTTGGAGGTTTCTGGTCAGGGTGGTACCTACCTCCCGAAATTTGGTTTTCCCACAGGACTGTTCAAACATTGAACTGTCCGTGTCTGCGTTTTTAGGGCCGATAATAAATTTATAGGTTGGTATGAGACCAAGATCTCGATGGGTGAGCACACAATGACACAAATATATCAACAGGTTCGGGCCTCAGGAAAGACGCCAATAAAAACCTTACTCCTGTGCTATGGTGGGATTTTGTGTATGGTATCGTCTCGGAGGAGGAAGAACATGAGGACTCTGGTCCTTGTGAGTGTGAATGTGAGTTCAAGAGTGAGGTACTTGCGTTCTCCGTTAGGGAGAAGGCCTATTTTATAGTTGCGGGGTGAACTCTATCAGCCTATTTTTATGTATAATGGACATCATGGTGCCAGTGGTATCTCTCTATGCACCCATACACATTTTTTCGAATAAAGTGTATGATCATTTTCTCCAAATTATGAGAAAAGTTAGGAATACACAACTCAGCATCGTCAGAACCAACATGAAGCATTCCTTCGAACAGGTTGCCGACACCATCGATCATCACTGAACAGCTAGCGGCTACCCGTGGCTGCGCCGTCTATGTATGTGAGTGGCGTCCGTCATAGCACCGACAAGTCGTTATAGACAGCCTCGTTGAGGTTGAGGCCTTGACTACCATGCCAAGTATGGACGACGCCAATCGGAGAGAAGACGAGGTGGGGTCGGTGGACTCAGTCTCACCGATCTCGGGGAGGAGAAACGTGTCCATAAAATGATGACGGGGTTGTCGCGAAAGTAGGCCTGAGAAGGTGATGATGAGCTCCCTGAATGGCCGTTGGTGGCGCTGCCTTGGATGAAAGCGGCCGCTGAGGAACCAGTGGCTCCGCCTGGGGGAGGGAGGGCGAGGCACATATAGATATGCATATATTTACTTTGTTGAAAAAACTGATACATAGTGGCTGAGCTTCCCTAGGGTCAAAGAGGGCCATGGTCTCCCAGCTTAATTTCTTTTTTTGCGGTGGAAGAACTTAATTGTTACGCTCTACTTTCAAAGATTACTTCACATTTAAGTATAATTTTTTTTGGTCCCCGTCACCTCTGCTTGCCCCTAAACAATCTTCCTCAAAGCAGAAGAGTGTGGTATACGTTGACGCACACGACTACAGTATAGCTGGTCTTCAAAGTTGAACTTGTTGTATCGTCTTCAGAAATACTCGACCAGAAGGTGGTGGTATATGTTAACACACAGGAAAATTTTATCCACTGCAATATACAATTAATGCACATGCAATCTATTATGAATGGATTTTTCAAAGATGACACAGCAGAAGCTATGCACAGCCCTACTTTTGTAAGGAAACCAAACTTATAAAGATATCGACACTGGAATCCAGAAAGCACGTCTTCAGGGGAAGCTTAGGTTCGTCTTAAACCAAAAGATATCGCTCAATGACAAGATGCCTTTTGTTAGTGTCTAGCTTAGAAACAGGAAAATAGAGAGTTACTTAGGTCTACCAGTTAGGGAAGTTAACATTAAAAGGTCTGCCACTGGTATAAGATACATCATATCGATCAAATCACAAAGCTTAGGTTCATCTTAAACCAAATGACATTATCTGTCGATGCCACTCTAAGATCCCTGTTGCCTCTTGGTCTCTAGCTTAGAAACAGGAAATAGGGAAGTTACTTAATTAGGTCTAGCACTTCGGAAGATCACACGCTGGCAGAATTTACATCTAGTCGAAAGTCCTCAAGTCTTCTTCACCTTAGGTGTGCAATACCAAGGTCTCTCGAAAGGTTCCTCGTCCTAAAACACAGAAGCATTACAATCAATCAAGTAACCAACATCATGTTAACAGAAATGGTCAAATGGTACACAATATATATGCCCATACCTCATAACTACGTCTTATCCTACGCTCCTTAGCGTCCTCCTGTAAAAAAAAAGGGTGTAAGACATGTAATTGACAAGGAAACAAACAAAAACCAGTGAAATAAAAAACATGTTAAACGCACAAGAGGAAATAAAACATACCTCTTCCTCAGAGTCACTCCATATTGGCGGAAGTCCACCTAGCACATCTGGGCGCATATGACCACCAGTGTATGCATCAGCTTTGTTGGGGTGCTTTATGTCACTCATACATGCATAGCAGGGACCTTAATAAAAAAAAGAGGAGGGTTAATTATCATTTAACTGACAGACACATACTAGTAGCTGAATATCCGGAGGCAAAACATGTCCGCTTTGTAAATTTATGCAGAAATAGATCATATGGATAAAGATAACAAGAGCATGTCCAAATCATGTCAACATAGTAAATATATGGATAAAGATAAAAAGATATGCTCCAAGTTATGTCTCTGAGCCAAAAGTATGACGAAGTCATGTCAACACAGTAAACATATGCAGAAAGATATGTTCAAGTCATAGCTTTGAGCTACGCCAAGAGTATGTACAAGTTATTTCACTAAGTAAATATATGCACAAACAGAACAGATATGCAGAGAAGTGAAGCACACAAACAGATATGTTCATATTACCAGAGCCCACAAACTGTACTTAACAAAATATTTAACTTAAGATAAGAGTATATAATACCATTATCTAGTGGTTCAACCACGCAGAAACAGCTGCCTACCCACTCTGTATTTATTCCTTCTCGTTTGGTTTCCTTGAGTTTAGCAAAGAATTGTTTATCGACCCAGTAGTCCTCCACATCATCATCATCATCATCATCATCAGTTACTTTAGCTTTTGCAATGAAATTCAGATGAAGGTACCACGTCTTGTTCTCGCGAAATTGTTCGTGCTCCATCATATCTTCGAGCTTATATGCAAAATCCTGAAATAAAAGGCATGGATCGGATAAGTAACTGTCAGATATGAGATAAAAATGCTACCCTTGTAGCGGAACAAGGAGAGATGGGAAAGAGAGCAGACCCCCACAAGATTGTGATCCTCATTATACTGGTCCACGACAGCATTAACCAATTTGCTCATCTGATCACGGGCTTTCGCGAGCACATGTGATTTTGTACGCCTCTTCCGTGTGCCATCTGGCCAGAAAACACATTTTCTTATAACCATCTCAACTTTGGAAACACCGGCTTTCTCCACGCACCTAGTTTTACATCAGAACATTCAATATGGTTAATAGAATTATACTATATTAAAACTTGGGGAACAAAGTGATACTACGTACTATGTGAAATCAACTACTAACAACATTGAACATTTGACATGCCTACGTATTCTCGATGCAACAAAAAGAAAATTTCATGGTTTTTAAGGCAGTAAGGCGTCCTAAAGCGTTCCACCCGCGCTCTGACGCCCAAGCGCTAAGGCGGACGCCTAAGTTTCTAAAGCGGGCAAATTTTCAAGGTGCTGACAGGGGCCTTATCACCTAAGCGTCCTAAGGCGGATGCCTTAAACACCATGGAAACTGCACCTATTGCTGTCGGCCGTTAATGTAGCCAATTGTTGTGACAAAGAAACAGAGCAGCATGGGCGCGCCTGGTTACCGATTGAACACCTTATAATTCAGATAACAAAATATGCCAACATAAAAAGTGGAAGGATAGCGTCTATATGTACTTTTCAGCAATCCTTAAAATTTACGCACTATTTTGGTAACTCTCAGAAACAGTCACAAAAAATGTTTCAGAAACTATAAGTGCCCCCTGAAAAGCAGGAATAAAAAAAATAGTGCAGGCAGGTCTTTTTAGTATCAACTTGTCTGTTCTATATAACCTAATAGCTTGGGGGCATCTTGATTCATGCTGTAAAAACTGTGGATACCTTCATCATAAAAGTTTGAAAACATGAAAACGAGATCTATGAAAATCTAGAGAGAACAAAGTCAAGAAACTTTACATTGAGTCAACCCGACGGCCATGAAGGTAGCAATCAATAGCATCGTTAGCTTGGTCCATGCTCTGAAATGGGCCACCCACATGAGGATATGTGTGGAATAAGCCCTCCCGATCAACCCTGATGTAGGTTTCCATACCCCACTCAATTCGTCGCTTGGTAAAAATGGGAGTGACTGCATGTGCCCGCGGACAGATTGGGGAAGTGATCTCGCATGTCGGGTTGTTGAGCAAGCCCGAGTCACCTGCCAGTTCCATCCTATCACTTGCCTGTTGTTCACCTGGTGGTTGCTCCTCGGCAGACATATCTAAGCGAGAGTGACGAAGACCTGAGTAGAAGAAATAATTTAGGTTATGTCAGTGCACGGATGAAAAATCCTTACAAGAATCGTTGCTACGGCCAATAGTAGGGGGACGGATTTTCTTTTCTGTTAGAAAGAAGTTGGCAGAAGCCACTGAAAGTCCTACAGATCGAGGAAGCGGGGGCAGGGCCGGCGCAGGGCGGAACAGGCTGCGCCGATAAGATCCTACGTTGTACTCCTTCCTTTTTTATATATAGAGAGCATCCGACTCTAACCTTGATACTTATACGACTAGAGAACTTCCATCAGATTCCAACTAAAGTTTGCGTTTCCTTCCTATCCGACCCCTACTCTGACGATCCACGCGACCAGCCTAATCAATCGCCCAGGAATCGGTTCATACAGTTGTTTCCTTCCATCAAACATGAAATCAACTACTAGAAACAACTTTTAATCAACAATTCAGTACATGCTTAATGCCGCAACCGAGGGAAATCGATTCAGTTCAAGAAAATACCTACCCGAGGTGATCAGCAGCCACGTTCGGCAAGCTGCCACTTTGTGTCCCTGGCAGAACTGCTCCAATCAGCTAATCACAGGAGGGGGGCCGGGTGGGAAAAATCAGCAGGACCGCAGGCGGCGACCGGCCAGGCAGTGTCCAGCGATGGGCGGGCGTCCCGTGGAGGACAGGCGGGGCGGGAGCGCAGAGGCATAAGTCGAGACGGGTGCAGGGAGGACGGGGACGGGTGGGGCTCGGCGCAATGCCTTGGCTCGCTGTCATGTCCTCCTGTTACCGTCCTCCTGTTACCGGGCTGTGCCTGTGTATGGGCCGTGGGCCTTGTATCGTGTGTGACGGGCTTAAGCCCATGTCGTGTGCGTGCTGTGCCGCTGTGGCCAGCTTTATACTCTGTTGAGAGGTCTGGAGAAGGTATCGATAATGAATTATGCTATGAAGCAAACCCTAGTTCTAGTTATCTGTTCTTACTTTCCTTAGCAAATCCCAAAATTCATAGATTGAGTCTCCATATCGGGAGTTTCTGTCGATCTCGACTAGCGGGATCTGACAAAGTGGTATCAGAGCAGGCTGTTCTTCGGCCAAATTTTTTTCCATCCACTAGATCGGAGAGAGCACTTCTTTCTTGCTATCTCCAGGAGGTGATTCGAATCAGAGTGTGGGAGTTGATAGATCTCATCAATCCCACCCACCTCACCCTTTTCGCGGCGTTGGGGAGTTGGTCGACGGCGGCGGCTTGGCGGCGGAGGCACCCACACCACGGGCTGGTCGGCGGTGGCGGCTTGGCGGCGGAGGCACCCTCACCACGGGCTGATCGACGGCGGCGGCTTGGTGGCGGTGGCATAATTCGGGCACAGATCGAGAGGAACTCGCGGTTGCTGGGGAACATCTCCCCTGGCGCTAAAATTCCGGCGAGGAACTTGATCCGTGTGCCTTTCAGAGGAGAGGCGCGCTGGTGGCGGCAGGGATTCTCGCACGAGCAAGGGTTCAAGAACTGGTGTCCCTGGTAAAATTCCGGAGCTTGCCTGCAGTACGAGATGGTGAAATCGAAGAACAACGACGAACGCGTTGATGCGGCGGAAGTTGCGGCCTTGAAGCTCGATGTGGAGCAGGGAGTTCTCGGACAGAGGAAATAGGCACAAAAGTCGATGGTATGCAACAACAAGTAGCAGCCTTGAGTGAAAATTTCAGCCGTCTGGAGAAACTACTGCTGGAAGATCGAGAGGCGAGAGCAGCAGCAGCAAAAGCTCATTCAGAACCTGAGAAAACACCTCCAGAACAGGAGAAACAAGATGGTGCAGGTGGACAGCAAACTGATGATCATTGGCATGAGGGCTTACCACACTGGCGCCGCAGAGCAGTGACTGAACCTCCAAGGTATGACTATAATTTCAATGAGCATCAGGATGTAGAGCACGAGCAGTATGAGTATCATCAGCTTGACTGTCAGCAGCAAGTTTCTCATCAGCAGCAGTACTTCCAGGAAGCTCCAGTGCAGTACCAAGCTGAAGCCTATTACCAACAGCCACACAACCCACCCTCCCACTATCCTCAACAACCAATTTACCCCCAATGGAACCAATGCCCTACTCACCACCATACCTTTCCTACCAATTTCCAACTCCCTCCACACCCAGACCCATATAATCCTTTCAACCCTCACTGTTATCCACAAACATTGCCAACTGGGCAACAGTTCTACAACCAACCAACAACACAACCATATACTTGCCAACAACCAGCACCTCAACCTCACCCTACACACCACAACCACCTACAGCTCCAAACACACACCAATCCTACACTCGAACAGCCACACTATCACAGGCAACGTGAAGAGCAGCAACAGTTTCCAAGACAAGGTGAACCACCTGATAGAGGAAACAATCACAGAGGGCCAAGGTATCAAGACAATGACCGTGATAATCAGTTCTATAGGTCAATTGCCAAAGCTCCAAAGATGGACTTCCCCAAACTTGATGGAAGCAGCCCTGAAGAATAGCTCAGACGCACTCAAAAGTACTTCAGTATGGTGTATGTGCCTGATGACGCCAAATTTGATTATGCTCAAATGTACATTGTGGGGAGGGCTGATACCTGGCTAAGGAATTCAGGGGTTCTAGAAGAGAACCTCAATTGGAAACAATTTTGTGATGCTCTTGTCCAGCGTTTTTCAACAACCAGTTCTTATGAAGCTGTCGAAGAATTCAATTCTGTCAAGCAAGGCTATGGCACGGTCTCAGATTATACCGACAAGTTTGAAGATAAGATGGCAAACTACAGGAAAGAGAACCCAGATGTCCAAGAAGCTTATTATGTCAAGTGTTACATAAATGGGTTGCGAGGGGAGATAAAACACTACATGAAACCACATAAACCAGCATCACTATATGAGGCAGTAGCTCATGCCAAGGATCTCGAGTTGGGTATGCAAGCTACAGCTCAGAGCCACAACAGGCGAGTAAATGCAGCAAACGAATCCAATTTCACTGCCCCAATTTACCCTCGGCCAACATCCAGTCCTGACAACAATCCTAAGAAGGATTTTGACACCCCAAGGACTAGACCTGAAGCTAAATTCAATGAGCCTGGGAAATGTAAATACTGTGGTCAGAAGTGGTTCTTCGGACATCGCTGCCAGCAATACAAGTCGTTGAATGTAATGACAATAGATAGTCCCCAAGAACAGGAAGAGGAAGAATTCCATGATCTACCACAAGAGGTTACCAACAAACCACAAACGACACCGGATCAACAGGAAGATAACACTTGAGGACAAGTGTGCTTTCGAGGGGAGGAATTGTCATGTCCTCCTGTTACCGGGCTGTGCCTGTGTATGGGCCGTGGGCCTTGTATCGTGTGTGGCGGGCTTAAGCCCATGTCGTGTGCGTGCTGTGCCGTTGTGGCCAGCTTTATACTCTGTTGAGAGGTCTGGAGACGGTATCGATAATGAATTATGCTATGAAGCAAACCCTAGTTCTAGTTATCTGTTCTTACTTTCCTTAGCAAATCCCAAAATTCATAGATTGGGTCTCCATATCGGGAGTTTCTGTCGATCTCGACTAGCGGGATCTGACACTCGCCGGCCTGCGGTCTACCGGCGTGGCAGCGTTGCGGCGGAGCCTGGCAGCGAGCGAGGGGATTCGAAAGGAGGCCGATGAAACAGAACGAGTTAGAGAGTTTCGCTGGTTCGGTCGGTTGAGGCTAGCGAGTTGGGCCAAACTGGGCTGCACCCTGGGCCAATGTTTTTTTCTATAGAGAGTAGGCCAGATTTTTCCTGCGCCCCGGGCCATTGCCGTTGTTGCCCTGGGCCTGGATCGAATCATACCTTCACTCCAGATGCGGTGAACGAACTCGAGAGTCGCCAGAAGCACAACATAGTTGCATCAACTCTGAATTGGCATAGCGAGTTTGCTGTGCACGCGTAATGGAATGATGAGTTCCAAGTCAACAAAAAAAACTCTGAATTGGCATAACCAAAATTGACATGAAACTAAAGCATGAAACACATAGTAAGATTATTACTTCATTAATTGACATGTCATAAAATTATCTAAAACTCCATATGGATCCAAGATATACTTCAAAATAAATCCGTAGCACATAGCTATTTATTATTTGCATATCTTATTTATTGCTTATTTGTGCCAGATATTATTAGTTTGCTTGTTGCCTCAGTTTTAGTATAATATGTTTCACTGGAAAGTTGGGCTTCTGAAACGTTGATGGTCAGAGATTTCCAAGTTTGCGATTTTTCATGATGCATATGTTGTTTTGAAATGTTGGCCAACTCGTACATGGTATGTTGCATACACATGACCACAATATCGTGATGATTATGGGTGTATGTTGCAAATGGTTTGATTCGAGTTGGAAAGAATGTTTTTTGTATTGTGGTGCATTGCCTTTTACGTTTCATACGTTGTTATTCGATGTTGCAAACATTGTGAAACTTTTTCAACGGTTCGTTGCAAGTGAATGAAGATTTTACGTGTAAACATTGCATAGTATTGCATGCGTGTGTTGAAAATAAGTGCGCAAATGCCAATTTTGCTTGGCTTGTCGTTCATAGACCGAAGCAAAAAAGGGTTAGCCAAGCAACCAAACCTGCATCTTTACTTCATTTACCATGAGAATCCGTTTTGTTTATTGCTTACTTGATCTGTTGCTCAACAAGTTTGGGGCTTCGTTTTACAACATACTAGCTACGCAATCCTAGCGCCTTTGGCTGATGCTACTCCCTTAGCAAATGTGGACTAATCATACAATGAATACAAGGAGAAAAGAAAATGTTGGAACTCAACTGTTATCTTGCTATAGTGGACATTTTGGAAAGATAGATGGATAACCTTCAATAACAAAGCTTTCTCGATACTCCTCACATTCGAAAGAGTCATTGATCGGCCAGCCGATTGGTGCATGGGAGGAAGATGACGCACGCCTTGGCTGAAAGACCCTGAGAGCCACTGTTTTATAGGCTTCTAATATGTTTTTAAATGCTGTTTTCAAAGCTGTCGATGTCTATGTTGGTCTGGACTTGTAATTTTTTAGGCGTTTATGCAATGTACTCTCTTATTGTATAATAGATGAAAGCAACATTGTCTTCCTCGGTAAAAACATAGTTAAGACTATTTTTGCACCAATTTTGTTAGACCCAAAAGAAAATATTGCGGCGATGTTGCGAAAACACTATATTATTGCATATGGGGATTTTGAGTTCCATAGGTTGGAATCCCTAGGATTGTGACTTAAGTCAGATCAAACAGCTATGAAGGACCGGGGAGATCACTCGGCAGATTTCTAGTGATCGCCATAAGAAAGCAAGGTATATCAGAGAAAGTCACATGCGGAATTTCCGATGCACGCGGAATTGATAAAATTGCTTTCAATTTTCAAAAATTATAGAAAATGTGCTACATGACGAGCGAATAAAATATCAACTTGTGGTTAGCAAAAGTTAAAATAATATGGTGCTAAATGTTTAACTCTTATTTTTCTGTTGCAAGTCATTTTTTTTTGTTTAATTTTACATTGTCGCGTTTTATAGCATCTCTAAATTTCCAAAAAAAAAATTAAACTTGCTGAAATAACTACAAATAGTGTGTTCATAATACTCCACTTTGGTTCTTCTGGCTTGTTTGAATGCAGTCATAACCAATTTCACTTATTTTGTCTTCAGAAGGTCAACCTTTTCGAATACTAGTAATAATGCACTTGCAATGCACGTGTCACACTAATATATACACAAAGTATTAATTTGATTTTAATAAATATCAATGTCACAAATAATGCTTAAGCCACAATATTTTCATCTAGAAGGGCTGATTCCAGCTTCCTGGTTAATATTTTGTAAATTATTTAAAAACATAATTTTTGTGTTTCATGTGTAACAGTTGCCATTATTTATTTCCCCTTTTAGAAGAATTAAAATTCTACATTATTCAGCAACAACATTTAGGTAAAATTCAAAATTGAAAACATTACTATAACATCAGTCACCACTCTGTGTGTGGCTCTTGTTTCAATGTGTGCTCACTATTTTCTCTTTACTTGTAAACACAAATCTTGGAGACCCCGTGATCCTAATACAAAATGTCCGGGATAACAGACTTGCTAATAATGGGTTGCAAAATGCAAATGTTAAGAAATACTCCATCCGTTCCAAAATGTCGGCGTTGGCAGGTGGGGATTCTCGGCGTGATCTTGAGTGAGAAAGCAAAACAAATATGTAAGCTTAATACATGATCAAAATGAACTTTCACAAATAAATATGGGAAGACGATGCCACAAGCTTACAAATTCTAAGCTTCTGCTATTGTTCGATCAAACACAACCCGCTACTAGCAATAGTTCACCCGTGGTCTGGTGAACTCACATGAATGTTGCAAAAAAGCATTATCCATACCCCGCTTAGAAGATTCAACAAAGAAATGCAAGTTCTGAATATGGGCAACCATGGTTTCAACACTAAGACGTAGAGTGCTATATCCGATGAAATGTCTTCAGGCTTTGGAAGATAAACTGCCCAGTTCCTGCTTTAGGAAGACATACTTTATGCTTAGACACTTTGTACCTACTACAACTTGACAACATAAAACATACCAATTAGTTCACTAGGTCCATTCATACAACTAAGCATTACCCACTGGAATGTTGTTACTATAAATTTTTCTTGGCTAACCAACGTTGTTGAAAAGCCACAAAAAGGCATGCGTCGAACAACAAAAATTTGGAATTCTGGCAACCACTTCGCAAAACAGGGAATATAAGGTAGACCACCAACAATTCTCCAGAAGTACAGATAGCATTCACTTCCCGGTTATCCATATCGTGCGATAGAGTAATCTCCTCCCCGTCAGTAATGAAAATTAAATTATGTTCTGGATGAACTGCAAACACCTCATAGCACCTTCTGTATCAAATAGTTTCTGAACATCAACACTATGCTTCAGGGTCCACTTACCAATATTATAATCCTCAAGCACCCTCATGGAGAGTTGGTACTCATCAGGATCTATATACAAAGCATGGGAGTCCTTGAGACTGCCCCACTGAAGTAAGACCATTGCTGGGTTCCATGTCTCCAGGCAGTGGAATTGTGTTCCAAACCTCCCCCTCCTCCTCTGTGTACACTGCGGCTATGGAATCTTCTTCGATTGTCAAATGCATAAAGCCATTCAGTGAGACACATTCTGCAGTAACAACAGGAACAACTCCGTCATCCCAACCGCTTCGGATCCCTTGTCCAGTTTTCGACAAGGAGATCGCCACATCGTCTAGACAACCTACCAGCGGCACAAACACCACAAAGCAAGACAGAAATGGTGCGTCGATGCTGAAAAAGGCCTCCTTTGGCTCGAAACACTCAAGGTCACCATCCTCATCCTCTTCTTCATATTCCTCTTTGTCTGGCAACATTATGGGAGGTAGCACGGTCCACTCCTAAGTTGTAGGATTGAACACAACAAGATCGATCTTGTCTTTCTCAGAGCCAGATTTCCAGCATTTGCAGAGGAGAAGGCTGCTGCATTGTTGAACCTTGAAGTGCTCATAGTCGTGCAAGAAGGGTAGAGCAGGGTCGACCAGGGAGGCCACAGCCATTCAAATTGTGAAAACGGAGGTTGCCGTCAAATATGTGGTTGTGGAAGAAGCCGGACAGGGTCTGCGGTGAGTTCTTCCGGATGTGCGGGTCAGAGCAGAGGGCGATCCACTCCTTGAACACACACTTGAAGCGGCAGAGCGACCTGTACGTCAACAGAGACAAGATCTTCATGAGGGGCCCCTCGGTGATGCTCATCGCCGACTGCTGTTGCTCCTTTTTCTATCTCCTCTACAAACGGAACGGACCATTCGTTTAGGTTCCCGGTCGATTTACTTCCATGAATGGAAGATCGGAAGAAAGGGTGTGAAGGAAACCTGTTACGTCGAGAGGCTTGGTGGGGAGCGACGACATGGGACAGGGCGCATTGTCCTCGTCGCGGCCGCTGGTTGCTGGCGAGTGGTCCTGCTTCATGCAGCCATGCGGGACTCCTTCTCCTCCTGACAACATAGTCTCCTCCTCGCCTCATAGATTAGTACGTCGGGGCTCCTGGCTCAGCCGACTTCGCCAAAACTCTAAGGCGTGGGAAGGGTGACCGGCGGCTTTATGACTCCTCCAGAATAAAGCCGTTGCTCACCCTTCCCAAGCCCTAGAGTTCCGGCGATGACGGCCGAGCCAGGAGCCCCGACGTACTAATATGTGAGGCGAGGAGGTTACAATGTCGCCAGGAGGAGAAGGACTCCCGCATGGCTGCACGAAGCAGGACCACTCGCCGACAACCGGCCGCTGCGACGAGGACACTGCGCCCCATCCCATGATGTCGCTCCCCGCCAAGCCTCTCGTAACGTATCAGGTTTTCTTCACGCCCTTCTTCCGATCTTCCATTAATGGAAGGAAATCGACCGGGAACCTAAACGAACCGTCTGTTCCGTTTGGAGAGGAGGAGACAGAAGAAGGAGCAGTGGCACTCGGCGGCGAGCATCACCGAGGGGCCCCTCATGAAGATCTTGTCTCTGTTGTTGTACAGGTCGCTCTGCCGCTTCAAGTGTGTGTCCAAGGAGTGGCTCGTCCTCTGCTCTTACCCGTACATCCGCAAGGACTCGCCGCGGACCCTGTCCGGCTTCTTGCACAATCACATATCTAATGACAGCCTCCGTTTCCACAATTTGAATGGTTGTGGCTCTCTCTGGTCGACCCTGCTCTACCCTTCTTGCACGGCTGCGAGCGCTTCAGGGTTCAAAAATGCAGCAGCAGCCTTCTACTCTGCAAATGCTGGAAATCTGGTCCTGAGAAAGACAATATCGATCTTGTTGTGTGCAATCCTGCAACTCAGGAGTGGACCGTGCTGCCTCCCATAATGTTGCCGGACAAAGAGGAATTTGAAGAAGTGGAAGGGGAATAGGATGAGGGGGTGATCTTGTGTGTTTTGAGCCAAAGGAGAACTTTCTCGGCGTCGACGCACCATTTCTATCTTGCTTTGTGGTGTTTGTGCCGCTGGTAGGTTGTCTAGATGATGTGGCGATCTTCTTGTCGAAAACTGGACAATGGATCCGAAGCGGGTGGGATGACGGAGTTGTTCCTGTTGTTACTGCATAATGTGTCTAACTGAATGTCTTTATGCATTTATCGATCGAAGAAGATGACATAGCCGCAATGTACACAGAGGAGGAGGGGAAGGTTTGGAACACAATTCCACCGCCTGGAGACATGAAACCCATCAATGGTCTTATTTCAATGAGGCAGTCTCAAGCTTGCATGCTTGGTATATATATCCTGATGAGTACCAACTCTCCGTTTGGGTGCTTGAGGATTATAATAGTGGTAAGTAGACCCTAAAGCATAGTGTGGATGTTCAGGAACTATTGGATACGGAAGGTGCTATGAGGTGTTTGCAGTTCATCCAGAACGGAATTTGATTTTCGTTATTGACGGGGAGGAGACTACTCTATCATACGATATGGATAACCGGGAAGTGAAAACTATCTGCACTTCTAGAGAATTCTTGGGTGGTCTACCTTATATTCCATGTTTTGCGAAGTGGTTGCCAAGTGAAAGTCGCTGCAGCTTCATGTATTTACATTTCAAATTTGTGTTGTTTGGGCGCATGCCTTTTTGTGTCTTTTGAACAACGTTGGTTAGCCAAGAAAAAATTGTAGTGACAACATTCCAGTGGGTAATGCTTAGTTGTATGAATGGACCTAGTGAACTAATTTAACAGGATAAAGAAATGAGAGAAGGAGAAGAGCATGGTGATCCACATAGGCAAGCCTTTCCGTATTGACTCAACTGCATGATCATATAAAGTTTGGAAATAATAACCTGTATATGTAACTTTGAAGGGCTACCATCCAATGCATTGGACTTTCTCCTGAATGTGGTCTACACATTCTTTCTTTTCAGCTTCTGCATTTTGTCATCAAAACCGTTGTTCAGGTAGGCAGCAGTCCATATTGTTATAAATGAGAATGTAAATTAACTAAAGCAACACAAATTCTACCTAGCAAGAATGACCAGAACGATGATAGCAAAAAAGTGCAGGGTTTAGATTAAAGAATATGCAAATACAAATAGAGATATTATGTACACTTATTATGCATAACGTACAAACATGTTCCAGCTTAAGCCTGGAAGTGTACCTGTCTTGCATACTACGAAGAAAGAGCAGTTTCCATAGCCTACATAATTGCAGGAGCAATTGATTAGATAAAAACATTTTGAAAATTAGAATGCTGATGTATTTTATGTTGTGGTTATCAAGTTGAATGCAACAAATTATCATCAAGATAAAGGAAGAATACAATGTCTCTCTGCAAAAGGCTTCACATCAATGGAAGCGAATAAAACCACATAGACTTATTTTCTCCTCTACAAAAGAAATTACCAAGAATATATGTCTACAAACAGAAACACTGAGTGTATTCTTGTATCAAAGTTTACAACGGATGAGACGATTAATAGGACAATCTGTAGTTGTTCATAGAGATGGACGCAAGGAAGCATTGGAGCAACACCTCGATCTTACATTGACATGGAAGTCCTAGGGAGGAAGATGAACCTATCGCTGATTGTTAATTCCTCCAGATGTGCATTCAATACCATCACCTTGCTAATTCTTTTTTAATGTATATATTAACAAATATTCCTTATTCCAATTCATTTTTAAGTGGTCAAACGAAGAACACAAGTAGTATAAGAGTTCCTATTTATGCTCCTATCGACATCATGTGGATACTTGAGGAAGAATTCCACCATCAGATATGTGCACTCTGTATTAACCAGCTTTACCAGAGAAGGCTCTAGCTTAAGTCTAATAGTTTGTTTAGTTCATAGTGATCAAATATCAGCCCAACAAGTATATAAATGGGAAATAAAATACCATTGATGATTAGGTACAAAATATCATGATTTACTCAGTGTCTTATCTCCTATGAGACATAATGTACCTACATTGCAGATAATTAGTCTCTACAAAAAGACACATACCAATACATCTTACAACCATATGAACACTAAGACAACATTTACAAAAGCTTCAGCTGATCCTTTAAAATAATTAATGTCAGACTCGAATCGACCAGTCAACTATACCACCAACTTCTGACTGAGATTTTTTATTTAAAGCATAACTAATTGACCTAAAGTATCACTCTAGTGACATAAAACAGAGTAACTTACTACATCTTGCTTCCATCCAGCCCCCTGTTGAAATCTAATGGCATGTCGCATGGTTTGAACAAAATGATGATTCAGATTTGACTAATGCCATTGTTGGTTGGGCTTTGTTTACCGTGATGTGCCAGACTGCAAACCCTCATTGTCTGATGGCAAGTTATCATGTCTCGGAATAAGATGGAAATATCTTCCGCCAATTCAATTTATATTAACCAGATCATATTAAATTTCTCGATTTTCTGCTAACTCAATTATGGAGCATGTTAGACAATAAGAACATGTAGGAAACATAATACCTTATTCTTGTTCACGTCGTAGAAAGAGATTTAGTTGTGAATGCTCTGATCAACCACATCAGCACAAAGAGACAGAATTGCATTGTATTTTTAATTTCAAATAAACTTCACAAAAAGCTATACACGATAATGATAGAGATATATCAAAGTGGAGTTTGGAATCAAACAAATATTCAGATACGGTTTATCAAAGAAAATTGAGATAAGGAAGAGAGAGAACTCCTGCACCTGCCGATAGCCCCAAAGAAAATATTCACATACGGTCGCTTGCTGCCGCGGCCTGCGCGCGTCTCCTCGTGCATGACTGGTAGCGAGCGCGCCGCCGGAGGACTCGCATGCAGGGCAGCGGCAGCGGGCAGCCTCGACTGCCAGGTTGGCGCGGGGCGGCGGCAGGAGGCCCTCGCAACGGCACCGAGCACGCTCGCGTGGCGGGCGGCGGGAAGACTCGCGACGGCGGCGATGTGGCTGGGGAGGCGGCGTGCAGTGCCTGATGGCGATCGGGAAAAAAAGGGCTGCGCGGTGGGGCCCCCACCGTGGGGGATAGAAGATAGATAGATTAGTGCGGTGCGATCGTGGTTACGTTTGTACTGTTTTACGGGTGTAATATTCAGCGTTGATTGCAAAGTTTTACGGCATGATGTGTTGGATCTGCCACCCTCGCTCCTTTTATATTGGTATAATAAACTAATAATAGATAGATAGATTAGTGGTGATGATAAGTTCAAAATCTTGTGATCCGTATATTTAGATAAGCTACGGATGGACACCCAAACTGATTGTAATCCAAGTGCAGCTGCACCATGGCTAGATGGAGACTCGAAGTGAAAGTAATCAGGTATAATTCTTAAAGCACGTTTCGAATATATGAAACATTACAGTTCTTACCCAAAAAAGACAAACACACCTGCACTTTTTTTTTTCACATGTTGCAAATATGGCTGTGTTAGATTTTTGAACTTTTCATAGTAACAAAATGCACACTTACTTAATCTGCAGAATTTACACTATTGTTTGGTGTTTCACCTGATATTTGCCTTAGACGTCAATGGCTGCATTAGTTGACCAGCAAAAGCAACATAAGGTATGCTACTACGATTGCAGCTTATTTTGTTCTACAACATATATCATTGAAGTCCCCAATCGAACTATTGGATCACTTTTCAACAAAATAGCAGTTACACAGAAGAAGAATCTCTGGCCAAGCGTGCAAGACCAGCTCTCAACTGTTACAGTGATGACGATTTGAAGATGCTGTCGAACTTGCGCTGCTGCAAAACAAAGATAATTAAAACATTAAAGAAGTACAGCTTCTGGAGTACTTCGACCGAAGTAAACAGATGACACATGAGACATTATAACCTCAGAGATTGGCATTTTGGTTCGCACAGCCTCAACTTTTGACAAGTCAATATCTGCTACTGCAAATCCAGTAGACAGTCGATCTGTAGCAAAAATTCAGATAATTTATCTAACAATCAAATGACCAAGCAAGTGGCAATACATAAAACCTGTTCCACATATTGTATTTTAAATCTTAACTAGGAAAGCTGTATTGGTGGTTGTGTCACACGTCCGGTGGTGTCACACTTGCCCCTATTGACATGAATACTGCCACCACAGGTTCTCCCTCTCTCACCCTTTTACCTGAGTTAAACTTGATCTCTCTGTTATTTATGCATACGAACTCATCCCCTAATGATCTGCCTCCCCCACATAGTTTAAAAACCGGACCGGTGATCGAACCGGTGAGGCTGTCGGTTCAGTTTTTACCGGTCGGACTGCTGGTTCACCGGTTCACTGTCCGGTTTTTTAAGATATAAATTAATATATTTTTACTTATAAATATTGCAAAAATAAATAATCATGTGTGAAAAATTATTTCAAACTTATAATTTGGCACATTACAACATTACAAAGTAGTGAACAGATGATCCGGAACTAGTCAAAGCTTGTGACCCTTGAGATCCTAACGGCAAAGCAGCCAGCCAGTAATAGCCATGTCAAAGAAAAAAAAAAGCCAGCAACAGCTAGTGAGTCAAGTAGCAACACGCACGTATGCATTTTGCATTAGCTGCTACCGTGTAAATAACACTAAAAGAGGAAAATGTCTCCTGTTTATGCAACAATTAACCCTAGGTCAGCTGGTTACTAGCGTCCTTCCGTTGCGCTACGCGTTAGGTGTGGAGTTCGAATCCTGCTCGCCTCAATTAAGTTTTTAGAACGCTCAGACATTGAACCGGTTGAACCGGATGGTCCGGTTTAGTGCCAAAACCGGCGGTCTGACCGCGGTTCGTCCGGTTTATTCTGGCCCGCTGGCGGGAGCGGTCCAGTGCGCTTAAAAAACCGGGCAGGGCTCTGGTTCCGGCTTTTTCCGGTTGAACCGCCGGTCCGGTCCGGTTTTTTTAATTATGCTCCCCCATTGCATTGGCCGGATAATCTCATTCCTGGGCACGTCTCTATCTCCCTTAGAGAATCCTCTCTCCCCTATGCCCTCGTATCTCCCTGATAAATTTTCCCCAGCATCACTCTCAAAAAAACATGACCAAGGCCGCCAAGCCATCCATGCACACATGCATGGCGCCGCTGATCTCGCCGATGGACAACGACAATTAATCGTGACTAGCTAAATATCCGTGTGTCGCTAGTGTCTATAAAAACTAGACGTAGCAAAAACACTACCAAACACTTCTTTGCACTCGACTACATCTCCTCGACCTCAATGCCTTGTAACAAAGTGATGTCCATAACATGAGTTCCAAAGTCTTCTTCCACGCCGCGAGGTCTTGGCAAGAATGTCCTGATGCCCTCGGAGATGCTAATACTATCTATGATCACCTTACAACAAGTGTAGGGCTTATCTTCTTGAGCGGATACACGTAGAGCAATGTCATCCGATCGCGGCAAAGCTCGTAGTACGTCTTGCGCAGGTGGTCGGGAAATAATTCATGGTGGATGACAATTGAAACATGGATGATGATGTTGAAGTCACTGAAACTCGGTGTATGGATCATCTGGGAACCTAATGCCATTATCTATTGCTTCTTCGTGGGCTAGTTTGTTGACATCATTTTCTGGTGCTGACTAGTTGACCTCTTGATCCTTCTACACTTTCCATCATCATGAGTTAATTATTATACACAATAGGCATATGTATGAATTAGATCACCGTAAGAATTCATTGGCAATGCTCCTACCATGTATCGGCAAAATATTACAAGGAAAAAAAAATATTTTGATGATTCCAGATATTTGACTTGGTGCCTGATATTGGCCACATTCTTTAAGAGAGTTTCTCTTACTTGGTAAGTCTTGGTTCTAGTGGGCTCCGAGTTTAAAATGAACGGCGGGACACTTTTTTGCTCACTGTCCAGCCTCACGACCAGCCACAATGTGGTGCAGATGTAACATGCTTAAAAGGGGAACGACGAGGAATTGTACCTTGCTACTATGTCAAGATAGTACTATTTATTAACTTAATCAAATTGAGCACTTACTTTCAAAGAAACATAGCCGTCGACCTCTCTGCCAGACCATCGCAACCACTCTTAGCAGACTAGGACCCTGTCGATAACATTTTCTTCCTATGTGACACCGCCAATAAGATGCATAATTACGAATTTGAAATTTGTTTACAAACGTGGATGCAAAGAGAAAACAATCTGAGTCATGGATAAGGCAAAATCTCTAAAGTATAGTGAGTTGATCAAATGGAAAACAAGAAGAGTTGTTATTTTTTCTAGATTTTCCATACAAGACATGATTTTCATATCACCAGCACGAACACAAGGATTAAATTAGGGGTTGTATCTTACCTTGTAAGTTTGGATTTGCGGGCTTCGTGTTTAAACGAACGTCCAAACACCTTTGCCACATGATCCGTTGCAATATGTGAAGATACTATTTCGTTGATTGGTAGTGTCACTCTGGATGGAAACATTTGCGCTTTGTATACGATAGTATCTTCACATATTGCAAAACAGATCATGTAGCAAAGGTGTCGTGACGTTCGTTTAAACATGGAGCCCGGAAACCCAAAACTTACAAGGTAAGATACAACCCCCAATTTACATCATTGTGTTTGTGCTTGTGATATGAAAATCACGTCTTGTCAGAAAAATCAAGAAAAAATAATAAATTTCCAGTTTTTCATTTGATCAAGTCATAATGCTTCAGAGATCTTGGCTTATCTACGACTCGGATTGTTTGCTATTTCCACGCACGTATGTAAACAAATTTCAAATTCTTTACTCTGTATCTGATTGGCAAGAAAATGTTACCAAGTTGTTGAGACTGGTTACGATGATTGAGACGGAGAGGTCCTTCCTTTGGAAATAAGTGCTCGATTTTCTTTAGTTAAGAAATGGTAGTATATTGATATAGTTGCAATGTACAATTCCTCATCGTTATCTTTCTAAGCATGTTACAATCTGCACCACGATGTGGATGGTCATGAGGATGGAGAGTGAGCAGAAAAGGTGTACCAGCGTCTGTTTCAAACACGGAGCCCACAAAACCAAGACTTACAAAGTAATACTAACTCTCTAAAAAAAGGTGACCTGCAGGCTCCAAATCAAACATCTGCGATCATCACAATAATTTTTTTGTAATATATTGTCGAATGCACGGCACGAGCATTGCCCATGAATTCCTATAGTGATCTAATTCACACACCTGCCTATTGTTTCCAGGTGTATAATAATTAACACATGATGATGGGAAGTGTAGGTGGGTCAGGCAATCACCAGAGCCAGCAGCTCAGCACCAGACAATGATGCCAACAAGCTAGCAAGTGAAGAAGCAGTAGATAATGGCAAAATGTTTCTAGATGATCTAGGCATCGAGTTTGAGGAACTTCAACATCGATGTTTCGGTGGTCATCCACCGTGAATTATTCTGACCACATGCGCAAGACGTACTATGAGCTCTGCGGCAACCAGATGGATTGCTCTAATGGCATCTGCTCAAGAAGATAAACCCTACACTTGTTGTAAGGTGATCATGGAGACGATTATCATCTCCGAGGGCATCAGTACATTATTGTGAGGACCTTGTGGCATGCAGAAGACCTTGGAGCTTTGAAACTTATGGATATGGATATCACTTTGTTAAATGGCCATGGGCATTGGAATGCAAATAAAGGGTGCACAAGGTACTTATGTACAGATGGAGACTTCATCATGAATTTATTTTGAGAAAGAACACGCAAACATCTCGCGTCGCGCACAACAATGCAGAAAAAATGTAGCATGGTCACATGGTTTGTTGAAGTTGGCATTTCTTGGCATTTTGTAGACCACTACTCTAGAAGTTGCTCTGTTTTATAGACACTAGAGACCACATTGAATTAACACAAACATTTACAAAAGCATAACTATCAAAACCCTGTTCATGAGAGGTTTCAAGCTCAATTTGAGAGAAAAAATGTTTCAAGCTACAACATAAAGTAGTTATGAGGGGGAGTGAGGGTGAAACCAAGCCAGAAATATCGACATTCGAACTCTACCGGGTTTAGTGGTGATGCTACATCTCCTCCTTACGACCCCATCCAAGAGAATCACGTGATTATATTTTAACATTGTTTCCAAATTAGCACATGATTCTTTTTTTTCCTGGTTCACATCCTCCAAGGGATCGTATATTGCAGTTTTCTAATTAGATTTTTAGCGGGTTATTTTTACAAAAATGTCCACTATTGATTTTTTTAGCTAATTTTCCAAAGGATCGTATATGGCTGTTTTGATGATTGCATTTTTTTAGTGATTGTTTCCACATTTGTCATTTTTTGGGCTGGTTCATATGAGCCACGAGATCATATATGATAGTTGCTATCGTTTGTACATAGATGGGAGACACAACACACTTTTGAACTCAAAACTTGGGGACCCACCGCCACGAGGACTTCCGCTAGGTTTTACCGGTAGCTAGGCATGGGACACATGATGTAACTTGTTGTGCCAGACACGTGCGAGGAGTACGGTAGGTATGACGCCGAGAACTACTCAGACCAAGGCTCTATTAAGGCCAAGATTAATGGTTTCACTCATTGATGTAGCAATGCACGGGGTATTTAGCTAGTCCTGAATAAAAGATGAACACAAATGTATCAGCATGATACTACTTGACGACTCTATTTTCGAGGACAAGCATATAAAAGAAAATACCGATGAGGAGCTCAACGTAAAGATGTTCTTGCTGGTTCTTTACTGTTAGGTACAAAACCGTAAAAGGACCAAAGAAACCTCCCAAGTCTCAACACAAGAATCATAACTTGAAATGTAAGTTCAATGGAGTTGGTTATTGATTTGTTCAGGACGCATAAGCACGCCATAGATCCGTCAAAAAAAAACTTGAAATGTAACAAAATGAAAAGCCATACCTGGAAGTCTAGCTATGACTACTCCCCATGGGTCAATAATTATAGAGTCCCCATAGCTTTCTCTTTTCTCATTGTGTTTTCCAGCTTGAGCCGCAGCAATAACCTAGGAAATATTAGAAGAGGTATTTTAAAGCCGCCTGACTTCGAAAGCCAACGAACAATTTTGATATTTCGCTAAATTCCATAAAATGCAAAGGCTTTTGAAATAAGTGTGGCCACATGCTCTGTATGTGCAACCAGAGACTTATATAAAGTGGATTATCAGGTAGCTCATGTACCAATTATTCACCTCCACTGATGTGATGTGGTTCACACATGTGCTCCATGGTGTGAAATTACCAATACTGTAGGTATTTTTACAAAATGTCTAGCATTCAATTTTAATTTATCCTATACTCCCTCCTCCGCGAATAAGTGTACTTCTACCTTTTGTGGTAAGTCAAACTTATTAAAGTTTGACCAACTTCATAGGGAAAAGTGCCAATATTTATGACACTAAATTGGTATCACTAGATTCGTTTTGAAATGAAGTTTCAAAATATACCAATTCGATATCATACATATTGATACCCTTTTCTATAAAGTTGGTCAAAATTTTAAATTTTTGACTTAGTACAAAAGCTAGATGTACACTTATTCGAGGACGGAGGGAGTATCACGGTGTGTCAACTATATGAAACAACTAAATCCTACGTGCATAACTGACACACAAATCCAGATGCAGAAGGTAACGACCAGCAAAAGGGTTAGATTTACGTACATAACATTGTGTCTCGATTGCACGAGCACGAAGAAGAATTTCCCAGTGTGCCTCCCCAGTTACCTTTGTGAATGCAGCTGGTACAAGCAAGACCTAAAAAAAAGATGAAATTATAAGAAAATACTCGAAAAGTATGCAATTGTTTTGACCTTTTTGAAGGGGTATGAATGCATGATGGAAAAGAGTTTAAACAAGGCCATCTTATATCTTATGTATAGTGCACTGGCATACACACACCTGTGCTTGATGCTTAAAGCGCAAACATTGATAAATCTCTGGAAATCTCAAATCATAGCAAACCGTAAGCCCCAGTCGTCCAAAAGGGCTATCCACCGCAACGACAGTATCACCTGATAAGTGAGAAGATATATCATAAAATCACATATAAGATGTGACTAGAAATCAATTGAATAATATGCAGGTTCGGTTAGACTACAATTTTGAATCCCTTCTGCACTCAAGAAAAGCTTAAATGTAGCTACTTGGTTGGTTGGGTTTTTTCGAAGGAAAAAACATCTTGGTTGGTCGAACATGCAGATCAGTGTAAAATTTCCGAATGATCCAAGGAGATATGATGGCTACTAAACATATTATACTATTTTACAAGAGAATGAGAGAAGCATAAGCTAGTCTTCCAGTGTATGCTGAATTGCCGTATCAGTCATAATAGTTGGGGGAAGACATGCATTAGCGTGAAAAGAACAGATGAATTCAAAAATTTCCAACACTTAACTTTACAGCACAGAAAACAACAATATGACCAGTGATCCATATTTAATGTCTTCCAAAATCTAATAAGACGGTAAAGTACATTGAAAATTGCAAATCAGATACAAGTTTAGGAAACCAGAGTAAATAGGGCACATAGTACTGCTGCTAGTTGAATACGATCTCTATCATCTGAAGTTGTTTAACTAAATGACGTTAGCAAAGTGACGCCGAGTTAGAAACTAAACATAATTTCAATATCTCCACTAATATTAAAAGACAGAGTCTGTCAGATCCGGAGGATCTGAACCGTACAACGGACTAGATCTAACGTCCCACGTCCTCTCAATGATGTATGTTGTGCACATACTCTGCAAAAAAAAAAAAACTCTGGAAAAAAAAGCAGACGCAGCGCAGCCCGCACCCGCCGAAACAGAAACCGTCTACTCCAGCGCCCTCCCCTCCGCCACTAATCCCGCCGGAGCCACCGGTCTTCGTCGCCGCCGTCCTGCCTCGCGTCGCCTCCAGGAGACAAAGCCCAACCTACGCGAGCCGTGCCCCACCCCACCTCTCGCGAAAACCGCGACCTCCCCAGGTCACACCGGCGCCGACCACTATCCAGTCCCTCTCGCCGGACCCCATCGATTATCGGACTGAGATCCCCGAGCCTCCAAGCAGCGCCGGCCTCCTTCCATGCGCCTAGAAGCTCCGTGCTGATGTGGGGGGCGAGGAGAGCTCGGCTCCTTCCTTGCCGGATTTGGGCAGGGAACCCTCTTGGCTCGCTTCCTGCCCTCCCGTGGCTCGGGTCGCGGCTCAGGGCTAAGACGCTTTTTCCCGCTCCGCCGCCCACGCACGCGCACGCGTCGCTGCAGTTCCCCGCTCCGCCGCCCACCCAGGCAGACGCCTCCGTTTCAAAAGCCGCTCGCTGCAGTCTCCCCGTGCCGCTGTCTCCATCCCAGCGAGGGCCGTCTCAATCGCCGCACGCCGCCAACAATCCGCACACGGACGACGCCGCACCAGGAGGCTGCCTCTGCAGTTTCAGTTCACCAGGTAGGCTTGCTGTTTTCAGTTTACAAAAGTGCTACGTATCTTATTACATTCGTATCGTTTCCACTTCTGTACTGATCGTCTGATCCAGAACTAAATACTGGAGTGGTGTAGCGTGTATTGGTACAGAATATAGGTGTACCGTTGTTGTTCTCCATGCATCAGGATGAGACACGCTAGGAACTGAGATCGCTCTGACTTGCATGGGTCAAATTCCATCCTCTGTTTATTTCAGGAACTGAGGCGCTAGGAACTGACATCGCTCTAACGGAGGCGCTAGGAACTGAGTTCCCCGTTTTTTCATGATACTGCATGACAGTAAGATTTTTGGTTATTTCCTATCCTCATTCGTATGAAGTATGTACAGTGCTATATAAAGGCAGTATTGATGTGCTTATCAAATGTTCAGGAAATGCATCGAATATTTAATCATCTAACCGTGGAAACGAATGCTTTTGGTTATCTTGTATGGACATTGTTCTTCTGGGAGTTAGTGTGTATCTTGAACCACATAACTACCCTGCACGGCGCCACAGGAATGATGAGAAATATCTAAGTACACCTTATATCTTGAATAAGAAACAACTAGGTTTCTATGAATCTTGATCGTAGCGGCAACATTAATGTATAATGTATTTCAGTTGCAAATGTTTGTAGTAGAAAATTATTCTCTGAATGGAAGAAAAGTAGTTGTAGATATTTGAAGATTATAATATTATGAGTGCAATCTTAAATTGCGGTAAAAAACATTAGGTACACAAAATTGCATTGCACTGTGTCAAAAATCTATCTTCATGTGAGGATTATATTGTGATATGAAAGGAAACCATTAACTTAAGGAAGAGAAGGAATTACCAAAGAGTCTGGAACAGATGGCTGAGCCTTCAGGAATGGAATGTAACTCGAGGAGAAGGTAAATATGCGCTTATAGAGGTGGAGAGCAAGCATCGTATTGTCTATTGTGTTCAGAATAGGGTTGAACCATGTGTTTTAGCTAACTAAGTTAAGCTGCTCTACGGTTTGGCCAGGACATGCCCTGATTATGTAGCCCGTTACGTCGTGTAAACCGTGACCAACTTTCAGCTAGACATATTCCCTTTGTTTGAGATAAAAGGGTTTCTTACTAGCTGATCCAGTGAAGTCCGGTTGATGTGCCTTTTCTTCTACTTTCTTTTCGAGAACACGTGCCTTTTATTCTATAGAGTCAGCTATTTCTTACTATTTTTTCACAACTCTTTTAGTTCCAGTGGCAGCTAGATTTCTTTTAAAGTATTTTAAATACTACATGAAGGAGAGTAATAAAATAACAATGTATTTTAAATACTACATGATTCCGAAACATATAAATTTTCACTTATACAATTTATCCCCAATACCGTTTCCCGTTGATGCTGCATGTATTTTGTAGGATCCTGAAGAGTTAACCGCTATGTATGTATATGTTATAAATCAGCCAAGGTATTTAGTGTGTCCTCCTTTTCAATTTATACACATAACCGAGTTCCAGAGTTAGTGAAAGTGCTTTTACAAAGATCTTTATACGCAATGTTGATCGTTATCAGTCAGGGTATAGACTACACATGTATTTCTATTTTATAATAATTAAATGAAAAAATACTCAGTATTGGTCAGGGTATGATCTTTATGCACCAACACAAAGATCACAACTGAATCAGAATTCAACATGGTTCAGTGAGCTCTGATTAAAGAATCTCAATCAGTAAAATATATGTGGTTTGTGTTTCATGTGAGAAAGGACCATGAAGGTCTTTTCTTTGTTGCAGTCGATCAACCTGATGGGAGATAAAAACATAGGTACATATTTTAGTACATGATCATTTCACTACTTGCCTCATATACCTATTGACTGGATAACAAAACTGTTGTGTCGACATTAGTGACTTTGGAATTAAAGGGAATAATTTCACACTATGTTATGCAGCCCGATACAAATGACATACACACTGAGCTACAAAGAAATACCAAAGGGGCTCGGTAAAGTGTTGTTCATGAGGTCAGTACTCATATTGTGAAAATATGAGAATTAATTTAATGACGTCTTATAGAATCTCACCTTGGACAAGAGTTTTATTAATCCACCTATGCAATTACATTTTAATATTATCTAGAGACTGCAGCTGCACTAATTTTTATCGAAGAAATGGGAACATTCTTGTAAGCTGATTCTTTCGTTTTAGTAGCGTTTTAGAGTTACGATTTGATTCTAATGTTCATCTATTATATGCTCGAAACATTCAGCAGGAGTAGTCCAAGCAGGTGCAGAGATTGAAATGACGATCTTCTTACAAGCTGATCACATGAGGTTTAATTCTCTATTGCACTATCTCGGACAACTATTGTTTGGCATATGCAAGAAGAAGGTGCTATAGATATTAAGCAGGAGAGTGCTAAAAATGCATATGATATCAGGGGCCGCCGGTCTAGAAAATAATTCACAAAAGGCAATATCTCCATCCATCAAGTTTGCATAACATGATTGCATTTTTCTGCTTATTGTACTTTTGGCGTGCAGGAAGAAGCTGCTAGAGATTATAAGAAGGAGCATTCTAACGATGTTGTTGGTACTGAAGAAAACTGAATCAGGAACCTAACAGTACACACAAACAACGTGTGGTGTAACAGAGCACATGTTTATTTTGGCTTCCTAGCATCATATAGCCTGGTTTCTGAGAGTTGAATCTTGGTTTTGCACTACATTTGGTAACATGGTTAGCGGTTGTTGGCCGGTTTGGTCAATTCTCTTCTTCGTTTTCAAATAAAATGAGGCTAAATTGTCCGTTTTGTTCAAAAACAAAAAATAATCACATAAGTACAGACCACCAATTGGATGAACGACAGTATTGTCTCTCTGCGGTAATATGACCACAATGGTTTCTCAATTTTGAATATACATCCCAAGCAATATTAGAACACCATGTGTACATTAATATTTTATTTTTATAGAACCGTTTGTTTTCTGTTTTAGAATTTCAAATGTATTGGGTGCATCGCGAGAGGAGTTTGTTGAATTCCTTTTAGAGCGTAACATCTATGGATCCAATTTTTGATTACTGTTATTTTTCGTAACAATAACCATCACATCAAGGATCCAAGACGTGTGAGTGGCCGCATAAATCTTGAGGGCCAAAGATATTCCCTTGTTAATGTTCTCTATGATTTGTTAATAGGATCAGTAAATTTATTGTCTTCTTGAAAAAATAAATGAAGACACGTGCGTTGCACGTGCCCAATTACTAGTGAGAATAAATTTATAGGGCACAAGCACCATGAAAAATAAAAGTCCAAAAAAAAAGCTGTTTACTCTCTGAGGACCAGCAAATAAACATATCTTACACATAATAAGCAAAACTTGGAAAATTTAAGAAATTAATATATAAACACCTGCTGTTGTGAAACGGCTTTCCTTGTACACCATATTGCCAGGTACATCCACATCAAACCTTCAGCAGAAGAATCCCACTGTGAATAACCGAACTACAGTGTAGTCATTTACCAAAAGTAAAATCCATGACATGCCAAAATGTAGTCACGATCATTGTTTCTCTTATCCGAAAGTGACAATATATGCAGCTTATACCACTTAAATGCATTTCCCTTACATATGTAAGTTGAAAACCTACTGTTAAACATTCTAGGATGCCATAGAATAGGCAGCTAAAATAAAATGCTTCCGAATATTTCTGAAAGTAAATTTCTCCCAAGAGCTGTGAAGGAAGCACTTACAAATGTATTTTTCGATATGAGCTCCTAACTTTTCCAGAGTCATCAATTAAGACATGAGTATTGTACTGGTGTGAATCATCTGGCCCTTTTTCTTGAAACCCTCCAAGAGACAACCACATACTTGACTCACTGCAATGAACTATGATAAATAAGGACTCAATAAGCTAATTCACTCATTAAAAAACTCAAAATCACAATGGAAATATTGTGTCAAGAGACAGTTTATCCATGAGCATTACAAATGGTTTGGTTATTTTTTATATAAACTAAAGATATGTGTAAGCTAACAGATGTTCAAAGGAAAAAATACAGGTACTGAACGTATGGTTAGAAGATTCACTTGCAAGATACATATTAGGTTAGACAGTGTGAAACAATGATTGTTAAATCTAAGAGTTGATAGAATATAAATGCAAAGGCTAGTAGTTGAAGTAGATTTGGAAATCAAAATGTAGTCACTACAAAAATTTAAGTGAGAAGGCTCCGCTGTTAGAATGGGAGAGAAACAATGTTCTTACTGACTTTGCTAGTGAGCAGTATCTCTGCATTATTGGGCCATCCAATGATTCGGCCAGCTTAACTGACTCGCCATCCTTGGATCCAATGAATGAGAAGACCTCAGGGAAGCAAAGAAATTTGACTCCGGACGCAGCAGCTTCCTAAAAAAAGATCACCTCACGTTGGTCTACTTCCCGTTGATCTAGTATTATATTAGCAGTAAAGTAGGAAAACTATAAAGAGCAGCATTAAATACTGTAAAAAGAATGAAACCCAATGTAGACTCCGATAGGCGCAACATACGCAGAGCATAGAGCTATTTCTAATTCATCTATTCGTGCATCCTAGATCCCACAGGAGCATGTGTAATGCAGGATTTATCCTCTTTCTAGTTTTTTCTGAGACGAAATACAACAATTTCTCCGTAGCCAGAACGCATTGCCTGATAACTGATAGCTACAGGCATGCATCTCTCCCTTGTTGCTGCAATTAGACGCTAATTCCAGTTCCGAATCGCAGCAGCTGGTCAACTCCACGCACGCGGCAGGTGGTCAACTCCACGCTCCCGGCGGCAAGGCGGTGCAGGGCTAGGGGAGGGGAGTGAGGGGCTTGCCTTGGTGAGGCGGGAGCAGGTGGCGTAGTTGGCGTCGAGGTCCCCCACGGAGGTCATCTGCACCACGCCCACCCTCGCCTGCGACGTGGCAGATACGGAGGGGGACGACATGGCGCGCCGGAGGACGGCGGTACGGGATCTCACGGTAGCGGCGGCGGCGATTGGGAGCGAGGCCGCCAAGGAGGCCAAGGCCATGCCAAGTCAATAGCCAGCCGCCTGGGCCCAAATGTGCGACGTGGTCTTATAGCAACCGTTGGATTGCGGAAACCCCTCTTGCATCTTATTCCCCGAGCTGATCGAACAAAAACCGCCGCCGCCGTCGCCGCCGCGCGCCATCGCCTCAACGGTGAGACCACCGGAGCTCTCAGTTGCTGCATTTACTGCATTTTCTTCGAATTAAGGATGGATGGACCTGGATACAATGTCAATTTGCCGCTCAAACTGTTCCCTCTTCACATGATCCAGCGATGCGCGCTGCTGACATCGTCGTCGTTTGGTGCTTGCAGGGTGTTTCGTATACATGGTTCGGTTGGTCAGCGCGCGGATCTTCCCAAGCCAGCTGTTTCAAGCTCCTCGGTTGCCGTCGATCCGGCCACCGCTGAACTCGACTCGTTCAGCAGCAGGCTCTGGAGATCTTTCGTTTCGTGGTGTTAATCTCTCGAATCGTCCGGGCTTCGTTGCAGCAGCGCTGGAGGCGCCCAATAGAGCGCCACGCTCCCCTGGTCCGGAGAACCGCCTACCTTCTGAAGGTCATTTTGCCCCCAATCCTTTCTCTCGTGCAGTCAAGCTGAGCCTGAATGCCTAACACCGTTTGCTCATTCCCCTTGTGCAGAGGTTATCAGGACCTGGTGCAATGCCGATGCGGTGTGCTTCGACGTCGACAGCACGGTCTGCCTGGACGAGGGTATCGACGAGCTCGCGGATTTCTGCGGGTCGGGGCCGGCGGTCGCTGAGTGGACGGCCAAGTAAAGAGACCCGGACTTGCTTTAGCAAAGTACTCTGCTGAAAAAATCGTCACGATGTTAGTGTAGATTGTAGAATGATCCATGGTTTTTAAGGCGTCCATAAGGCGACGCTTAGGCGTCAAGCCCGTCCGCTTAGCCCCCGCCCGCCTTAGCGCCTTAACCATGGAATGCCCCACTCAAGTGTTCATTTTGCATGATGTTTCTAGGGCGATGACTGGATCGGTTGCGTTTGAAGATGCGCTAGGGGCTCGGCTGTCCTTGTTCAAGCCATCCTTGTACCAAGTTAACGAATGCATTGAGAAGAGGCCACCAAGGTAAACCCAGTTGCAGCTTGGTTGTATTATTGGCAAGATTAAGTTATTTCAGGCTGCTATCACATGTAAAATATTAGCTTGTTTTGATGTTCTTCATTTTGGACACCGCAGTACTTGATAATTTATTACTTATTTTAAATAATGGGCAATGTTTAGCCCGTTGCTACTTGCAGATTAGCTTGTAGGTTATTGGTACAGCAACCAAATAAAACTTCCATGTTACAGGTGGAAAATGTGATCTGTACCTACTTTCTCGTATTGCTAATGATGTTGAGCAAATGTTGATGTATAGGATATCTCCTGGAATCACTAAATTGATCAACATGCTAAGAGCCAAAAATGTTGATGTGTACCTTGTCTCCGGTGGCTTCGGACAGATGATCAAGGTATAGCACTTTCACAGATACTTTCCCAGTGATAGTTTCAGGGTAGTCATTATGCGTGTTGTACTCTGACTTCATTTATCAAGGTTTTGTTGATTTCATGATCAAGTCTCTTTTAGGTTAACTATTTCTTGTACACCCTTCGGTGGTATATGATATCTTATCTCATACAATAACTATCTTGAGACTTCTAAACTGCAAATAGAAACAAAGCGAGGTTCTATCAATATGAAAAACAAAATCCCGCTTTGAAACCTAAACATTGTGCTTGGTCCGTCTAAACCCTTGAACTATGAAACTGCCTATGTTAAATCTTAAACTTTGTTAAATGGTTTAAAATGAATGACACTGGTTTTGAAAAGTGGTTTTGTATGTGAGTATTTTTTTTTAAAAGTGTAAAAGAATTCATGGATGTGAGGAATGCTATGAAATGATAACAAACATAGTCATAAAAAATATGACTATTTATGTATGACTACAATTTCATTTATCTTCTGTGTTTTTTTATGGAAAGCGGATAATCATATTGGTTGATGATTTTTCAGTCGTCACTCTAGCATTTCCACACCTGCGGTTGTTTAAGATTTTTGAGAATTTCAGAAGACGAAACCAAACTTGGAAGCTTAGTGTGGTTTTGCACATTGAAAGTTTCAGAAAAAGTTGAAGGGAAATCGTAAACACGGGGACGATACGAATTGAGAACCTGCAAAATTCATCCCCCAAAAAATGGAAAACATGTTTCTGTAAAAAAACAAGAGAATTCTATGTCTTGTCTTTTTTGCACATGACAGAAATAGCCGGACGTATTATGCAAATTTGTAGCTTATAAACTCCTAGCATTCCCTACATCTATAAATAGTTTCACAATTTTTGAGAAAACCACTATCCAAAACAGGGCTAGGGTTCAAAACTTCAAATTAAATGATTTTAGAAAGTTCTGGTTTTATAGATGTGGTTTCATAGTTCAGGATTCAAACCGGACTAGACACCAGAGTTGAGGATTTTAAATTGACTTCTTTCTAAAAAAATTGAGCCATATTTCCCACTCCCTCTTCATAAATTGCTAAGCGCTACTCTCCTAATTTATGAAAAACTTGGCAAGATTTGGGTACCTATATATTTCTATTTCATGCAATACAAAGTCAGCACTTGACGTACACTTTGCTTGTCTGTCAGCCTGTTGCATTGAAGCTTGGTATCCCCACTGAAAACATTTATGCAAACCAATTACTGTTTGGAAGTTCTGGAGAATATGTTGGGTTTGACCCAGCAGAGCCTACTTCACGAAGTGGCGGTAAAGCCGTAGCAGTTCAATACATAAGACAGGTCTGACAGTAACTCTTAGCACAACACTTTTTCTTGCTTCCTGGCACATTGCTGATGTACCTTTGTGTATGCAGAAGTGTTGTTACAAGACACTCGTTATGATTGGAGATGGTGCGACTGATCTTGAGGTATTTAATTTTTTGTCATAGTGATGCTTATGGAACAATGATAGCCCTACAGCAAGACATAGCATACCCATTATCAGTTATTAATTGGATTAATTTACATATAATAATGATTTGTAATTTTTCATTTGTAATTAGTTCATATAGAACAGAAATGGTAAAATTGGTCTAGCGATTTATCTACCCGGATTGCTATTATCGATCAGGCCTATGGTTTCTTTCCTCTCATGACTCATCTTGATATTAACTTTTCAATCTGTATTACTGATGCCTGGTTTTCCGCATAGCGGTGTAGAATTAGCACTGCAAATAGTTGGATTTTCATAATTCTCTATCACTTAACTGTTACGGATTTAGTACTATACTACAGAAAGGACCTGTCCCATGGATGGAACTTCAGAAACATCTTCACTCATCTTTTCCGCGTATGTCTTGTAGGCTCGCCAACCTGGTGGAGCAGACCTTTTTATCTGCTACGGAGGGGTGCAGATGAGGGAAGCGGTTGCAGGAAAAGCTGACTGGGTCGTCTCGGATTTCCTTGAGTTGATGGCCTATTTGGCATAATACTGTTCCTAACTATAGTAATACAAATCTTATCCTATGATTTGGTGAGTAAATAATGCTCATGGAAATTCTTTGCATGCTCTATATTAAAGCATGTTTGACTGTGGTAATTTTGTTAAATCTAATCGCGTGTCTCACCATACCAGGATGAGAAAAAGGATACGTACTATCGTTTCAAGCAGTTGGCTTTTTTTACTTGTTTTTTGTGTGATTTTTTTATGCTCTTCTGGTGTGATGTTGTGTTGTTGATATATATAATCTGGCTAGAAAACCGTTTGACAATTTATACATTGTTGGCTGGCTAGAGTTGTTTCGGCATTATCAGGGTATGTTTGGATGATGGGCACTCATCATACCAATATTTTGGTCACGGCCAGAATTTTGGTTTTTGTTTTGATGGTTGGTATTTTTTGGCATGCCAATGTCTCTTTGTCCACTCTAGTTCATTTTTCTTGCTAATATCGATAAGCTCAAGCGTAACCAAAATGTCATCAAAATTTTGGCTAGCCAAATATTTGTAGTCTATGACTGACGTGGGTAGTCCTGGTAAGTTCATTCAAGGTGACATGCTCCACTAGCCTCATTTTTTAAAGCTTGTGTACATGTCCTGATGTCCGTTTTGCCTTTGTTGGTTGTCGCAGCAGGAAGAAAAGATTCCCGTGAGCTGCTGCAAAGTACACCTAAGATGCAAGCTTCGTTGGTTAGCACAGTAGCACAGGCCAGATAGGATCTTTTATAGGATAGCAACAATATTTATTGGTCGTGCTAATACAACTCTAGTTGTTCCTAAAATCAAAGTGGAATCAGACTTCCGGGAATAAAGGACCTGGTTAAGGGATTTGGGTCTAGTTGTCTTCAGGAGGGTTCATGCATTCTACAAATCTAATAAACTATACACAAGTCTACTTGATGACCTCAAAAAACAGAACTTCAGGCTGGAGCTTGCAGTCCTTGAAACGTTCTAGCAAATGCTCCCAAGTATCTTCTGTCTGCATGAGGAATGTTCACATCAATAAAAGGAGAAGTTGGCATCAAATGGCTAGAAGAAAGAATACAGGGCCTATATCAAGACCGATGATTCACGAGTCAATTACCTTGACAGTTTCAAATCCATATACGAGCCACTTGTCCTCGTCGTCGCGAGCAAAGCAGACATAGCTCTCATCAGCACAGCAAATCTGTAAGAGTTTGGATTGCAGGATGGTATAAGATGAATGCTAAGTTGTACTGTACTTGCAAGGAATGAATATCCTCACATATATAGGCAGGAAAAATTAAGTAACTAGAGCATCAAACCAACCTTACAATACGCCTGTAGTAAAACTCAAAGCAGCAGGAGAGTGACTCTAGTAAAACATAGGAGAGAGAGAGAGAAAAAAAGTGCAGATAAAAGATTACCCCAGCTTATATTCTGCAAACACTCAATGTGATTTCATGAGACCATTTCCTATTAGATATGAAGGGAAGCAAAATAATGCAAGATAACTTGTGAGAGCAGCAGAGGTTACAAGGCCAACCAGGTTACCTACATATGACAGTTCTCAATGTTCAATCAACAGAAAGTATAACAAAAAACCTTAGCGACACAAGGATCACACAAGCTGTTGATTCTTCTCGATTCCTCTGTTGAGTCTCTTAAATATTTTGATACCAATGAAGTAGACAGGAGAACACATGCCACAGATAGGACCAATTTGACAACTTGCAAATATCTCCTTCAGTACTTACATGACTATCACCAACTCAGATATGATGCATCATAGCAGAAATGCCTTGTCAAGGTAGCCTAGTCACTTTGAACATGGTGACAGCTCCATTTATTACCGTGCTCGATTTTATTCCACAAAAACAGGAACCTTGCTTCAGTCTTAGACTAATAACGACTTGGTCCCTCTCAATTTGTCAGTATAATACAACATTTGTGCTGATACAGGTCTCGACGTTTCTTCCAAGATTTAGGTAGGTGAAATAAAATATTTTAGATATGACACCAAAAGAACGAAGCTCTTGAAAGAGTCAATGCCACATTAGTTCAAGAATTCATCATTCTATCAGATACGGGAATAAATACAGCATAGTGCTAATGCTAGAAAATCAGGCAATTTTAAAACAGATATTGACACCATTGATAATACCAGAAAATCATGAAATCTCGGAGCAGATCTCAAGACACACATGCGGCTCACATTTCTATCGTAATTCTACTCTTGCAGTTATAGTAACTTTTCTTCCTTTTCTCATTAAATTTGTGCATAACAGGCGTGATTAGTGGGAAGCAGTTATTTTTGTGGACTGATGTTTAAGACTTGTAATGCAATCATGATCTCCTGTTTCCATAGAAAAAAGAACAGCAATGGTCAATTGTGCTGGAAAAAGTTGCAGTCTAGCTGTCACCTTTTTTATCTAGTTCCACCTCTGCAATTCTTGCAGCAATGTTCATCACACTTTCATCAACGCCAGTTGGTGGATCCGAAGAGCTTTTGTCTTCCATGGTCTCAGACTTGCTATTTGGAACACGAACCTCACTGCACCATTAGTGAAACCTGTGAGCTCCCTTGCGTAATTGTTGTAGTATATATTCGGATGACAATAATTTTTCTGGCTGTAGGTTGTCACCACTTTGATGGTCAGGGGCACCAGGAGCATTACCAAATACAGCATCAATATTGGCACCACCAATGATCCCACCAAGATCCTTTGCACTAAGAGCAATCGATCTTTTCATTTCTATCTGCAGAAGTGGTTATCAGTTAGCACACAGAGCAGTTGAGCAAACAAATGGATATAACTACAGAAGCGAGCATTCCAACTGTCAACAAACCCATTGGAATGATCTCGCAAGGGGAAGGATGACTTCACGATGATCCAGAGCAGAAGTTTTGAGGAGCTTAAGCCACATGTTCTTTATTGCAAAACAAAACTCTTCAAACTGCAATTTGAAACCAAGTCAGTGATAAATAATACTATCAGCGGAACAATGAAAGAAGGAAGAATGTTAGACTGAAACCATGTCATGTAAGTAAAGACCTCAGTGCTAAGTTTATCTTTAGGCAACATCCTCAACTTCTTCTTAATGTCCTCAAGGATCTCAGCTCCTCGTCTGCATTTCCTTCGTCGCATTTCAACAAGGGGTTCTGCTTGAATTCCAATAGTTGGTGAACAGAGCAAGGATTCAAACATATCTTTCACGTTTGGTAGACTGAAGATGTCATGCTGTTCTGAATCTTGAGAGAGAGTTATCCCATCCAACGAGTGATCATCCTTTGATGCACTTTGATTATGGACTGGACCTAAAATTGACTGCAGGTTATTCCAGAGCTCATTTCGGTGCTGTCTGCGCATGTGTTCCCAGAGCGACCCAGTGTCCACAAACTTCTTGCCATCACAACTGGAATTGGGGCAAATGAAGAAACTCCATGAACTCTGAGTCTTGCGAAAGCGCACTGCACCAGATATGGTCTTCGCTGCCGCCTGGTTGATTCCATCATAGTGCTGCTGCAGCGTGTCAACCCTCACTGATATGACCCTGTCAACCCTCTCGCGGTGTTGCGTGGTTAGGATAGAGTTCCAGCATTCGGCAGCCACAACTACGATCTGCTTGTGCAAGTCACGGAGCTCCTTCCTGATACAAGACACTCTGGCATCACAATCTGCGCCAGGAACAGATACAGCAGGGGGTATGTCGTCCAAATTGGGGTCAATCGGATCCTGGATGGTCAGTGCTCGGCGGCACTCTGTCTCCGATTCATCAAACCGATCCAGGGCGAACAAGACCTTGGCGTGGAACAAGGCAATCAGGAGCGAGGAGTCGAAGCTACCTGCCGCATCAGAAACCAGGGCGCGAACGCGGAGCAGAATCACCTTCCTGTGCATTGGCAGATCGACGGCACGGCCTTGTTCCAGTTCGATGTATACGCGGAGCAACTGGGCGCGCGACGAGTAAGGAAAGTTCTCGGAGAGAAACTTTGCACGGTCTTGCGCTTGGCCAACAGCGGCATCCCCGAGCAACTTGGCGGCCTCTCTGGGCACGATTAAGGATGGCAATGGGTAGGGTATGGCGCGGGTAGAGCCATACTATACCCATACCCGTGTAGCAAATGGGTACAAAACTCTACCCATACCCGTACCCACGGGTACGAAACTTTATCCGTACCCATAACCGACCGGTACCTATACCCGTTGGATACCCAACGGTAGATCAAATAGTACACATGTTATACATATTTAACATTCATCGCTAACACAATTATAAAATAAAAACATTTATCTCAATTCAGTAACATATATATTTGAGTACATGACAATTATCTCAACTCAAATTGATAATTTTACCATAGGTTCACAAGCTCACGAGAATAAATGTTGAACCTCCACGTGTAAGATATATAAACGGGCAGGGTATGGGTATACCCACGGGTACGAGGTTATACCCGTACCCGTTCCCACGACTTAACGGGTAGGGTACGGGTACTACCCATGGATATAAAATTATGGCCATACCCTACCCATGCGGGTACGGGTACCCGCGCATGGGTAAAATTGACATCCTTAGGCACGATCACGTTGTTGATCCTGGCCGTCAACTTCTCGCGGAGGTTGCTGGCCTTGTTCACAGCTTGGCGCTTCCTCCCTTTCGCGTCGGAGTCGTCGATGAAGTCGTGCACCGCCGGGTCGTCCTGGCTGGTGGTCGACACCGAGAGGACGCGGTGCAGCTCCCGCATCGCGTCGGCGAACCGCTGGGCGTTGGCGAGCGCCTCGGCGTGCCTGCCGCCGGTCATGACGCAGTTCGGCGCGATGCGGGCCGCGGCGGCGTAGGCGGCGGCGGCGGCGCGGCGGTGACGCGACATCGATTCGGCCGCGGCCTCGTCGCCTCCGGAGGCCCTTATTTGCTCCCACGCCACGTTGGCGGCCTGGACGTGGAGGAAGCCCAGGACGCCGAGGGCGGGCACGGAGTGCGGGCTCACGCGGGCGAGCTCTGTGGCGTGGTCCAGCGCCTCCGCGGGCTGGCCCTCGACGTGGAGCTTGAGAGCCTGCGAGGCCGTGATGCGGATGAGGCGGTCGCGGTCGGCCATCGCAAGGGCGAGCGGAGAAGGGGAGATGCGCGCGAGGTGCTCGTGGAAATGCCGCAAAGCAGGAGAGGGCGGCCCGGCGCCGGTGGTGGGTGGGAGACAGGGGCCTACGGTTTGGGCGGAGGAGGAGGCGAGGTGGTGGTTGAAGCGGGGGATTGGGATTGAGGATGCGGCGGAATTCGGTCGGTGAAGCGTGCAGTGGAAGGAGGAGGAGGTACTTATAGTGGCGTAGGGAGGAAGATGGTGGAAGACCAACAAGAGACAAAAGCCTGCGATAATCGGGGGAAACGAACCCTGTGGTGTATGCTCATGGCAGAAAGTTTGTTACAGCAGTTTGTTATGGCAGAAGAAAGTTTGTTACGGCAGCAATTTTGCCAAGGTGTGCCACGCTCCATTTCTTTTTACACCAAACGAATCTTATTGTGGTTTCTACCATCTTTTTCTGATTGAGAAATCATATGTGTATATGTGGCATTCACATTTGTTGATATATCGTATACGAACACCATTAACTTCATAACTTGATATAGCAATTCTTTTCCCTACCACACGGAAAGGGATGAACATCATATGACTTTATGATTTTGCACTTTATTCTCACTGTTGGAGTGATGTTGGGGTTGCATCTTCAATTTCAATCTCATTATGTGTATCAAACTCGACCTGAGATGCGGAATAAGGGGATTGCGACAAATTTCCACTGCCCACGGGGCTCTTTCATCTAGCACCGATGATTGTCATCCCCATTCGATCCCCGCCACTAGTGAAGCATATGCAATTTTGGGAAGGATTGGGGATGCAGAGCTAGGGATTTCCGTTTTCTTCTGTGTGAGAGATGTGAGCTAGCGGCACTTCGTTCGTTAGTCGACCAAGAAACAGACATATGCAGACAACCGACAAGCTTCATGAAACACTCTTTTCTTAGAAGGATTTGTTCCTTTTGGGCTGGACATATGATATGGTCTCCAAACAATCTCTAGGATATGGGTAGGCCACGCCCACCTGATCTAATCTCTAGCTATGCCCATGAGTATCTCTCATGAAATGTTCTTCATGTGACAGGCGGGAGTAGGACATCCGTGGCAGCGACATCTCAGGCGACGCGGGCAGCGGCTTCTTGGGCCGGAGACCTTGACCACGGACGCGGAAGAAGGACGGCGGGGACGGCGGCGGCTTCGGCGACGACTGCGCGGTAGACTTGGCGGCGAGTGACGTGGTAGTGGTGATGGTCATCTTCTCTGACCACGTGGGTGGAGAGGAGTTGGCGGAGGGAAGTCCTGGTGCTGGCAGCGCTTTGGCATTGGCGGCTCCCAGATCGCGTTGTGGAGGCCTGGCTCGAAGACTATGGGTGGTTCGTGGTACCGGGTGTGGTAGGAAGGTTTTTTCGAGCGAAAGCTCTGCGCTCCGGCGCCAGCGGCGACGACGCCTGCGGGTGTCGTAACCCTCTTGGGGGCGTCGTTGTGGGCACCTTCTCCATATTAGGGCTCCAGGTGAAAACCCTTGACCATTGGTCTCGACGGCGGCGGCGTTATGCGCCGTCTCCCTCTTGGGGGCGTCGTCGTGGAGCCTCGGGTATTTCTCGACCTCGCATTAGGTTCTTCGGTGGCAAGTCCGGTTTCCTTTGTTCTTTTTTGTTTATCTTTGATCTGCTGTGTAAGAGGGTTTCCTCATTACCTTGTATCGGTTCGGCCGTTGGGATTTATTTATAAAGCGGGGCGAAAGCCTATTTCGTCAGTAGGACATCCGCCAATTAGGTGGCAAGTGGCAACACACCAACACACACATATCACCAGATCAGGCGCACCAGGGGACCTTCCGCCACCCAATAAAATGAGACGCACATATTCTTTAGACCCCGTAATTGGTGCACAATGGGTAAAACAGTCCATTTGATGAAATGAATCTGTAGCCTTCTTTAAACTCTTAGTTATGGATTTATATTGGTGCACATATTCTCCTTGTAATTGTTGTGTAAACATGAGATATTGTTTTATTTGTAGTTAACTGCAGCGGGTTCCCTTATAATGATTTGCTGAAAGTTTATCCAGCCAAACCACACATAGCCACATTTCCTTTGCTATGAATAGATTATTCAATGGTTATTTTCTTTCTTCTTCACCTTCTTCTTCTAAGACTACAAGAAAAGTAAATTTCTCTTATTTCAAAACTTCAAACAAGCACATATATATACTCTGGAGGTCAGTACATTCGTTCTGATGTATTTCTAACTTTTCTATATCTGATTTGGTTTCTCGTGTTGCTTGCTTAAAGATATGAAGCTCAAAGTAGGTTTAATTAGTAAGTTTATATCATTGTCCTAGCTTAAAGTAGGTTTAATTAATAAGCTTAAAGTATGTTTAATTTAGTTAATCATTTCTCTAAATTTTAGTCCCAAGGAGAGTGAAAGTAAATATATTTATATTAAACTTTTATAATTTATTGATTATCATATTTTTGTTTTAACAAATATATGTTGTATGCTGCTTAGTTTGCACTTATACAATTTTCTCGCTCAATTGTTTTCCATTATATAGCTGCAATAGATATCATTGAAAATATACCTGAGTTGCACAATTTTTCCTTTATGATGTATTGAACTTAACAAATACAAGACCACTTGGATTGTGAAAAAAAAGGAGAAACACTCGCCTCCTTGATTTTTTTTTTACAATTTAAGAACTATATATCATATATGTATTTTAGTATGTCAATTTATTCTCAATTTTTATATTATTAAATACATTGGTAGATATTTCAAAGTATACGGCCAAAGAAATATCTTAATAGAAGTGTGTAGTGTATTGTTTTGGAAGAAAAAATATATAAACTTGTAGAACATAAATTGAACATTTGACATTATCTTTTTTTTCCCGGTAAAATATGTCTTACAAGTTATAATGGATTCGGTAATAAGTTGATAACGTGTCAGACGATCTATACTTGTTATTAAAGTAGCATTGGTTCTACTACTCACCAATGAACATAGAATATTTTGGGTTCTACTACTTTTGTACACACAAAATTCAAATATTATGTACGCTCGCCACAATAGGCGTCTGTATCGCATGGTGTATACAATTGCTCCTGTTATTATCTAAAATAAGAAGTTGTGCATAAAATTAGTACTGAAAATATATCAAGCAAAACTTTTAATATAGTTTGTGTAAGTTATCCATTGGGGGACTAGCAGCCAAATTAATTTGTCCCCACCAATCTAATTGATTTATTCTTATGTGGTATAATATATTGTTCCGTTGTATGCAATTGTTCATGTAAAGTAATGTCGGATTCTATTTTTGAATAGTCAGGAATCTCTTATAAATGATAGATAGATGATAGTACAAGATTTACAACAAACTTTAATATTTGGGGGCATCTTCCTCTCGAGACTCGGGGTGGTCATCATGTTTGCCCGAACTATGGACTGGCCCCGCGAACATTCCAGAGTGGGACTGTGAAGGAGTTTCTGTGAACATACCCAATTGACATAATATGGTCAAGATGTGTAAGGATAAACAACGATTTCTTTATCACAGTTGGATGATTTTTTTACTGTTTACATTATGTCATCACAATTAAGGCATGTTGTGTTTTTAACTTAATACTTAGGGATGCAAAAATAGAAGCGGTCTCGAAGTGGAGTATTACTCATAGATATGGTTCAGTAACAGTCTATATATTCTGAACGTCATGCCTATATGAAATATTGTCATGAACAATCATAATTAGCAAAGATAAGTACAATTGATCGTTGTCCAATTGTAACTTTTTAGCCAACGATAATTTATCTATTTGGAGAGATGTCTCTAGTGAATCTATGGTGCCTAGTCCATCTTTTAATACTGTCTACATCCTTATTTAACTTTATGTCACTTTGTTTCCTCGTTGGTATTTCTTTACTTTTGTTGTTGTTTGTCACTTCTACCCACACCATTCGTTTAATCCTTGTAACTTGCTGGACGAGAAGCTTGAAAAAATTCTTAGATATTGGGGCCAAGTTAGTTTTGTGTTTTGTGTGAAGGTACCACATATACTTGGTTGACGTCTTTGCTATTTTCTATGGGGTCAATAAATCTTAGTTTCTCAATCAAGGGAAATACATATTGTTGTCCTACTTCACTCTTCCTCTTCAGGACACCCAACAGAGCAGCACCATCCACCATATTTCCCCCATGAAGTGTTGCCACCGTCACCGCTCTATCTCCCTCTCCATTCCCCTAGCATATCCTTATTAATAATCTACTTGTAATCTAGATCTCGCGATTGATAATATTCTGGGACTATCAATCATTCATATTCATGTACTAGCTAGTCTCTACAATGTTTTCTATAGTTGATTTGATCGTGATGTGTGACTAGTCCACTCGGATTGAGGGCTGAGGTCTAGCCTCGCAGCGCTTGTGCACCTTTTATTCATGAGATATTAGTATAAATAGTTATATATGTTGCATATGTATGTTCTCTTGTCCATGCCTTGCTCCTAGAACTTGTCAGATACCCAAGATCCCGAAGAGTGATCAAGATAGAGGCTCGAGCAGAGTAGAGTGGAAGGCTATGTGTCAAGCCCAGTGAGAAAATGGGGTGTACAATAGCTAGAAGTAATTCTCTGGAGAATCACAGTGACGTCACCAAACTTAATGCTTTGGTCTATTTAATCTTAATAACCGAGTTAACCCTGCAAGATTAAACAAGGCTGAGGTTACACAATTGAATCCATAGTGCTGCGGTAAGGCTATGCATGATGACTCAAATATGCATTGCTCTCATATATCCCTTCTATCATATGAATGTTTTACCACTAACAACACTTATTATCCCATTTACTTATGCACAACTACAGGTGAAAACATTGCCTTGGCCTATTTTAATCCATGGAAACAACCCCATAAAAAGAACAAGATTGGTCCAGTAAATATAAAATATTTAAGCTTTGTTTACACTTGTTAGAAATCACCTTACCAGGATCTACTTACCAGTTTGATAAACCTAGGGTATCTAGGGAAAAAGCTTTATACTACATCCGAAATACGGATCAAAGGTATCACCCATATTAAGTACAAATCACATGTATGAAGGAATTTCAGAGGGGATTTAGTGGATGGAGAGAGGAGTAGAGGGCAACAACTTAGGTGGGCAGGAGAGGAAGAACACACTTCCATGACCACCTAGGGCATGTTTGGTTGCTTGCATACCCTCTAACCAGGCCCTAGATGCAAAATTTGGGTGTTTGATTGACTGGGCTAAGGCCTGTGCGTGTGGTGCACTACCCTCAAAGCTGCCCAAAAGTTAACCCCAGAGGAACGGCCGAATCGGGCATGCGGGTGCATGCGCGCAGAAGGGTAGGAGAAGCTACATCGCTTCGGGAACCCACGCCATAAATTCCCTCACCGTTCACTCGCCCCCACTCACCTTCGCTCTATGTCTCCGTCCCCTTTTCCCTCAACAGTTTTTCTGACAGATTGTTCGTCGGCACATCTAGAGAACCGTGGCAACATCTGGTGGTGAAATATCAAGCCTACGGCCTCCCCTCCTTCCCTCGTCAGGTTGTTTGTGGACACCGACACTTGCATCACCACAACGCTTGACCTCCGCTTGATCTCTTTGTCAACGACATTATGACCTCAAAAAAATTACAACGCTCATAGCAAATTTAGATCTAGCGATTTCCATAGTTTTGTGCTTAGTTTTCACACACACGTTAGATCTATACATTTTATGGTAAAAATGTGCATCTATCGGTTAGATATTATGTGCTACTACTCGTCGATTTGGTCTAGCCATATACCAACTCAACTCATTAGGTGATTCCAGTTAGGGTTTAATGCCCAAGAGACTTGGGGATCCTTTTCCCTTCTTAGGGTTCACGCAAACCGTTTCGGGATATTTCTTGCTTTGGTTCTCTGTTTAGGGTTTGTGGTTCACTAATTAGGCCAATATATGATTAGTTCGCATGTTTTGTTCGTAGATCCAAATAGGTTGAATGAATTGCATGGCCATTAACCCTGGTAAGTTCACTGATTTGGCCAATGATGAGCACTATGACACCTATGTCATGGGGCTGATTTGGCTGTACGTAATAGTATGTACACATTTTGGTTCTTGCTCTTTGGTATAGTCGCACCAGCTCTACGAAGTTGTTGTGATTATGTTACTTAAGGACCACTATTATGATTTCTCTGTTTTATTGCATGTGCCAATGATTAAACTGTGGCACCCTTTGTTGAAGGGATGACCTGTTGTACCTAGTAGTATGGACAAACACATTGCTTGTGCGTGCTCCTTGGTATAGTAGGATCATCTGAAAGTGCATGTGCCCTCATGTGTGGTTTTGATAATTAATGACAATCTCTATGGACTAATGTTTTCATTCAGATATTCTTATAGATCTTATCCATGGGAAAAGCTTGGAGTTCATGTGTTGGAATCTAGAAGATTATATGATGATCAAGGTTCTATCCAAGGGTTTACATGAAGAATGGTCATCTAGAGTCGAGCTTATTGCAAGCATGGCTTGGAAAAGAAGATTGAGTGAACATTCATGCTTATCTCCAAGCCATCACATATATCAAGAGAAGTCTTCAGCATGGAGTATGGAGGAGTATTTGGAAAATTCTTCATCAAGCATGTGCTAGCAAGCACAATGAAGAAAGGTGTTCCATCTGAAGAGATCAAGATCGTCATCATCTAGCTCAAGTGGAATGCGCAAGGCAAAGGTATGATCTTGATAGAGTTTCTATTTTACCGGTCTCATGGTGTTAGTGGGAGACCGGGTTATAGGATAGACGGCGTACAATCAAGAGGGGCTCTCAAGTGAGTAACTTGATCGCATCTTTGTGGAGAGCTCAAACCTTTGCATACTTGGCATATCATCTTTCTTGGTTCTTATTTGGCTTTTCGACTTGTTGGGTTTTGGTGCTTGTCGTGATCCTCATGACAAGCCCAAGTTCTTCGAAAACGGATTTCCAATGGAAAACTTGTTGCGTTTTCGTGTTGGAAATATTATCGGTTTATTCGTGAGGAAAGTTCCACACCTTCCCATGTGTGTCAACTTAACTCTTTTTATGGTTATTAATATTTCCAACCTCGTTGGTCTCATCTCGTTTGGAGTTTCCTTGCTTTTGTTATGACAGTTCTAGTGCTAGGCAGAATTCCTGTCTGGCGGTAGTACCGTGAGTGCAGCGGTAGTACCGCTCCCGCTGGGAGCAATACTGCTGCAGCACTCTAGGTGCTTCCCCAGGAGGTAGTGCCACGGAGGTACCGCTGCTTCCAGGCAGCGGTACTACCGCTGGTGGTACCGCCAGAGGTACCGCTAGACTCCATTTTGCTTCTGTATCCCCTACGGTACCCCGGCGGTAGCTGCCTCGTTCTACAGCTGGGACTCTTCAAATTAGTTTGAAGGGGTCCAGCGGTAGTACTGGCAGATCCGCGGTAGTACCGCTGGCCTAGAGTGCAACGGTACCTCCCTGAGGTACCACGGCCGCTAGGTTCTGCGGTGCACTGGGTACCGCCTAGATACCAGCGGCGGTAGTATCATTGTTCCAAAGGTAGTACCGCCGGGCGAACTGCACATTACGGTCAGATTTTCGGGGAACCTATTTAAATGGCTTTCTTCTCCAACGGTTCCCCGTCTCTTGAGCACGGCTTTGACCTCCATTGTTGACCTTTTTGATCTTTGCTATCTCTCTATTCCTCCATGATTCTTTCCTCCAATTAAAGGGAAAAGAGAGAGGAGATCTAGATCTATTATTCCACCAATCCATCTCTCCTCTAAGTGAGGGGAACCCTTTGGATCTAGATCTTGGAGTTCCATTTGTTGAGTTCTTCTTTGTTCTTCCTCTTTTCTCCCCCCACAAGCATTAGTTGCTTTTGGTGGGATTTGAGAGTGAAAGACTTGAGCACGTGTGCTCTTGCCATTGCATTTGGTGAATCGGTTTGTGCTCTCCATGAAGATTCATGGAAGTGAAAGTTTGTGAGCTTGTTACTCTTGGGTCTTTGGACACTAGACGCCATTGTGGTGATTGAGACCTTTTGTGGTCACTTGGGAGCTCCCAATCCTTTTCTGGGTTGTGCCTCAAGATTGTTGTAAAGGCTCCGGATTCCGCCTTGAAGGATTCCGATAGTGGAAGGTGAACCGAACTTTTGGGCAAGGTTCATCGGAGAATAGGGTGAGGCCATTTGTGGCGTTTGAGTTTGAAACTCACACCCCTCCAACGAGACGTACTCCCCTAAAAAGGAGGAACTCGGGAATACATCATCGTCTCCGCGTGCCTCGTTATTTCTATACCCGAGCTCTTGACTTATGCACCATACATTGTGATAGCCTTCGTGCTTGAAGTATTATATCTTGCCATCACCTTATTACTTGTCTTGCTTAGCATAAGTGGTTGGTGCACATAGGTGAGCCTAGTTTATTTAAGTAAAACCCAAATTTATTGATTCGACACAAGGGGAGACAAAGAATACTTATAAGGCTTAGCAGCGGAGTTATCAATTCCACCACACCTGGGAAAACACTAGTAACAAACGTGATGTGAAAGCAGCAGTAACTTGAGAGCAATAGTAGCAGTAAAGTAACAACAGCAGCAGTGACATCGGAGGAAATGGCACGGAAAATAGTTGATGGCGTGTATGGACCGGGGTTCCCAGCTTTGCTAGTGGTAACTCTCCAAACAAAGAACATGTGTTGGATGAACAAATTACAGTTGGGCAATTGATAAAATTGTGAGGGCATGACAATGCATATTATGATAAGATACAGTTCATTGTAGTATTTAATTGGGCATTACAACATAATACATAGACCGCTTGCTAGCTGCATCTATGACTAATAATCCACCTTCGGGATAGCTTCCGTGTCTCCCGTCAGTATTAAGTTGCAAGCAACGGATAATTGCGTTAAGCAAAGTGTGTAATGTAAACAAACGCATTAGACTTAGCAGCAGTACCCTTAAGCTAAGCATTAGATATTTATCCCTAGTGGCAACAGCACATCCACAACTTTAGTCGTTTCTGTCACTCGAGCCCAGATTTCTGGAGGCATGAACCCACTATCTAGCATATATACTCCCTCTTAGAGATACAAGCAACTACTTGATCAGGGTAACCACAAGTACCGGAGAGCATGCAAGATATTAAATAAAACATAAGTATGATAACATGATGAACAAACTGATCATAATTCCACAATTGATCGGATCCCAACAAACACAACACCAATTACATCAGATGAATCTCAATCATGTACGATAGCTCATGAGACTATTGTATTGAACAACATGGGAGAGAGAGTACCAAGCTAAGAACCCGTAGTCCATAAGGGAACTACTCACAAACCATCATGGAGGCGGAGTGGAAGTGGCGTAGTCGATGGAGATGGCTCCGGGGGTCGATCCCCGTCCCGGCAGGGTGCCGGAACAGGACTCTCTGACCCCCGAAACGAAGTTTGGTGGCGGCGGAGCTCTGTTGTGTTTCTCGTAAAATCCTTCGGGGGTTAGGGTTTTCTTCACGGGGTGAATATATAGTCCGAAAGGCGACGCGAGACGATGCACGAGGTGACCATACCCCACCTGGGCGCGGTCAGCCCTGATTTGCCCTGGGCCGCGCCCAGGTGGCGTCTGGGTCCCTCGGGCTCTGTTTTGCACGATGCCCTAGTCCACGAGGATCAGCGGAATTTTTTTGAAAACTTTCGTGACTAGACTTTTTCCATTTGACGTCGTCTTCAGGTCGGTTCGGGGACATCTTTAAAAACTGTCTGGTGGGACAGATTCCAGCGAATCAGAGTCCAACTCCAACAAGTCTTTTTTTGTGTTCTTGTCAATCTCCAAGTAATTCCTACACATCAAAGTGTAAAACAAGAACATTGTGCACTTTTGCCACTATTAATAGGTTAGTCCAATAAATGTCTAAAATGATATAAAACTATAATAAACACATGTGGTATTGTTATAAAACAAACATAAAACATCAAAAATTATAGATACGTTTGAGACGTATCAGTTGGCCACAAGCAAGGATTCCTGTGATGAATCGAATGCCTTATATGTTTGGGCAAAAATTTATCAAGCTTACAATGAACCTCCGCATGAACACACCACCATGCTGATTCGATCAATCTTCCCACCATAGATGCTCATGCATCCAAAACTCTATAAATAAGTTTACCGGGTGCCATTCCCAAGGGTATAATGTAAGTCTTGTTTGTTGTGTTTCTTTCGCTTATTATTGCACATGTTGATAGATTATGGAATCGGCGACTATTTTGTATAACAAACTTGAGAGAATGCCATCTAGATTGCTCAATTGTTAGACCATATCGAAGACTGTACCCGCTTCAGAAAATGGTAAGGGGAAGGGCCCACGGCCTCCCGGACGCCGACGCCTCCCCGCTCCACAACTCGCTCTCGGCGAACCGCTCCAGCGACGGCGGCCTGCCTCTTCCGAGGACCGGGCTGCCGCACCCATCCTCCGTCGCCGCCAGATCGACGACAAGCTCGTCTTTCTTGCTCCTTCCTCTCGGGCCTAGGCAGATCGACGCGGGCGGCGACCCTCTCGCCCGGCCCCTCCCGAGCCCGGTGAGTTCATTGCCCTCCCATTCCTCCTCTAGATGCTATCCTTTCTTGCACACCGTAGCCGCCGGATTTGGGCTTTCTTGTTTTAAAGAAAAGAATTTGGGTTTTCTTTTCCAAGAACCGGCAGCGCCCCCATCCATTTTCCAAGAACTCACGAATCTGATGGTTTGATCGGTCAAGTCTGATTATAATCTTTCCAAGAATCCTTCCTAGGGTTTAGGTTCATGAAAAACTGGTTTTTCTTTCTTTTTAAAGTACTGGTTAACCCCCGTTCTGTAAAGTACAATCTTTTATCGTCTTAACCTACTCCAATGTTGCTTGAATAGATGACGGCGATACCCTTTCCGTATTTCTCTCACTCATTTGGAGTACGCCCTGTCAACATGATTCAGAGATTTTTTTGAGCAAATACCATATATATTAAACCAGCAAATAGTACATGATTACATCGATTAGAAAAACAATACTAAAAGAGACGAGAAAATCTTTGAGATCTTCAAGCCCTTTCTTCTTCCATGACACAATCTTGTACTTCTCTGAAGGCAGCCGTAGAACAACGATGAATACACCAAACCACAGACCTGTGAATACCAACGAAGGTTCTCCCCTTTTAATTTTAAACCGCAATGCCAAGGCTTTGTGCACGCACGCAGCCATTAAATTAGTCAAGCAACATCGGCAAGAGCACCACCACTGATATTACAGGAAAAAATAACCGAACAACTTTGTCGACGTCGTTGGGAGCCGAGAGAACGAATCACTATTGCCGATGACGTAGTAGCCGGGACAGATATTGCGAGGACAATCCTCCTCGCGGCAACCATGAGAAACAATCCAAGATTGATCTGGCGAAGCAAGATCTGAAGAACCATGCCTAGACAAACTTAATCTTTCAAAACCACTATTGACGTCGGGAAGGAGATCTCGCCGTCGAACGATGGCCGAAAGATTGCTTATTGTAGAAGATGTCATCTCCATTGATGAAGACGACGACAACCAAAACCCTAAATTGAAACACTACTTTTATTAAAAACTCCACTCATAGATCGGATTCCCCACCCCTCCCGACACCGGCAAGACCGGCCAGAGGAGGGGAAACCAATCTATGGTGGAGGAGAAAAAGTGGCGGCGCCTAGGTTCTAAGCGACGGCGGCGGAAAAGGAGACCTAGCGACTCCTGACTTACGATCAGCTCGTGGATCGTTTATCAAGGTTTACTCAAACCAAACTGACTTAACATGATTCAGAGATTTTGTTTGCCCAAATGTATAAAGAAAGAAGTACACGTTGTTGTACCCGATCTGTCAAAATGTAGATGCACGATGTGGCATAGTTTCTTCCACGTGGTCCATTTTCTTTTTTGCAAGACATGCTGTAGTGGAAATAAAATGGCAGGGCGGTTAGGCTGATTCCAGAAAGGACTACATTTTTCCACAAAAGAAAAAGAACCGCATCTCCTGTGTTCATATTTTGATGTAATCCAAGTTGTGCATCATTCGATCTGAGTTTCAGGGCTATAGGTGTTCACTGCTTCTCATAATTTTATTCTCATTTACAATGACAGAAAGTAAATTTGTGGAAATCATGCGTCCGAATAAAACTTATCACATGCTGATTTGATTTTTATGACCTGGGATAATTTATTGTTTCTCTAGCTCATCCTGTCAGTAGACTGGATAAACTTGTACCTTCACTCGTTTATTTAACAATGTCACCTGACGTTTCATGGTATTTTTTCCATTTCAGTTCTGCAACGCTACTTGTTACAATCTTGTTGGCTCTCTGCATGAATCCATAATGTCATTTTCATTCTAATTCATTCAGGCTGGCATGGCTGCAAGAAAGGATAATCCAGTCCTTATTGCTTGCCAAGCACCCAGTGGCCGCATCACACGAGCACAAGCTGCTAATAACCGAGGAAGGTTTGGAGTTGCTCACCCCGCACCAGTACCTTTGAGAAAACCGGCGACAAAATCAAATGTGAAAAGGGGAGCTTTGGATGAGAATGCCTGTGCAAGTGCGGTAACGTCAGCTCCGCAGCCTAAAAGGCAAGCAGTGCTCAGGGATGTGACAAACATAAGCTATAAAAATTGCACTGCTGTGACTAAGCTGCAGGTACCAACATGTTCCACATATTATATCCTTGTATGATTTTTTGATCATTACATTCTCCCAAACAATGTGAACTAAATGATAAGGTATGTCCTTTGTTTCAGTCAAAGTCTACCCAAAAGGTAGCACGAATTCCGAGCAAAAATAAGCAGTGTGCAAAGAAGGTTCCTAAGCCACCCCTTCCTGCTGTTAGTGAAGCTTCATTTGTGAATGATTCTGAGGAAGCTCAGAAGGCAGAGCTTTGTGCACCAAAGGAGGAGCCCACTGCTTTGCTTGAAAACAAGGGGTCATTGTCATTACAAAATATTGAATGGAACAGGCTGAGTGGAGTTCACGAGGAATTCTTTCAGGGAAGAAACACTAGGGATAAATCTGAAACAGCGGACTCAAAGAATGGTTAGTTAAGTTCATGTTTTTTCTCTACCATTATCATCTGTCCTAAACATTGTTCAAAAGTCTAGAAAACTGTTCAGAGCTTCTCGTCGCTTGTAATGTTACGCTTTGCTGCTCGCTGGCTTTGGTCTTATTCTGGGTATATTGTACTCCCTCCGTTCCAAATTAATTGACTTGGTTTTGTTCAAATATGGATGTATCTATACTTGTCTGATGTCTCGATATATTCATGTGTAACAAAATGTGTGTCAATTAAATCCGAACGGAGGGAGTAATTGTTTTCGTACACAGCTCATTTCCGAGAAAATTATAGACATTCTTTATGTGTTATTTTTAGTGGGGCAGCAGCTAAATAATCTGTATTTTTGTTCCATAGAACTATGCAAGTTTAAACATTATGGATATTGACAAAGATAATGGCAATCCCCAAATGTGTGCCTCCTACGTTGCAGAGATTACTTCTATAAAGCTCCGAAGTCTACCCGCGCGTTGCCCCCGTTTGCCCCGAGCGGTGATTTTGGGTCGTTCGATTTGCATTGAACAGGGTAAATGGCATTGCTGTTTTAACTGTCACCGTTCGATGCGGTTAGGCTTTTTTTACTAATTGACCGAGGGGCACAGCCCATGACAACTGGGGCCAATTTCCTCTGGGGCCGGGCGTTCAGCGGGCCGTGCGCGGAGGTCGTCTGCTCGGCCGCACGAAGAGCCATCCGTGCGAGAGGCTTGTCAGCGAGTTTTCTTCGCGTCCGTCGCTGGCCAATCGCGTTCTTCGCGTCCATCGCTCGCCAATCGCGCAGCGAGTTTTCTTCGCGTCCGTCGCACGCCGCGTTCTCTCTTTCTCTCCCTTCCCCCCTGCCTGCAGTCCTCCCCTGCTTCACTCTTTCCTACATCCGCTTCCTCCGCTCTCTACCTCCTCTGCTGCTCGAGCTGCTCTCGAGATGGGATTCATGGTTTGCCCAACCTGGGAGAGTCGGCCGGGCGAGGCAGGGCGGCGGCGGTGGGCGGCCGGGCGGCGGCGGGTTGGCGGCCGGCCAGGCCGCGGCGGCTGGGCACCGCGGCGGCGGCCGGGCCAGGCCGTGGCGGCTGGGCACGGCGGCGGCCGGGCCGGGCATGGCGGTGGCGGCCGGGCCAGGCAGGGCAGCGGTGGCCGGGCTGGGAGAGCGTCCTCGTCGCCTTCAACCTCCCACGTGAGCTCCTGATTCTCTGGCCTTCCTTTCTCTCATGATTAATTTTATTCTATTTTCCTTCTAGCGTTTGATGTCAAGGACAATATCTGTTCATCTCCATTTTTAATAGGATTGATGCTTTTAATCTAATATAGGAAGGGGAGAAGCATGCAAGATCCCGTCCTAATCTAAGGGCGCCCCCTATCCCTACCGATTGGCCTCTCAAGGTTGTTCTTGCTCATGGTGAGATTCTTTCTGTTTCTTCTCTTTTCATCCTCGGTTTCTTTTTTCTATCTATTTATTTCTGATTTTATCGTTGATTTGCATACCGGGTGAGCTATCTTTGCTTTTCTTGAAATTATCAGGCCTGTTTTGGGCTGAAAGCTATGATTACTTAAAACTTTTGCACACTGGTTCCCCTGCAGTGGTGATGAGAAGATGCATATCTGACTTAGTGAGGAGCTGTGATTGCGAGCATTGGCAGTGTGCAATTGAAAGATAAATTCCTCTCAGCTTTGCAATTGGAAGAGGGGAGTCACGGCGGTAGGCCGGCCGTGGACAGCAGCGGCGGCGACGACGGCAGCAGGCCGGCAGCAAGCAGCGGATGGCGGCGTCGGTGAACAACGGCGGCTTCAGCGAGCAGCGGACTGTGGCGGCAGCGAGCGACGGGACTTGCCTGAGCTGGTCCACACCTCCTCTCCTCTCCCAGGTCGATCTGATGCAGGCCGAGGGCGAGATGGAGGAGAAGGCCAGGACGGAGCTGATGCGGGCTGCTGCTCCTGCAGGCACAAAACTGATGCGAGCCGAGGGCGAGATGGAGGAGAAGGTCAGGACGGAGCTCATGCGGGCGGCTGCTGCTGCAGGAATGACGCCGACGTGCTGCTGCCGGCCAACTCCCCAACTTGCTCCTGCCGGTGAGGTCTCTCTCCTCCTCTTCGATGTATCTCAGATTTGACAATAGTTTTTTAGTAGTTCTTAAGTTGTCTTGGCTAAATTAACTTGAGTATCTTGGCACTATTATCTTGAGGCTTGGCGCAATTATCATGAGTCTTGGCACAATTGAAATTGTACCAATAAAATTCCCGAATATGAGGATGGACGGTTTGCTCTCAGTGTTTATTTTAGTGTACTGTCTAGAACTTAATTTTAGACCTTTTTAAGCGAATTAAATTATGGCCTAGACATGAAGAATGGCTGTTGTTTCCTTCATAATAATCTTTTGTACTGAGATAACCATGATTATGTCTATTTTTTTAGCCCTGCTTTGTACAAACTGTTAATTAAGTGGCAGCTTTTCCAAAATAATAACAGAATTTCAGAACCGTCTCAATTAACTTGAGTATCTTGGCACAATCAAAATTGTACCAATGAAATTTTTTATCTCCTTTTTCAGTCTTGATTTGGCGCAATTGTGTCACTTCATTCAATGGTGAATGTAAATAAATGGACTGTCACAATTGCCTTCCTTCATTGAATGGTGAATGTAAATTATTGGATTAAAATTTGCTGTCAATTTACAAGTGTTGTGTGCTTGTTTAAAACTGATTCTCTGGTTCATCTTGCTCAGATTGACATGATGGTGATGCAGGTGAAGTATATCTGATGAAACGATGAAATTCTTCATTTCATATGAGAAAATGAAGTGACTGAGCCTGAAATTTGGAATTTTCAACCTGGATAAGAAGGGATATGTTGAGTTGCTTGCCCTTGCTGTCAGCTTTCATGACTACCAAGTTCTTGATCCAGGTGATCTGTTCTCCATCTCACAGGTTCAGTTTGCTGCTTCTCCGTTGATTTAGTGTTCACTAATTTGTTCCGGCTTTCCGCTGTTGTCAATAATAGGTAACAGTTCCTTTCCAATTCTTGCAGCCAAGCAGCACTAAGCCCGTGTTTGTTAGGGTACAACAATGGTAATGCCAGTGTTCAGCGGTAGCGTACATGGCCGTGCTGGGCGTCCTCTCTCCACCTCGATGTGATGCTTGGTGGTGCTTCGATCTGAGGATTCAAAAGGAACCTTTAATGGTGGTCTCTCTCCTGCCTCCCCTTTGTCCTCTTCATTTGTTTGTGCAATGAATGTCAGTTTTAGAAAGTCATGATTTGCTTTCTGCATATATTTCTTTACTATTTCTATTGCTGTCATTTGGTTTAGAACTATGATTCTATTCCTCTTTAGTTTCCATCTTCAGTTTGGTTCTTCTCTCTATTTATTTTCTGCTCGCGGAGGGAATCCGAGTGAGAGTTGTTCCATTGTTGTTGTTGGTCATTTTTTTGTATGTGCTTTCCAGGCATAGTCCCGGGTTCAGATTTAAGAGAGATTGAAATTGTAGTTTTTGTATTTCTGATTCTGCTGAGATATTTGAATAATTGTGTTACTTTCAAATAATTTGATGCTGATGCAATATATGTCTCTGAATTTCCTTTTTTCATGTGTGTTCCGGTATCTCCACTAAAGATTACTGTCCACACACCTCCATTCATATTATAACTGCTTTGTGTAACAGCTTTTTGAATTAGGCGTCTTAAATTCCAGAAAATACAGTGCTTTCTAAATTGAAGAAGGCATAGTTTCTGTGATAGTTTTACTCGATCTATCTAGCTAAATGTGCTTATAGGCTTATAGTGGTGGTGCTAAACTGATATGGGAACCAAAAATCGGTTGAGCAAAGTCATGCAGGCGTTGCAGTGCCTTAATGCCTCCATTTCATTTTAAACAGGTCATGATGTATTTCTCTGCACATATCTCCTGGAGGTAAAACTAGCTTCCCAAGGAGCGCGCTTGGTAGAGGGGCTTGAGGCCGCAGAATGGAGGTTGCAGCTCTGATTCTTCAAGGAGGAAAGTAAAACATGTCGATTTTTTTGAGAGGTAATGAGTTTCTCAACTGAACATGTTACATCGTCGTGGTGACATTCAGATTAAAATTCATTCAAAAATATTTTTGGAGCTCTTCCTATGTGTCCCTATTGTTGCTTGGTCAACTACATATTTGTTAAGCCATCCTCCTGTGAATGGATGATAGAAATTCATTCAAAAATATTTTTGGAGCTCTTCCTACGTTTCCCTATTATTGCTTGTTTGGTCTTGTTAGCTAGCAAAACTGTCCATTGAATTGTAGTATTTTGTTTCCATCTTTCCTTCATTTTCCTACAATGTCTCTTGGATAAGACAAATTCTCAATGGACAGTTTATTAGCCTCTTTCTGCCCATGCATCTATATTTTTAGGATCTTCCAATTAACTGATGATTTGTGGTATGATATAAATTTGTTTCATAAGTATGAAGTTAGCAAATGTAAGCTTCCGCCTTTCTCATGTTTTGTGCTCAACTATTTTTCTTCCCATCCGAATCAATTATGATTTTTTGACTCATACTTCCTGCTAATCACAGTAGTAGTTTTTTTTGGGGTGCTCTACTTCAATTCTTATTCTCTACCCTTTGCCTTAGAGATAAGGAGCTTGTGATAGCTACGGATGAAGAGGTACCAAGGGCTGCGCCAAAACTTGAGTAAAGCCATTGTTTTGAAGGTATACTTTTTCCACTTCTATCCTATTTGTTCCTGTTTTCATTTGCTGGGAGTTTTTTTATCGAGCCTTTGTTTAATAGTCAATAAATTAAAAGAACCAGGGTTAATCTTCATATCGTAATTAACAGAACACCGCTTCACATGATTTCCAAAGCAGCTGCAGTAATTAAAAGAACCAGGGTTAATATCTTTTTGTATCAAGTATTACTCAATGCGGCTATTTGAATAAAACAAAACAATTTTCTTTATTAACGTATAGGATCTGGTGGCCTTGCGGTTGCCCTGGTTTCTGGTTACTTTTGATTCATTGGGAAAGAACACCGCTTGGGTGTGTGTGCTGATTATAGGTTACTTCTTCCATGATGTAGGTTCAAAGGTTTTGTTGTTTTTCAGATGTCTATTTCTTCTAAACGAAGATTGTCACTTGTTAGCAGGTGAGCATCAATTCTTTTTGCTCTGTATGCCGGAGAGGGTGGTCGTGTTGGGCTAAGGTTACAGAAATATGACACATCAGTCGTACTAGATGCTCCTGCATATTCTCAGCTAGGCTCCATTTGTAATGCACTAGCAGATTGTTCATGATACCTTACAAGTTACTTGTATTACCAGGTTTACAGGGTAACATTTTTCATTCTTCAATCTGCAGGAAGACATTGCACATGAAGCAGATACTGGAAAGATATATAGGGCTGATTACAAGGTTCAAACTTGGAAGAAATGTTCTTGTGCTGAGGCCTGCCTCCATCGCCCAGATGATATATGTAGGTTCCAGTAATATGCTTCAGCTTGTGTGTTGGTCATATTATTATTGCTGATTAAGATTCATGAGCCAGTAAATTAATCTTGCAGCATTAAACTTGAGATGGGTCATGCTGGTCCGAAGAGTTGCTGCGGATAACCTTTGCGCTGTTTGTGATGTTGTTGGGCTCCTGATACTCGGAAGGTTTACTTCTTTTTTCCTCTGTGTATCTGTATAGTTTGATTATTTCCTGATCCTCGGAAGCACACTGTGTGTATCTGTTGTTGTGTTCCATGCTAGGTAGTTTATTTTGATTTCAGTTCTTACATTTGATGCACTGAAATTAAAATCAGTTGGAAACTGTGTTCGTTAATAACCCTTTCCAATCCATGATATATAATGATTATGTCATTATCAGTGTGCTTCTATGCAGACCTTTCAATTGTCATTATCAGTGTGCTTTTATATGTACTTTTCAAAAGATTTAGCTTAAATTGATAAATTCCTGTGTAACCTTGCATACTATGTGGGTATTCCTACATGAGTTTGATTTTTGGTCAGAAAATATGTCATGCGATTGGTTTATTAAAAAACCTTCTGGACAGACATGGATTAATTACTGGGAATACTAATTAGGAAATGGTAAGTTAACCATTTAATCTTACCTGCCGTTGTTCAAAGAAACATGCTGTTATATTTTGAAAGCAAACATTAGTGGGGAGACACACAGATCAACTGTATGTTTTTCTATTGGATGTCTAAAATGACTGAAGTTGTTTGGCCCTTTGCAGCCATCCTGGTCCGTTCGATGCGTTTTGAACAGGGTAAATCGTCCCCGCTTTTCACAGATATAGATAGAAACATGGAGCATGATTTTCCAATAGGATTGTGTTTTAACTGTTCCCAAAATTCTGTCATGTAGGTGGCCATGTGTTGTTACTTTTACATGATATCCTATGTTAATTGCTTGAACTTGTTACCCTTCGGTTTATGTTTGAACAGTCTCTGTATTTAGATTCCCAAAACTTTGTCACGAAGTCCGTATATTGATTCTTGAAAGCTTTAATTGAAAAAATGTCTTCACCTGCTATGTATTTAGGTTCGAGCTGCTAATAGCTAAAATGAATGGATATTATTAGTGTGGTGCTCCAGTTTGTTCTATTGAATCTGTTTGGTTCAGTATACTTCATTTGATTACCATGATGTTGACACCTACACTATATATTTTCCTTCCCTGTGCATTCCCTGTTGTGCTTTTGGTTTCTTGTTGAGTAAATGTGCAGCTTTGCCGTTCATACACTGTTATAATCAGATCCATTTATCTGTAGTCACAGGTATGGTATGCCACATCCTTTTCTTTACATCTCTTATGCTGCTTGATAACAAAGAAAATATACTACCAGCATGTGTATTAATTATTGTTTAGGCAGTTTAGATACTGAAAGAGTAAAAAAAATGTCATCCATAGCTAACGAAATTATATAAGAGCGTACCAGACGGGCAGACGGTAGCGACTAGAACTGAAATTCGGTACCATATTACGTGAAACCCATAAATGTTCATTGATCTGCTTAATGTACTTCATGTTGTAGTTTTGTGAAAATGGTTTGCTACAAAGGAGGGTGCATCTGATCTGAACACCCATAAACTTATCAAGAGGGATCTTAAGAGGAAGAAAGCTAAGAGAGGCGAGGTGCGTGTGCGCACAAGCTCTTACCTTCCCATGTAGCTTTTGCCTTTAATATCTGATTACTATACAGTACTTCGTAGTTTGACATTACCTGGCACCTTTTGGCAGCTGGGTTGACTATCGTGACACGGATTTATAAGTTTTCAGTTTATGATATTTGTGTGGTTTAATGAATCTTAAATGTGGACCAGTTATTTCTATATGTTGGAGCATTCATACAAAGAATAATGAGTGCTGCAACTGCATTATGGTTCTCGGGCAGAAAAGTAATATTTCAAATTGCAATTCTATGATAGTGGTGCAATGTTTAGAATATGTGTACTGTTTCAGATTGGTGTTATAATAAGATATGTGCTGCCTTTAGTTATAGATACAGCCGTTAAATTTTGTTCTTTGTTAACCATTCCAATATATGTATAAAATCTGTTACTGGCTTTAATGGCATGGTCTTTAGATGACTTTTTATTGGTCTATTAGAGTTTTATTATGTTAATTAGTTTATGGAGTGGTATGAGATTGCCTTATGTTGCGTGGTCTCTGTAAAGCATGATGCATACATTTCAATGCCTTAGTTCAATCCTTTATTTGTTCAGATTTTACATTCCGCTGCTACTGATTCAGCCAAGCCGAGAAGACTAGGCGACGTCGGGGCAGCGACGCCATAGCCTCCAGCTTTCCAGTACCCTCATCGCCTCACATCACCGTCATAGTTCCTCTCGCGTGCTTGCGTAGACATGTGGACTGTCGAAAATTCGACAAAGATTGCACAAAGCATTTCCGTGCATTTAAACCTTATTTGGGCCTTATGATGCATTCTTCTTCTGTTTTGAATTAATGAAGGGGCAAAGCATCAGTTCATGGCTTCATGCATGAAAGTAAGATAACCAAGTATGCAACAATGTTGTAGGCTGTACATCTGAATATATGCTTATGATTTAGTCATTAGCCATGTAATTGTATCGATAGATTAATTGGAATGCAATACTTAGTCATGTGTGAACTATGATGTGCCATTTCTATTTTATCCCTTTGCATCCTGATGTTGAGATGTGATATTCGATAAGAAACCTTTGCAGTAGTGCTCCATGGGTGTGCTCTTTGCAGATGTGATATCCTGATGCCGAGATGTGATATTCGATTAACCTATACTAATTGTTCAGGTTCTAAGGTGTGCTCTTAGCAGGAGCATTGCTGGTTTTCTTTTTCTCCGAGGTGTGATCCATGTCCCTTTGCTTGGTCGCTCTGAGATAAGGCCTTCAAGCAACCATCTGTTGTGATGTCTGGATCACAGTTAGTAATGTCATAGTTTCCTTTAATGCCTAACATATCAAACATCTACCAGTGGTTTCAATCGGTGGCCCCGATGCTTTCCTTATTTAACTTGATTACAATAAGATCACTACTATTAGACAAACTGATAAGTGATTTGCTTGATTTTTTTTGTGCTGTGCTCTGGTTGGTATTCTCCACTTCATTGTTATAATGCTTGTTCCTTGATAAGTATAGAATTTTCAAACTAAAGTGTTAGCTGCATTTTTTGAGTTATCAGTTACGTCGATGAAATCTAAAGTTGATCGAGTTGGTCAACTGTTTCCTGGATGGGAGTAATTCTTTCCTTCAATTTAAATACACAATCTATGGTCTCTAAAATATTATAATATTCAATTCATCAATGCTCCATCTATGGTGTCCATACTGGTAGTGATTTGACATTTTTAAAGTTACACCTATTTTTTTTTTGAAAATGTAGCTTTTGTTGCATTTGCACAGGATATATATGCCCTCTCAATGAAGTGCCAACTTTAGATATGCCATCAAATTTCGTAGGCTTTTGTAAACATAATTTATTGGCTTTGTGCTAATTTGACCAAGCCTAAATTCATGAAGTTGTCTTCTGCATTCAGAGTTGAAAAACATGCATTTTTCTGTCTGCAGTTTAGTCAAGTAATTCAGTGTTCTTATGAACATGAAATAGTGAGCATCTGCATGTGTTCCTGCGCAAGATGCGCCTCGTGGTGCCCTTCTGCCGCTGGGACCAGGCACGGTGAAGAGCCTGGTGGCGCGCATCTGCCGCTGGGAGCCGGCCAGGTGAAGAGCCTGGAGGTGTGCTGTTGCCGCTGGGAGCTGGCAAGGTGAAGATCCTGGGCGAGATGTGCCTGGTGGTGCGCTTCTGCTGGTGGGAGCTGGCGATGCGCTGCTTTTGCTGGAGCCGGAGACGCAATGCTGCTGCTGTGGCCGCCAAGCTGCGGGGGATCGCCGGAGTTCTTTTTCCCGCTGTCAGAGGCGCCGTCCGGAGCAAGCAGGGGCGAGTTTGACGAGGTCGCCCATGAGGAGAGCAACCCGGGCCGCCCTGCAGCCGGAGGAGTGTGTGGGCCAATTTCCATGGGCTCGGGGCGAGCTGCACGGGATCAAGGTGGAACGGCCGTTGGGAGGAAAGTAGGGGTGGAGCGTCCGCGACGGACGGAGGAAGAGGACGGCAAAAATTAGAATGGAAGATCTTTTTTTCCTAATGATTTGAGTGACAAAGGACTTCTATGTAAAATGTAATTTGTACACAGACCGCGTCAATTTTTCCTATCGGAGGGAGTAATATTTTAGTTTTGCTGTCACTTACTTCATTTACACTAACTATCAGTCTTATATCTACCAACCAATCATTTTTCATTATGAATGAACGGCACATGTCTCTCTCACTGTGTGTAGTATGATAGGTAAACACCTTTGTGGGCACAACGAGAAGAAAACCCTAACGGTCAGCCTCCGTAATCCTGAGAGGTCGATGGCAGCGACACAAGAGTCGTAGAAATCTCATACACATACAACACCATACATGAATACACATAGAACTTATGGCTAAAATACAGTCTCACCTTTGGCATTTCACCACTGGCGCAACGGGTCATCTATTTTCTTCCCATTCTATTTTCTAATCGATATAGAAAACATCGAAACTCAAGTTGAAAATCACATGCCTCATAAATATATCACTCTAACTAAAAAAATATAGATGCCAAATATAACATACCTCTACGCGTGCTACAAGATTATTAGTCGTCGAGATCCGACCGAAAAAACTTGGTGCTATGTTTTTAACATGTAGTGTGCCATATCAAACTGAAAATGTCCGTCAATTATCTGGCCGAAACCCGCTTAATTTAATCAAATAATGTACTCCGTTCAGTGTATTTATCCCTTTTTTGAACAGGGGTGTCATTGACAACAACACAAACTTGGTGCCGTTTGTTTTTAAGATTCAATGTTTCAAATTAAACTAAAAATGACCGCCAATTGTCTGCTCGAAACCGGTTTAATTTAAATCAAATGATGGGCAGTGAAACAAATGAGATCACTTTGTTAGGCATAGAAGGACCATATGCCTTCGTGTTTTGCTGACAACAATGATGACATGATTCAAGTTATGGATGACTTCTATAGTATAACTGATGTGCTCTATGAAGATTCGTACTGCCCATACAAAACCAAGCTAACTGAAGGAGTATCCACACAAAATAAATGAATGCAAATAAAATGAATTACTTTTCACCAACCAGTAAAATGTATGGCAATAATGTAATCTTTGCATCCGGCAGTTGCGCAGTCGCGCAACGGGTCATCAAGTAATTTATCATCAAGTAATTTGTTTAAGTTATGTTCTTTGGCCTATTTAAATCCATTTTATTTTTATGTTTCATGGAAGCGATTTCAACATTCTCGAGTAAGTATCCATATATAACCGAGCTATATGAGTTAATAAAATGAGTTGCTTGCATTATTTCTTCCCATTCTATTTTCAATCATTACAAAACATCAAAATTAAACACAAGTTGGATTTGATATCAATCCATGTGGTGTGGTAAGGGTTAATATATTTGACCGAAAAATTCTGGTGGTGCCATCTGTTCTTAAGATACAATATGCCACATCGAAATGAAAATGCTCGCCAATTAAACCAGCTTAAATTTCAATCAAGTGATGGGCAGTGAAGCAAAGACAGCATATGGAAACAATATTGTATTGCTATGAACCTACGTGCTTTATTTGTTTGATCTAATTAGATGCTAAATTCTGTTTCCTGTAGTTGCATGTGGATGTCTGGTGCGTACCAGTTTGTCTCAGTGTACATGATTTACTGGTTCAGTGACTCATAATTTCATTTTCAAATTCTTCTCGGTGGCTATTTCTCTTATCTAATTATATGCTAAGTTCCGTAGAGATGATATGGCAACAATTAATCTTCACCGGCAAATACAGCTTATGAAAACAATTTAGTCTCTGCATTCGGGCAGAGCCACATCCGATCGTCCAACCCTAACTATGAAAAGTTGTAACCTGACTTCCCTAAACCATGTTCTGTGATAGACTAAGAAAATATTTCGTGCTGCAAGAACCGATGCCTAATGCATTAAATCTCATGCTTTTCTATTTATCCTTAGAGTAAGCCGTAGTAAAATGTCTGTGCGACTATGTTCTGTGTAATAGACAATCCTTTTTATTCTCATAGCCTATGATAACAATGTGGTCTTGCTTTCAGCTGTTGCGTAGTGCAAGTGCAGTGTTCAAATTTCCACTGTTAATTCATACATGGAAATAAATTTAGGTCCAAAACTTTCAAAATTAAATGATGTTGAAATAGTGTGGTAGTTGCATCCGGCGGTTGCGCAGTCGCGCAACGGGTCATCTAGTATAAGCAAACTTAATGGCCTCAGAGGTATGCTAATATTCTTTGCTAAAAGGGAGAATTTCTACTGTTTGGACAGAATTACGGGTCCCTCACATTTTACATGTCTTATAAAGCTAGTTTATATTTTGGATGTTTGTGTTCCATCTCTGTGCTATGCTGTTAGCATTTGTTTTGTAATAGCATTTTAGCCTCCATCTTATACGCTCATGTTTATTCCCAGCTTATAAGAAGACCTAAATCAAATTACTTGGAGACTTTGCAAAAGGACATTGCAAAGGGGATGCGAGGGATTCTGATTGATTTAGGTAAAGGGAAGACCATCATCTCCTTCTCCATCAGCGAAGAGACCTTTGGGACCTTGGCGCCACCGCCGGACGTCCATGTCATGGACGACAAGGCTATAAGAAGGCGATGCCTGACAGAGCTCAGCGGGAGACTATATGCCTCTTCTCAGGGGGATCTCCTCCCGGCGATGAGCATCGCTGTGATGTCTGGCTACTTAACGAGTCACTAGTAGGAAAACCCCTACCGCTGGCGGACGGAAAAGGGCTACCGCTGGCGGGCACGTGCCCGCCAGCGATGACTACGCCAGTGGTAACATATACTGCTGGCGGGCGGGCCATCCGCCAGCGGTAAGTGCGGTTACCGCTGGCGGGCGACGCTAGTGCACGCCAGTGGTAGGAGCTATAGCGCTGGCGGTCGCGGCATCTGCCAGCGGTAAGTCACCACGTCCGCCAGCGGTACTAGTCGCAGGTTTGGGGTTCAGGGTGCTCTGTCCGCCAGCAGTATTTTTTCGTGGCATTATTTTTTTTCTTCTATAAAATCGTATTTCAGTAGTATATACAGTATATTCAGGTACAGGCGACAAAAACAACAAGAATATAGACAATACCACATACAAATGACCAAATTGTTGGTTCATCACATGCATTACATACCATAGTAGCCAAGTTACCAAAAGTTGTCATACACGAATACATCTCGTTTTTCTCGATAGGATAAATCACAAAGTTTTGAAAGCAACTACTTATGTAGACTAAAATCACATAGAAGATAGAGAACCGCAATGTCTAAGAGAGGGCGCGATGAAGTTCGTTTTCAATCATCCGGTTCTTGCTCTCTTTCAGTGGTTTCAAGTCCCTATCTTCCGCCTCCTCCTTAAGTACTCTCCCACTTCTTCATCTGTATACACAGAAGACAAATAAAAATGTTAGGCAACTAAATTGTTCACATGTCATGCAGAAATATGCAAAGTAGACACAAATAAATCGACAACACACCTTCACTTCTTCCTGGTCGGCTTTGACATTGGCTTGGGCGGGAACGGTTGACAACCATTCAAAGAGTTGAATGGCCTGTCGTCACACTGCAGTGCTATGCGATTTTCTAGATCCAAGTTAGATGGTGTTGCACCTTGGTAGTAGAACAACCCATTAGGTGGCTCGTCATGACAAACATCGTTGACGATTATTGAAGCAAATGTCTTCTGGATTAGAGCAAACTCTTGCGTGATATCAGCATCAGTGGTTTTCGCAATTTCCTTGCACCATTTATCGATAGCAACTGGAAATTCTAGTCTTTTGTGATTCCGTATGTACTCCTGCATTAGATAGATGACATACCAGGCGTCCGTCGGACTGCCAGGCGCCTTCTTGATGCTGGTTAGATCCACTTTGTGGGTGAATGCCATCTTGCCTCGCTTATTGTTACTTCTTCTTAGGGTGCCTTCATTTAGAAAGCAGTAACCGTTGAGAGCATCATCGAGAACACTACTGATGTGCCTATAGTCTTTCTTCACATCACTACCCGCGTCGAGATAGAAGGCAAATGACTCTTTAGGGTACAGAACGATGAGGGTGCCGTCTCGGTTACTGCACAAAACAATGAAAAGAGACCATCATTCTCACTTATGCAAATTTAACAATGAAAATGTACGAAAAGATGTTATGGCGGCTAGGTAATGACTTACTTGGGAAAGTAAGGCCTGAGAAAGATGTTCTTGGTACTATTCGCCACGAAGACATCTTCGGTGAACTTTGTCACGCGTGTCCTACCCGTAGTGGTGTTCACGAAGTAGTCGGACATGTAGAAGGGGTCGATTATCATGATGTCCGAGGTATTATCATTAATGAGCCGGTGCGCCATACTTAGCACAAACAGGTGGACCATGGATCGGTGGAGTGCTTTCAAGTGGTACATGTCAAAGATGTCATCAAATCTCACAAAGAGCATGTCTCCGGGGGTTTCATCAAGAAAGCCCATATGCTTTGGTACCTTTGCTATGTAAAGCGGGTATACGTGACGTGATTCTTTGAGAAGTTTGTTCTCAGAATAAAGAAGACTTCATGGAGCGTCCTCATGTCCCCAGACAAACAACAGGACCACTTTGGCGGCTGATGGCCCTTCACGTAGTTCCCCCACAATGGCGCCAGAAAACAGTTGCTAGCCCCTTCGCGTGTTACCTGCGTGAAAAGTAAATGGGTTAGGTTGAGACTCCAAGTGCAGAGTGTATGTAGTAGTGGAAGACAGTTTTCCCCACGAGGGGTGACTCGAGGGTTTAATATCGAACTCTCGGGGAACCAGTATTTCAGGTGTTATCTCCTTATCCTTCTCTTGAGAACCTGCAACAAAATAAATTGTTTTGTGCCCTCAACCTCACCAAGTGGTTGTCAAGCACAAGGTGTGAGAATGATAATAAAATAAATATGCAAACATAGTAAATATGCAATGATGGTAAAATAAATATGCAAGGATGATGGTAGTAATGATAAATGATATTTTTGGGTTTTTTATGATGAATGCAAGATGTAAAAGTGTTTTTGTATTTTCGGATTTAATAATGGCAGCAAACAAAAGTGGTGATAAAAGTGTTGGAAAGGTGTTTCTTATGATTAAAAATGGACCGGGGTTCATGGTTTCACAAATGCACTCTCTCTTGATAACGTGGTAGACAATGGAACACTAAAATTAACATGTAAGATGGCAAGACATGGTTTGACAAGTTATTAATAATATGGGCATCACGTCCTAACATAGAGATCTCAAGTATAAGTTGTTCTCTCTCTTATGCTCCACCAAGATGCGAACTAAATCATAACACCTTAGTAATTAAGATAAATCAGAGCATAGCAATAAGTTCAATGACATGAAGTTAAAATAAGAACATGCTAGATCTAGTCATGGAGATAGTGGCCAAGGTCACATCCACTCTCCGGTAGCATGGTATTTTTGTTTATCCCTAGTGAGGCAACAAAGTAAGGTAGAAAACCCAAGTGGATCGCAGAACTATCTGTCACGTTCACTGCACTAGCCACCCCCCGTTACTCCAACTAATGCACACGTTCCCCCTCACATGCTCTCATAAACATGCTTGATCATGACAAGTAAATAAGAACGGGGTACATAATATGCATCTACTTTCATAACTGAAACAAAACCATTGCAATCTCAAACATGTATTAACTCATAATAAAGATCCACCACAAAGGAATTACATAGATGACCGTAATCATGTTCAGCAGCTCATACGGTACTAATTAGTGAAGCTCATAGAGAGGAGAGATACATAAGTTACTTCCACAAACCCATAGTCCAGGGTGGACTACTCCCTCTTCATCATGGTGTCGGTGGAGATGTTGTTGGAGGGGAAGGAGACCACACCGGCAGCGCCCCGCCGGAGTTTTCCCCCTCCAATCTTCAGCTCCAGGTCTCTGTTTCGTGGTTTCTGTGTTTCGGCGGCGCTCTCTTTCGCGAAAGCCCTGGGGGTCTATATATAGTCGTTTTTAGGTCAAGACGAAGCTTCGGGAAGAAAGATCGACGGCAGCGGAGGCCCGAGGGCCAGGATGGGGGACCCACGCGGTCAGGGAATCTGGCCGCGTGGGCCCACCCCTTTTGGCCTTCTGGTCTCCGTTTCTTCGATTCCTTTGCGCCTACGTTTCGTTCCTTCCAAAAAAGTGATCCCCGTAAAGTTTCAGGTCATTTGGACGTCGTTTGGGTCCCTGAAACATCAAAATATAGAAAAAGGGGTTTTCTGACAGCGCAGGGTTAATTCCAGAAAAATGGGGAAGTTGTTAATTATCCCCAAAACTCAATATAAATCATGAATATAACCCTTATATGATGCAAATAACATGGAATAACATGTAATAAAATGTAAAGTTCATGTATGCATTTTACATGCATCAACATCCCCAAGCTTAACCCATGCTCGTCCCGAGTATGAAGGTGATAAAACTAACATGGACTTTGCATTTTAATACTATCAATGGATATCAAAGGTGATTACTATTGCTACATAGAGTCAAATGATTCATTCTTCAAAGGAATAACAATATGCAAGATAAATTATGAAGTGATATCAAATACTCAATGTAAAGATGTTCAATGATAAATTCACAAAGTGTAACATAGAAGAAAGTACTATGGACCAAATGTATGCATAATGAAAAGTAAAAACATCCTATGGTGGTCATAGAGTACTTCTTATGAAAACTGAATATAAAAGGTGGACACTTTGGATAGATAAATAAGTAGAGGTAAAGCATGAATAAGTTTCATCTAACTTCCAAACACTTCTACTTAAGTTAATGCTTGCAATGTGGTAGTCATTGGTGTGGAGCTCTCATTACCCCTATCATAGCATCTTGAATGATTAATGTTTAAAGTGAAAGCAAATATGAGTGGTGTGCTTGACAATGTATTGGTTGAATGTCTCATGTCCCTTGAATACAAGTACCTACACCATGTGTTACTCACTTTGGTCCACAAAGTAAATTCAAATAAAGGTCATTGCAAGTAATAATAGTATCATCAAGAACTGCACTGGGGTACCTCTTGCCCCTTGACATGAACAAGCCCATGTCAAAACAACAAGACAAACAGACAATGAACAATCTCAGCACTCTTTTATTTACTATGGGTATAGCTTTTTATTATGAGGTGCATCACTGAATGAACATTATGGTTATGCTGTAAATTTCCACCATGAATGATGCATGGCTTAGATTAGCGGCCCAGGCATTTCTCTAACCATTTATACAAACTCTTTGAACTTACTAAGTATCCACATTCATTTCACCCATGATAGGCATCCATAAACAAAAGTACATGACATCAACTAAATATAAATAAGTGCAATGTTGAAAGCTTGCCATGTGACAGCACATATGGGCTAACTCCCAACCAAAACAATTGTCAAGCCCACAACTTCATAATTTTAATCACAATGGTTCATGCTTATTAAATGCAATAAAAGTAAATTGTGCATCAAGTTCGTGAGAGCTTTTAACCAATTTTTCCCATGACAATCAATAACATAAGCATTTAAATTCAGAAATGTAGATAACACAATATAACATGATAAACATACTTGGAATAGCATAAAGCTAATAGGTAGATATGGTGGACTCACTGGAAAAACTTTGGTTGAAGGTGTTGGGAAACAAGCTTTTTACTTGTTGTAATTTTTGGGCTAGCAATAGGGAGAAAGTTGACCATCTAAATGCATGCATAAGTGTCCATAGAACTAATCAATCCATGTTAAACCAAGTAAAGTTAAAATTCAACATCTAAACATGGTAAAAGATAGCTCTTGACAACACACTTGCAAATTAACATTCATTCAAAGCACATGAATTATGCAACTATATGTATCTTTTAAAATCAACTCAAACATCCCTATCCCAATATATTTAATAGCATCCAACATAATTCAACCCAAACTTCCAGTAGCTCTCTCATATATAAATGATAGTGGTGGTCTTATTAACAAACCGAAATAACAAAAGCAAAAAAAACAGACGCTCCAAGTTTATACGATAAAGTGCTTTGATCGAAAAACAGAAGTTAGACGTGTGCAAACCGAGAGTGTGTTGGTCTAGTGGGGTTGTCTTGACATCCCCAAGCTTATGGTCTTCACCATCCTTGGATAGCTCTTGGTGCAGCTCCTCTAATCCCTGTGAAAAAACTTCAAAACACCGTTTCTCCCATTTCTTTTCTGTGGGGTGATATTAGTAGTGATAAACAAATAGGTTCCTTGCTGCATAAAATCCTTAGGCAAAAATTCATATGAATGTCCAGAGAGTATATAATGTTGTATGCCTACTCATAAACTCAATTGAATCAAAAAGATTCAAGCAAAAAGCTCAAAGAATGCATCAAACAATATCAAGACAGAATCTGTCCAGAAAAACAGCAGCAGCAAAACGCATTTTTCTACCCTACTTAAACTCGTCAGAAAAATCTGAAAAAATCACGTATACAGAGGATGAAAAGTTGAAGCTACAGCTCAATCGGAGTTACAGATAAAAAATGAAAAATCAAACCGTGCACAGACTTCGTGCAGGCAGAAAACTCTCCGAAAATGAATAGCAACTTTTCAAACCCAAAATAGGTAAAACTTGGTTCTTTATTAAAAATCCCAGAAACAAAACTAACAAACTACTCTCTTGTTACAGCAAGAGGACTCAAAGAAAATCTCAAACAAAAACAACCGGGTTGCCTCCCGTAAAGCGCTTTCTTTATAGCCATATAGCTAGGCTTACTTACTTGATAATCAAAGGGGACGTAGCTCATGAGGGAGCTTGAACCTTGGTGTGTCCCTCTTCCTTGGGAAGTGTTCCATGCTCTTCTTGTGTGGAAACTGAAACTTCACATTCCCTTCCTTTGAATCAATAATGGCACCTGTAGTACGAAGAAAAGGTCTTCCCAAAATAATAGGACTAGAGGTTTTATTCCCCATGTCCATGATTAGAAAATCAACAGGCACAAAAGTCATGTGTAACTCTACCATAACATCACTTACTTTTCCTAGAGCATGTCTAATGGAATCATCAGCAAGTGCAAGTTCAATAGAGCATTTCTCAATATTTTTAAGTTCAAGGACTTCATATAGTTCTTTAGATAATATAGAGACACTAGATCCTAGATCAAGTATGCATGGTGTGTCTCTTTTCCAATGGTTACTAGTACCTTGGGATCCATATCCCCAAGCTTAGGTGGTATCATAGCTTCTTGATTGTACCTAGCAATCTTTTCTTTTAAGACATGATTAGCAATATAGGAACCAAAACCAGCCTGGTTAATATTAACAGAAGGATCACTTGCAAATTTTTGTAAGATAGAAATTAATTCATGCAAGCTACACTTCTCTAAATCAACAAATGGTTCCTTAACTTCACTAAGCATTTTAACTTCCTCATACTCAAATAACAGAAGAGATTCATCATCATTTTCAATGTAATTCTTAATGTCCCTGTCTAGAGGCTCTAACATAGAAGATATCTTTTCATTCAAATTCTTAGTTATCCTTTTTTCAGACTTGGCATGGGTCAATACAGTTTGCAATTTCGAAGAAATGTCTAAAAGAGTGTTCTTTGTCTTCTTCATCCTAGATTCTGTGTGAAGGATAAATGAATGCATCTCATTTTTAGTAGGATACTCTTCCACATAGGTTTGTAGGTTTAATATTGACCTATCCATAGAAACTTGTAATTGTCTAATCCTGGTTTCCTCTTTTGTTTCTATAGAATTCCCAAATAAATTTTCCATTAAATTATTAGCATGTGAGGGATTTCCTGAAGCAAAATTTCCATTAGTCAAGGAATCTAGAAAACATTTTGACCAGCCATTTAAACCATTATAAAAGTTTCTTATCAAGGCAGCAGGGGTATGTTTACCATTTTTACTAATGCCCTTAATTCTATACCAAGCTTCCATTAATGACTCTCCATAATATTGACTAAAATTGTTCATTTCAACACTAGAATTCATTTTGATAAAGTTTTTATGTGTTTTTAATTTTTTATGCAAAACTGAAAGTAAAATGACACTAATGCAACTCGAAATAACAAATGCAACACAAAATGCAAAACTGAATATAAATATGCAAACCGAAATATAAAGATGATATGCAAGACAAGAACAAAACAAAATAAAATGATTGTAGGTAAAGATGGATAAGATGATGCTCACGTAGGTGCAACTTCCCCAAGCTTAGGTTGTTACACAAGTTGGTGATGAAGTTGACTTGATGTGAGTGATCCTTGGATAAACCTTTCAGCTATGGTTCCCCGGCAACGGCGCCAGAAAACGTCTTGATGGCCCTTCACGTAGTTACCCCACAATGGCGCCAGAAAACAGTTGCTAGCCCTTCGCGTGGTACCTGCGTGAAAAGTAAATGGGTTAGGTTGAGACTCCAAGTGCAGAGTGTATGTAGTAGTGGAAGACAGTTTTCCCCACGAGGGGTGACTCGAGGGTTTAATATCGAACTCTCGGGGAACCAGTATTTCAGGTGTTATCTCCTTATCCTTCTCTTGAGAACCTGCAACAAAATAAATTGTTTTGTGCCCTCAACCTCACCAAGTGGTTGTCAAGCACAAGGTGTGAGAATGATAATAAAATAATATGCAATGCAAACAATAGTAAATATGCAATGATGGTAAAATAAATATGCAAGGATGTGGTAGTAATGATAAATGATATTTTTGGGTTTTTTATGATGAATGCAAGATGTAAAAGTGTTTTTGTATTTTCGGATTTAATAATGGCAGCAAACAAAAGTGGTGATAAAAGTGTTGGAAAGGTGTTTCTTATGATTAAAAATGGACCGGGGTTCATGGTTTCACAAATGCACTCTCTCTTGATAACGTGGTAGACAATGGAACACTAAAATTAACATGAAAGATGGCAAGACATGGTTTGACAAGTTATTAATAATATGGGCATCACGTCCTAACATAGAGATCTCAAGTATAAGTTGTTCTCTCTCTTATGCTCCACCAAGATGCGAACTAAATCATAACACCTTAGTAATTAAGATAAATCAGAGCATAGCAATAAGTTCAATGACATGAAGTTAAAATAAGAACATGCTAGATCTAGTCATGGAGATAGTGGCCAAGGTCACATCCACTCTCCGGTAGCATGGTATTTTTGTTTATCCCTAGTGAGGCAACAAAGTAAGGTAGAAAACCCAAGTGGATCGCAGAACTATCTGTCACGTTCACTGCACTAGCCACCCCCCGTTACTCCAACTAATGCACACGTTCCCCCTCACATGCTCTCATAAACATGCTTGATCATGACAAGTAAATAAGAACGGGGTACATAATATGCATCTACTTTCATAACTGAAACAAAACCATTGCAATCTCAAACATGTATTAACTCATAATAAAGATCCACCACAAAGGAATTACATAGATGACCGTAATCATGTTCAGCAGCTCATACGGTACTAATTAGTGAAGCTCATAGAGAGGAGAGATACATAAGTTACTTCCACAAACCCATAGTCCAGGGGTGGACTACTCCCTCTTCATCATGGTGTCGGTGGAGATGTTGTTGGAGGAGAAGGAGACCACACCGGCAGCGCCCCGCCGGAGTTTTCCCCCTCCAATCTTCAGCTCCAGATCTCTGTTTCGTGGTTTCTGTGTTTCTGTGGCGCTCTCTTTCGCGAAAGCCCTGGGGGGTCTATATATAGTCGTTTTTAGGTCAAGACGAAGCTTCGGGAAGAAAGATCGACGGCAGCGGAGGCCCGAGGGCCAGGATGGGGGACCCACGCGGTCAGGGAATCTGGCCGCGTGGGCCCACCCCTTTTGGCCTTCTGGTCTCCGTTTCTTCGATTCCTTTGCGCCTACGTTTCGTTCCTTCCAAAAAAGTGATCCCCGTAAAGTTTCAGGTCATTTGGACGTCGTTTGGGTCCCTGAAACATCAAAATATAGAAAAAGGGGTTTTCTGACAGCGCAGGGTTAATTCCAGAAAAATGGGGGAGTTGTTAATTATCCCCAAAACTCAATATAAATCATGAATATAACCCTTATATGATGCAAATAATATGGAATAACATGTAATAAAATGTAAAGTTCATGTATGCATTTTACATGCATCAGCGGCAGGATCGGTTTAGCCATCACATGAGTAGTATGCTAGTCGGGGATGGTTATCCTGTCGAGAACTAGACGCGACTTCAACTTAGACCCCGGCACCGGCTGGCTCATGGACTCATCAAGGGCACGTTTCTTGCTATTTTTCTGTCCCGTCTGCTTATGCTGCTTAACTAACGTCTCTTTGAGCACATCATTGAGTGTGCCCTGGCTGAGACCGTCAGATGGATGACAAGCTTCAGGCATTGGTTGAGAATAGAATAGACGCTTAGTGCAATTATATTTCTCAGTGAGATTAGGCACGGGACTAATCAGCATCAGATCACGGTCAGGTTGATCAAGAGGACTGACGTCGTTCAAATAATTGAGGAAGTCATTGGGGTCATCATCACCATTGATGTCCTCTTTCGCGGGCTCAGCTGGTGGAGTGGACCCGTCGATCGGTGTTGGATCTGGAGTGGTGATAGGAGGGTCCAAACGAATTAGTGCTTTTGGCCATAGCAGGGGCCAAATCAAGCATTGCTCTAGGTTTAACTCGCTTTCGGCTTCGAGGGGTTGAGATGGACGATCCAAATAACCACAACCCGGGAACACCCGAGCCAATGAAACCTTATGAACTTCATCAAAAATAGGCCGGTTGTGATGGATGCGGCTAAGTGGTGTCATGTTTGTTGCTTGTGCCACTTCCTTTAGCTCACCGTTCACACGTAGGAGCAATGTGCATCTCGTCTCGTCGGCCTGCTCACCGTTCACAAGTAAGGCGTTAGATAAGGCGCTATGCAAGAATGAAGTAATATATAATTAACATGGTTAAATTACCGTGAGGGCGTTGAGCTCGTCTAATGGCGACGGATCGGGGACGGCCCCCGGCGTGCAAGAGATGGAAGGGCTGCTACGAGCCACGGTGCCATGTACGATGTTGGCGACTGGCGTTTGTTCGTCCCTGTCAGGATTAGGGTTGGCGGCTGGCGTTTCTTTGTCCCTGTCAGCATTAGGGTTGGCGGGCGACACATTGATGGAGTTGTTGCTGCTGGCGAAGCTGGGAAAGATGGGAACGGGGGGAGGTCCTTTTTCCCGCCCTCAATCCAACTCCCAAATGACTCATACATGGTCAGAAGGAAGGTCGGAAGGATGGTAGTGAGTGCCTTTGACACTGCGTTGTCGATGGTAGCCTGCATATTTGTTTCCTCGGCGGCCTTCCTATTCTGACGCTCCTCTTTGGACTCGGGGTAGTAATGTGACTTTCTGTGACCGACTCCGGCCCCGACCACCCGGCCACGATGCGGCGGAAGTGTCACCGGCAAATTCTTTGTCTTGTTCATCGCCCTTTGAAAAGAGGTGTCCCACGAGGCCTTCGTCACAGACGATGCGTCGCTTTGAGATTGAGCAAGTTGTTCTTCCTCCAGATATTGCTTCTCAAGTTCCTTGACCTTAGCGTTCAAGAGAAGTTCCCCTTTAGTCTTGGGATCTTCCCTGTAATGGGATCTGATAAATCGTCTCGCCAACGGGTCGGTGATCTTGGCATAGGGGTCCTCCCCAGTCCTATTTTTGTCCTGCTTTGCCCAAACATCCTCCACCCCGTCGTATCCACGGCATCCGAGATTGTGGGGACCTATATTCCTCGCATGCATCTCTTTCCCCCACTTGGATAGCGCCTTCGTCGAAGTCAGGCCTTGTTTCTCCTTGAAAATCTTGAAGTCTTCTTCCGAAATGGAGGGCCACTTGGCGTGGATCTTATCGAAATCGTCACCATTAACAAGGGCCTTTCTCACTTCTGACTTCCAAGTTGCATAGGCTTTGGTGAACTTGCCGAGGGCGTATGTGCTTACCAGATTCTTCTTAATATCATTGTCCTCATAGCCTTCCGGGAAATTGTATTTTGCGTGCAACTTAGAAATAAGGTGTGCGGCCACATGTGAGTTCTCCTTATCCCTTATGTTCTCCTGGTTGATGTTGCCGAAGTCCCGCACAATGCATCCCAAGGCTAAGCCGTACCCTTTTGCATATTTTTTTGGCTGCATAGGAGCACCACTGGCGGGATTCACCTCCGTAAATGTCAATCGGCCGGTAGCGAGCCTGTTAGGGCGCCTTGGCTTACGTTGACACTGGGATCCGCAAGCAGAGGAGGTCTCGTTGCAACCTGCTTCGCCACCAGATGTGGTCTCGTTGCCACCTCCGCCGCCAGCAGATGGGGTTTCGTTGCCACCTCCGCCGCCACCAGATGTGGTCTCGTCACCAGAAGTGTCCTCCGCCATCTCATCGTTGGCATCCACCGTTTCGGGGTCGATTGACTGCCGAACCATCATCAAATAGTTATCCTCTATCGGCTCCTTGCCTCCACTTTGAGAAGTCCCAGCCTCCATATTGTCAGCTATCTTCGCACAAATACAAAAAGTCGTAGTTAGTAAAACAACTGTAAGGAAAAATAATTCACTTGGGGTGGTGATGAAAAGTTTAGCAAGTCATGCCAAAATTCACCCATGAGACCCATGAGACCATTTGAGATTTCCAATATTTCAGTTACTCCATATGTCATAATTTTAGCAAGTCATGCCAAAATTCACGAAAATTTTCGGCATGACCTTTGCTAAAATTATGGCATATGGAGTACCCGAATTTGTCGGAATGGAAATTAATCAACATTCCGGCAATCTCAAGGGTCTCTAGGGGTACCTGCAGACATTTTATACATAGTCACAAGGCCGCATTTGCAGCCACCACCACAAGCACAATAAATTCATATTTCATACATAGTCGAGCTCCTTCACATCGACACCACCGCATTTCATACATAGTCGCAGCCACCACCACCAAAATTCACATCGACACACATATAAACTCACCTGAAAGTGAACAGCAATGTCGAGCTCCTTCTAAACTTCCTGCATAGAGCAAAACAATTTAAATTAATGTTTTGAGCAAAACAATGAGCTACAATCATAAAAAATTGAATATAAACTAAACATACTCATAAAAATGGACAAACCTTGCAAATTCCAACTAAAAATGCATCTTCAAGACAGTTAAAAAGTACCAACTTCGAAGGCTTACGAAATTATCAAATCCTGATCCTATTTACAATGTACCTTCATGGATCTCTTGCACTACGTTATTACTTCATGATAAAGCTCAAAAATAATTTTTTGAAAACTTCTAACACCTTAATTCAAGTCAGTTTCAAAGGCATGTTTAAACAGTGACCATATTTAACACTTAGCAAAATTTCTGAAAATTTTCATCTCAAATTTTTTCATGTACTACAAATTTCCTAGCAGCACTAACAGCAACTAGCAGCAAGCAATCAACAACACAAATCAACAAAGTTTCTTGTTGGAATTTCGGCAAACACCTTTGGTGCAGCCCATTGGAGGGGAGGGAGAGGAGGGAGAGGGGCAGAACCTCGGGAAGGGAAGGGAGGGGGACGTCGATGGCGGTGTGGAGGTGCTCGGGCGCGGACGGGCGGCTGCAGATGGGCGCGCCGGCGTGGAGGTGGACACGCGGATCCGAGCGCGGCCGAGCGCGTGTAGGAGAAGAGGTCGGGCCGGGAGGGAGAGGGGGAGGGGCCGAGCGCGGCGTGGTCGCCGGCGGCGGCAGACGGGCGCAGTGTGGCGTGGAGGCCCTCGGCGGTGGCGACGGCGAGCAGAGGGGGCGGGTGGGTGTAGGCGCGGCGAGCAGAGAGAGGGAGCGGCGAGCAGAGCGGTATCCCGAAAAATTGGAGATTTTTGGAGGGGAAATTTGGAGAGAAGAGGCGGGCGAGTGGCGACAGCTAGCGGGGCCCACATGCAAGTGGCGACAGCATACCGCTGGCGGACAGCCTCCTCCGTCCGCCAGTGGTAATATCATTTATTTTATTTTATTTTTTTGTATTTTTTTCCTATATCTTTTCAAATAATTTTTGCATTTCAAAACCTTTTTCAAACAAATGTGTGTATTTCAAAATGATTTTACAAATTATTTTTATAAATATCATTTTCCTTTTTTTAAGTGGCAAAAATGACTTTTTTTGTGAACCACAAGTACAAAAAATATGTTGCAAAATGGCACCCATCTAAATATCACGAGTAGTCCACATTTGATGGATAATCCCCAATTATTAGGAATTTTCTTCATTTCTATCTAATTTCTCCTAGTTAAATGAGTTTATGCTGATTTCTCAAAATTAATCCAAATTTGAACTACAAGTGTTTGATAGTTTGGTCTCAAAATTTTTTTTAAATCATTTTAAGGTACCCAACTAGTGGTTATATCATAGAAACATCAAAAGTTTTAGAGAATTTGACCTCTTTCGATGAATAGTCCTGGTGGCCGTTTCGACAGTTTTTTGAAAAAATCAAATAAAGTGAAAAAAACCCAAAAAAAAGATATCCTCTTGCATGGAGTCCTTTTATGTGTACTAGTTGCTATCAAAAATGATAAACTTGTTTTTTGACAAAATTTTCAGAAAAATTCTTCACAAAAAGGACTATCATGTATAAACATCTATAAGTTTCAAGCCAAATGACCAAGTTATGACAATTCCCACGACATAGTTTGTGATAAAGTTCTCATATTCGACAAATAGGTGTGTCTTGGTATAGGAAGCAATGGTTCCAAAGGGATTTTACAAATTATTTTTATAAATATTATTTTCCTTTTTCTAAGTGCAAAAATTGACGTTTTTTGTGAACCAAGTACAACAAATATGGTGCAAAATGGCACCCATCTAAATATCACAAGGAGTAGTCCACATTTGATGGATAATCCCCAAGTATTAATAATTTTCTTGATTTCTATCTAATTTCGCCTAGTTAAATTAGTTTATGTTGATTTTCCGAAATTAATACAAATTTGAGCTAAAAGTGCTTGATAGTTTGGTCTGAAATTTTAAAAAATCATTTTAAGGTACATAACTAGTGGTTATATCACAGAAATATCGATAGTTTTAAAAAATTTGACCTCTTTCGATGAATAGTCATGGTGGCCATTTTGACCATTTTTTTGAAAAAAATCAAATAAAGTGAAAAAACCCTCAAAAAAATATATCATCTGGCATGGAGTCATTTTATGTGTACTAGTTGTTATGAAAAATGATAAACTTGATTTTGGACAAATTGTTCAAAAAATTCTTCACAAAAAGGTCTATCATGTATAAACATACATATAAGTTTAATTAAAGCCAAACCAAGTTGTGGCAATTCCCACAGCATAGTTTATGATAAAGTTCTCATATTCAAGAAATAGGTGTATCTTTGTATAGGAAGTGATGATTCCGAAGGAAGTTTTCAAATTATTTTTATAAATATTCTTTTTCTTTTTCTAAGTGTCAAAAATGACTTTTTGCCAACTTACCACTGGCGGACGAGCTACCATGTCCGCCAGAGGTACGTCAGGTACCCTGGCGGATGGTTCGTCGTGCCCGCCAGCAGTATTTTGGTCGTTTTCGAAATCCCAGCTGAGCCAACTACCGCTGGCGGGCCCTGATGCCGTCCGCCAGGGGTAAGTTTAGTACCGCTGGCGGTCCCTGATGCCGTCCGCCAGCGGTAGTTAGCCCCGCCTCCTCGCATTTGCCTGATACTACCGCTGGCGTGCACCTTGGGACGTCCGTCAGCAGTACGTCTAGCACCAGGGCGTGCTCACTACACCGCCCGCCAGTGGTAATAATGCTAGCAGACGCCTGGGGCCGTCCGCCAGCGGTAGTGTGGTGGCTATAGGCATATTCCTACTAGTGAGTCAAGCACCACATGGGATTTGTACTGCCGAATCGACGCGGCCACGACATCGCCAGAGGTCAATAGGGCATTGACAGGATGGAACAACATCTACCACGTCGACTTCCTTCCACTTACTATTACCGACAATGGCCGTCGTCTCCTCCTGGCACGATATGACTCCCCAGAGGATATATGGGTATACACCCCATCAACCTGTGCCATTGAGAAGCTCGTCGATTTGGTGAGCATGGTTGACCAGAACAATGTCCTCTTAGAGGTTGCGGTGTACGAAGAAAGTATTGTATCTCCCGGAAGGCAGCTACCAAGGGACATAGTCTTGACCTCCTCGCTGTCTACGCAAGCCTTGTCGTTGGTGCTGCGACTCTTGCCGGAATGCACCATCAGAAGGCTTATGTGCGTTTGTCGCAGCTAGTGCACCATGATAGCCAGCAGCAGGCGTCGCATGCGTAGAGTGATTTAGTGGAGAGCAGCAGCAGCCTAGCGGGGACAGTGATTTCTGCCCTTTTTTTAAAGATGTGTGTTCATGTTCTACCGACCGTGTTCCTGCATTGCTTCAAGATATTGTTCGCTATATCTATTAATCTGTGATCGGTGCAAAAGAGAGATGCAGAGTGCTGTTTTTCTCGTTGTAGTTGTCAATTTGCTACTACTAGATGATTATGTTGTTTAGCTTGCACTCTGATATCTAAATTATACTCATATACAGTATGTATTGCTTGCGCCCCTTCCTGGCCGGCAAAAGCGGGCGGAGAGTCGGAACTCGGTGGCCAATAGGCAACAACATCACCTCATGCCCTTATAGGGCCATCTCGAGGTGAGCGTTGCTAAATGCTATCGGATTGAAATGAGCACGACATTATCATCCTGTGTTTTCCATATTCTTGTACTCCCTCCGGTCCACAAAAAGTGTCGTGGCCTTTACGTAAAACTTGTACGTGAATGTTCATTTCCTCCGACATTTATTCCGGATCGGAGGGAGTGGTATTTTTGAAATCTTCCGAATCAAAGAGGCTCATGTCTACCTGGAACATATAAAGTGGATGGCATGTCATTTGAAGACAATTTCATTTATTCCTAAATGTTTTAGCATTTGTTGAACTGCTACGTTGCAAAATAAAGAAAAAAAAACCCTACATGGTAGCAATTCTAATTGTCCATATGTGCTATTTTGTTTGGTGCTTGCCTTGGTACCCTATCCTCGTGCACTTACATAGTCTATGCTTTGCTATTGCTAAATTATTGAGTTATGTAAAAGTTAAAATTGTCGAGTCGAACCAGATTCATGCCAACTTTGGTTATGGTTAGTACGACATTTACCGAAACAGTACCAAAATATTTATGTATTTACCGACACCAAAATATAGTGTCATCTTGTATCCAATAACCAAAGTATTAAAACTATATTTGCTGATTAACCAAACATGCATTTTTAGTTGGTAGGGGTTGCACCACAAGTGACCCAATTATATTTCAACAGTAAACTATAGGGGAGGCAAAGATATTTAGGAGAGAGGATAGCGAGGATGTACAAAGGGTGCAATCCAAAGATCAAACTGTCTAGGCAGGTGACAAGGGAAATTTTGAGGTCCTCCATCATTCCTGAAGAAAGAAGGAAAATCTCTCTTTTAAAACAGAAGGACCCAGAAAAAACTACTCCCTGTGGTACATAAAAACTGCCGCAGAGTTCTAAATGTTAAGAGCTCCTTTGATTCATAGGATAGAAAAAGTGTAGTAATAGGAAACCCATAGGATCGGAATGTCATGTCTAGTTAAATCCTATACGAAGAGTTGTTTGTATTTGATGACAAAAGAATTGTAAAAAGAGGTTGGAGTGAATGTTAGAATTTCTATGGGATGTAGTACAAAGATTCTTATGAAAAAATTTCCTATAAAAACTAATCATATGAATCAAACGACTAACGTAGGGAAATTTCCTATCGGATAAAATCCTCCAAGAATCATATGGATTTCCTTTGAATCAAAGGAGCCCTTAGACTTGTACGTGGTTAGTTTATTTTGGCCACATATTTTCCGCATCGAAGGGAGTAGGATTTACATTGTCCTCAAAATTTTGGGCATTCCAGTTCTTTCGAAATGTCGAATGCCGAATGAAGGCGGAAGCGCCGCTGCAGTGAGACGGGGAGGGGTGATATAGGGCCGTCGGATGGACCGTTGATTTGCACGGTATGGTCCCACTAGCCAGTATCTGACGGTATGGGCCCAGTTGTCGGTGGGCCTAGAGTTCATTCTTTTCCGCCCCTCCCTCCGCAATTGCGGTGAAGCCGAAGGGCCAAATCGTCAAAAGGGTATAGGACTAGTCTAATAGGCACCAGAGGAGATCGCCGGCGGCGTGCGATGGCGCAGAGGGATAAATCCGCGGTCTCGGTCGCCTCCTCGGCGTCCCTCTCCTCATCGGCGCCTCCTGCCGCGCCCTCGGGTGAGCGGTGGGGCGCCGCCATCGGGAACCTGGGGGAGCTGGGCGCCAACGTCGAGTCGCTGCAGAAGCTGCTCGCCCGGAAGGCCGTCTTCGTCGACGACGACGTCTTCTCCAAGGCCTCCCTCGCCGCCGACCAGGCCCGCTCCATCAAGGTAACCTACCGATGATTCCGATTCCCAGACCCGATCCATCCACTTGCCGTCACGGTTCCAGGATTTTTATTGGGCCAGCAGACGCCGCCTTATAATCGGCGTGAGCTCAGTCAGCAAGAATCTCTGTTCATATACCTGATGCAACTTAGATTTCGCTTTGATTCGGTTCACTTCAATCCAGTCTATTTGGCTTAGCTTTGGATTTTGATAGAGCTAGGCACTAGGCAGCACGGGTAGTGCTAAAGTCCAGCCAAATGGGTTTGGTTCGATTGGTTGTATTCATGTGATCATCCTGACAACAATCTGCGTAACTAAATGCATAATAGGTCCAGGTATCACCTCATCGACATAAAACACTTAAATTAAATGTATTGTCATCACTTTCAGTGTGGTTGGTACAGCCATGTGCTGGATTTCATACAGTCTGGGGTGTTTTCCCCTCATGTGCGAACTATTAGGACGTGTTTGGTTCGACACCGTAAACGCAAACGTAATGGGAATCGAAAGATGCCGTTAATGTAAAGGGAATGGGGTAAAATCGAAATCTGTTTGGTTCATCTCAGGAATGCATTTACAGAGGCCCAAACATAATAGATTTTGTCTGCCGCACTATGCCCTTTTTGCCATGGCGGCTTGCTCCCACTGTGTGTTCTGGTATGAGGTGCCCCATGGGCCTTGGCTACCGTTGCCGGGGAGGGTATCCCTCGGCTGGTTTCCCGATCCGAGGATGTCGATAATGGACACGAGCAGGTCGTCCCCGGACAATGCAGATCTATCCGTGACGTGCGACCATGGCGGCCGCGTCGAGAGCATGCGACCTCCTGTTCAGTTGCTCACCGTGGACCTCCTCCGAGATGGACGGCATGGGAAGAGGCGCTCCCGATTGCAAGAGGCAGCAGAGAGAGAGAGAGAGAGAGACGAGCAGAGAGGAACAGAGTCACCACGATGACGAAATCGCTTGGAGAGGAAAGTGATTACGGGGAGGGATCGGCGGAAACTGATTTGTACAGCCACATAATCTGATTACACGGGATCTGATTACTGCCAAGTCCAACCAAACAGAAAGTAGCGTATTAATTATCAGGTTACATTACAAATTCCCGAACCATACACGTCCTTAAGGGCATGTTTCGTTTGTGATAGACTTTGCTGTAACTAAGTTTAGGAAAGTGTGGCTTTGTTCTGTGAAACAACGGCAAGCTCGTTGTCTCAACTGCAACATGATTTCTTAGTGGCTTCACATGCAAGATAAATGGATGTAAAAAATAAGTGATTGTAAAAAAATTAAGTTGTGTTGCCGCCAACCTATGCTCATGAATTGATGGAGCCATATGCACCTCAAACAGGTTCAGTGGATAAATGCCTATTCTCTTTAATACAAGTTGCCTTTGCTTATACTTAATAACATTAAGGTTAATTGCAGACAACTTTAATATTTTATTTTCTATGGAAATGCTTAATAAGCTTGAGGATCAACAGCCATCAAGTTCTTTCCTGTTTGGTGCATCTGTAGCAAGAAATAGCTACCTATGTGAGTAACTTATAGTTCTTATCCTTAGAAAAAGTATAGAATCAGTTAACTTGATACCTTTTAAACCTGTGCAAGAGCGATGAATGTACTTTGGAACTTTATTTACTCGAATGTATGTTGGCTTCTAGTTAACCATTATCCTACAAATTGTTATTCTGTAAGTTTTTTATTGGTACTTTGTTTCTGTGCGTTAGATTCTTGACCAAAGGGTGCAGTCTCTGGAACGTGAACTCGACGCCGCGATTTCTGCAGCTGCTCGAGCCCGTACAGAGAAACGCCAGGCTGAGGCCGCTCAACGGGCTGCAGAGCAGCGTGCTCAGGATGTCACGAAAGAGCTGGAGAACACCGCGAGTATGTGTACTGTCTTGTTGGCACAACAGCATTTTTACTCGCTGAGGTTATTCCAGATCTGAATAGTTCATTTGTGTTTTTCATCTCACAGGAGTGTTCCAGCTGCACATGGAAGAGTTGCGGACAAAACAACAGGAGATCGCTAAGAGAGATAGTGATATCAAGGTGTTAGAAGCAATAATACAAACCCTTAGTAGCAAAGACGATGGTGGATCCAGCGAGTAATAACCGTACACTTGGAGCATTGGGCTTTCTCAGTGATGCTTTCATTTCGAGCATCTTCCCACGCATTTATCAAATCCTTGTTGGCCCTTCAATACTGAGATGATAGTATATTTTTTCCACTAGATTGAACACTCAGACAGCCTTAAGATGAAAGTTTGCTATGATATGTCTCTTTTCCTGTTACTTTACCTGGTGACAATTGGGCGTGGAAACCTTTGGCACTAATTTGACTACAGAGTAGAAGCAGCCAACTTTGACAATTCAAAGGCATCGGTTGTCCTAGGAGTCCCATTGCTGGAGGTACTAGGCATCAAATTCATGATGTGTATATTTTGCTTCAACTTGTGTCTAACGGTTTAACATGATGCACTATGTAGTTGCTTAACCCACATCATTTTAGCCTCTTCTCGGTCAGCCATATATTGTCTGGAACGCCGCCACAGTCGGACCAGCTTTGTCAGCTTAAGCCGAGGACAACTGTCATCGTCCCAAAAACCGTGGAATACTACTTAGATATATATATATATATATATATATATATATAGCGATGGGGTTTTAACCGACTCAAGACCGAATAAAAAAAGCCTTTATGTATGCATGTTGATTTATATAGCTTTATTTACAGTCTTATTCAGGGTTCAGTATATCTAGCCTTTAATTGCTGAATGTTCCCGTGAATTGAACATGCTCTCCGCCTTATTGTAACACAAACTGGACGGCAAAGAGTGTTCCCATTTGTACAACGAAGCAAGGTTGTTTTTAGATAAAAGGCTTACAGCCCAACTTTGAATTAACAAAGCACCAGGTTCAACACGACCGTTATTACAATGCTGCGGCATATAGCTTCGCCAAGGTGCTACCTACTGCTGCGGCATACAGCTTAGCCAAACGCGACAACGTGCTGCGGCATACAGCTTAGCCAAGAGAAGAAAAAAGATACAGTGCAACATCCAGGGAGACGGAAACGCCCACACCGCTACGAGGTGCTGGGGAGAAACTCTCCATAGATCAGCCGCAGCTCGCTAGCCATCCGCCTTGCGCCCTCCACGTCCTGCGCCTTTAGGGCGACGCTCCACCCCTGCAAAAAATGGTGGTTTTGTAGATAATATCAGCCGGTTGTTTGATGAATTTGGCTTCAATGGCAGATTTATTTCGCACATTCCACAGAGCCTAGGACTGAGCCGCGAATAACACCCATGTCAAGCGCTTCTCAGATTTAGACAAGTTGGAAAGGGAAGAGTAAAACTGAGCAAAATTTGAAGGTGCCCACGCTCTCCCTAGAGCCCGGCGAAACACACTCCAAGCAAACTTGGCTAGCGAGCAGCCAAAGAAAATATGGTTCGCATCCTCATCGGATCCACACAAAGCGCATTTGCCATCCGAAGGGCCCCGCCGGTTAGCAAGCTGTAAGCCGGAGGGAGTCGGTCCAGGATCAATTGCCAGGTAAAGATCTTGATTTTCAGCGGGAGTTTGGCTTTCCAAACGTCTTTAAAATGAGCTACCGTCGCCCCTAGCGCCAGTTTCTTGTACATGGAGCTCACCGAGTAGCTCCCGGAGGGATCCAGCGTCCAAGACACCGTGTCTTGAACGGCAGAGTGAGGAATAGCCTCGATAATGGTCGCCAAGCTAGCCCATTGGTTGGCCCCTGCCAAGTCCAGAGTGCGGCGAAATCTACATCCTCCCTCAGCAGCCATAGCTACTGAGATCGTCGGATCCTCGCAAATACTAAAGAGGGTGGGAAATTGGGCACTAAGAGGTCCCGCTCCCCACCACCAATCCGTCCAAAATCGGACTCTCTGCCCGTTGCCCACAGAAAACTTAGCACCTAACTTAAAAAGATGTTTGATCTTGTGTAAGCTAGTCCAAAACTGCGAGCCCCCACGGCTAGAGCTAGAGAAGATATCTCCATTAGGCGTGTATTTTGCTCTAATAATCCCTGCCCAAATGGACCCATCCATCTGGAACAGCTTCCAAATCCACTTAAGAAGAAGGGCCTTGTTCATGTGTCTGGTGTTAATAATGCCAAGACCCCCACATTCCTTAGGTCTGCAAACCGACGGCCAATTCAGCATATGATACTTTCTGTTCGGCCAGCTCCTTCCCAAAAGAACTTGCCGCGGTGAGAGTCAAACTGCACATGTACTCCTTCCTGGAGGAGGAACAGCCCCATCGCATACATGGGAAGACTAGCTAGACATGAGTTCGACAGGATCAGGCGGCCACCCGAGGAAAGGAACCTTCCAATCCAGGGTTCCACCCTCGCCCCTAATTTCTGGACAAGGAAGAACCACTGCTCAACGGTAAGTTTTCGGTCTGAAATGGGTAAACCCAGGTAAATGAAGGGAAAGGATCCCAACTTGCAATTTAGTTGATTGGCAATGGTCAAACTGTTTTCTCCCCTAGCACGAACACCTCACTTTTGTGATAGTTAATTTTGAGGCCAGACATATTCTCAAAGCACATCAGCAGGAATTTGAGATTTGCCACCCCCATCTCGCTGTTCTGGATCATGATGATCGTATCATCCGCATACTGCAGGTGTGTGATCCCCCCAGGACTAGATGCGGCACCACACCTTTTATGTGACCTGCCCTATTGGCAGCCGATAGAATTGCGGAGAGCCCCTCCGCAATGAAGTTAAACAAAAGCGGGGAAAGAGGGTCCCCTTGACGCACTCCCCTCTTATTACGAAAGAAAGGACCCATTTCACCATTGATTGAGATCGCTGTTTGCCCCCCGGCAACCAGCTGATGGATTCTATGAATGATCCCCGCATCAAAGCCTTTTCTTCTAAGAACTTCCACGAGAAAGTCCCAGTTTACCCTATCGTACGCTTTCTCAAAATCTAATTTAAGTAAGATGCCCCCCAGCTTCTTACTTTTGAGTTCATGCACAATCTCGTGAAGGGCAAGGGCCCCGTCAAGAATGAAGTGGCCTTTGATGAAGGCAGATTGGTTAGGGCTGATGATTCTATGAGCAATTGGGTCCAGTCTCGCTGCCACTGCCTTGGAGATAATCTTGAACACAACGTTAATCAAGGCAATTGGTCTGAATTGAGAAATATGATCCGCCCCCGGCATCTTAGGGATAAGAGACAGGACCCCAAAGTTGAGCCTAGAGATGTCGATTCTCCCCAGAATGAAATCATTTAGAATGTGTAGCACCCCGTGCTTAACCAGGGGCCAGCATTTCTTGAAAAACAGGACCGGAAACCCATCCGGTCCTGGTGCAGTGTCAGATTTCAACTCTGAGACTAAGGCGCAGAGCTCCTCCTCAGAGTAGGTCAACACTAACGCTTCGTTTTCTTGATCAGAAACTTGCTGGTTGCTGGCCCAGGTGTGTAGAGCAAGACCACATTGCCTACTCGCGGAGCTTCCCATAAGCTCCCGGTAAAAGGAGTAAATATGCTCCTGTAACTCCAACTTGCTAGAAATGGGACCATTGTCCGACATGAGAGATGAGATATTACATCTCCTCCTTTTCCCGTTAGCAACGGCGTGGAAATAGGCAGTGTTAGCATCCCCCTGGATAGCCCACCTGATACGGCCCCTTTGACGCCAATACTCCTCTTCTGCTTTATACACCTGAAGCAGCTGCTCCTCAAGGTGGTATCGGAATGCCCATTCATCATCGTCAATGCCCGTGGAGTCAGCTTTTGCGTCAATGTTTTGGATTTGAAGTAAAAGCTGGGCTTTCTTTTCCCTCCCGTCTTTGCCAAGATTCCTACTCCAACCTCGCAGAAACTGCCGGAGTCCCGAGCTCATAAAAACCCACCAGTCAATGATGTCTCGCCCTCCGACTCTGGTCGCTAAACTCTCCCAAGAGTTGAGCAGTACCGCTTGAAAGTTTGAAATTTGGAACCAACCCGTTTCAAAGAAGAATCTGTTAGACTTGATTGGTGTACCCTCACCCGAATCAAAAATGAGAGGAGTGTGATCTGAGCCGAGACCGGTCTCCGCCACTAAGGAGCAGAGAGGCCACGTTATTTCCAGGCTGGCTGACACAAAGACCCTGTCAAGCACACACCGCACTGGGTTTAGGCGTTTGTTGGTCCAAGTATACCTCGCACCCGAGCGCTGTATCTCGGACATACCCCAAGTAGCAATGTGAGAGTTAAAAAGCTGAATTCTACCCCAATTAATTCTGTCATTGTTTTTGTCTAAATTGCTGCGGATTAAATTGAAATCTCCCCCCATCACCATGGGAGAGCAGTCCTACTAATCTTTCCCGAGATTTCATTAAGGAACGCCTCCGATTTGGAATGGTCAGCCGGCCCATAGACTCCAAGAATTTCCAACCTGAGCTTGTTCGCCCGATGATAAACTGAAAGGCTAAGGAAGGACTGACCCTTTTCAATCCCCCCCACCTCAAACATGCTGTCCCTGACACCTAGCAACAGTCCTCCCGAGTGCCCCGAAGCTGGGATCCACACCCAGAAAAAGGGTTCACCCACCTCAATACTTCGCAACTCCTGGTCGGTGAAATCTTGTTTGATTGTTTCTTGTAGGCAAACCACGTCTATCTTATGCTTCCGGAGTAGGTCTTTAAGAAGAGTTCGGCGCCCCGGCACGCCAAACCCTCTAATGTTGAGGAAGATGCATCGCATTAGGACACCCTGCCTTGCGCCCGTGCTTGGCGGGTGTATGGCTTGCGAACGCTTGGGTCGAGCTGTTTTCTCGGTCTCCCTCTCCTCACAGGTCCCGCAGCGCCTTCCTGCTGTATCCCAACAGCAGCTGGCCCGTGGCCGGAGCTGGTAGACAAGGACCCTTCCTTTCTAGCCAACTCCGGGGTTGACTTGGCCGTGACACCCGTCACCGCCAACTGCACCTCTTTTTCCTTTTCTTTTTCTTTGCGACTCTCCTCTGCGAGCTTTGCTTCCGCGTTCGCCCTGGCTAGGGCCAATTCTGCTTGAGCAAGTTCATTTGCTCGGAAAAGAGAGAGAATTTCCGTGGGAGAACCCGCCGTGGAATCGAAAACCACACAACTCTCTTGGGCCATTAACAACAAATGCTCATCGGATAAGGAATCAATAACGGTAAAATCAGAAATTGAAAGTTTACCTATGGTGTTCTTGTCCTTCGTCATCTTCATGGCCCTGTCCATGCTGTGCTCGTCTGCTCGGCCTTCCGCCCGAGCACTCTTGCGATTGACCAGCACCGGGGTTGCCCTGCTCCTGGGAGCTCTCTTGGCAGCAGCCGACATGTCGCCCGCTTCTTGAGGAAACTTGCCCCTGCCCGACTCGTCGGAGGACTCAAGAACCCCCTGGTCCTCTTGATCCTGCCGCACCCGGATAGGCGATCGGCATTTGACTTGCTCCTCCTTTCCTTTTCCCTCCTTTGATTTGCTTCCAGTTCTGCGCTTGATATAGCAGGGCTCATCACCTGAGTGGAAGGCGAGCCCTCAAGGAGGCTGGAAGTGAACGTGGCCGTGGTAACCGACGGCGTCTCCAACAGAGCCGAGAAATCAGTGCGCTGAGTGGGAGGAGGAGTGTTGACAGCAGCAGGACTCGGTTGCTTGTCCTTGTTGGTCAGGAAAGAGCCGTATTGCTCCACCTCGGTCTCTTTGTTGCTTACTTGCCCCTCAGGCGGCCCAAGCTCTGCCACCTTCGAAAACTTCTCCCCGCCCTCCTTTGTAGGAGGGGGGGCCGACTTGGCCTTCTCTCTGGAGTCATGCGAGCCCCTGCGGCCGACCCAATCATCTTTCTCCTTTTCATCTTCTGAGCTTCTGCCAGTGTCGTCGGCATCATCTCCTTTTTCATCATGCTTTGGCGGCGGTGGCGGCGTCTCCGACCTCCCCCTGTTGGCCTTCTCCACTTCAATCCGCACCTTGTACCCCTGGCCATTCACGAAGAGCATCACATGGTCCATCACTGGCTCGGTTGCGCGCAGGCCAAACTTCATCCTCACCGGGTCCATGGGATCGGCCAGCGAGAGAGGATCCACCTCCATGGGCCTTCCCACCGCTCTTGTTGAAATCAGCAATCTGTTGGCGTAGCGGTAGGGCGGCGGCACCCCGTGGAGACGCACCCACGTCTCTGACAGCACCTCAGCAGCAAGCTCGTTGAGGCCTCCCTCCATGACCAGAGCCTGGCTCGAGAAAATGGCAGCCGCAAGCCCCCGCCGCGGATCGCCATCCTCAGGAGGCTAGCAGATGGAAACACCAAAGAAAAATCAGATTCGCTCAGAGTGCGGACTTGCCACGGCCACGCCGGATCAATCAGCTCCTTCAGCTCTTCCTCCACTTGTTCTGCAGACAGCAAAGCTTCATCCACGTAAAGCGTCGCGGCATTGGGAATTTCCTTGTCAAGCTCTTCTTCAGGCACCTCCATGCACATGAAGCCCACCCCATTGCACCCGAACCCTGCCCAGAAAGGTTCGCGACTCACCCCAGACGTCGGGCAGAGGGCCGTAACATGCCCCTTCTCTTTGCACTTGTTGCAGAAGGGTTCTCCTTTGCACGCCATCCGCATGTGGCCGGTTTGGCCGCACTTGTAGCAGGTGATGTTGGAGGCGGCGGCGGCGGCGGAAGAGCTTCACCCCCAGATGACGCCCTGGCTCCCCTTGCCGAGCTCTCAGGCCTGGATCTGTCCGGCCCCTGCCGGTTAGAGTTGCTACCATTGATGAACTGATCTCCCCCGCGCCCGTACTCGCGTCCCCGCGAATACATGGCCGGAGCTCGTCTGGCTTCCCTGTCCCGCGCTTCCTCTCTGTCCCGCTCGATAGCTCCAGCACGGTCGCGCTGCTGGCGGCGCTGCTCTTCCTGCTCCCTCTCCAGGCGGTTTTGCAAGTCCCTGCGACTCCCGCCCCCGGCGAAGCGGTCAATCGGCCTCTTGCCCCGGCGATAATCCTCGTCGCGACCCCGATCCATCGGGACCAGATGCACGGGAGACGCTGGATCGGACGGCCTCACCAGCTGCTTTGCTCTCTTTTTGTTGCGCCGCACATCGCGGGGAGGAGCTCGAAACCCTAACTGCGGATCAAGGGAACCCACCGGGAGCCAACGCCAGTTATATATCCTCGTGGGCAGAGATGGGCCGGGCTGACTTGATGAGAGGCCGCCAATGGGTCGATGCCCAGGCTAGTCCAGCGCCACGACCACCTCGGCCGGCCCAACAGAACCAGGCCCAATAACGGATGGCCCAGAAGAGACAGAGCGCTCGTCCTCCAGAGGGAACCCTAGAACGGGCGATGGCGGCCGCCCCCCCCCCCCCCCCCCCACCACCGGCGGCGCCAGCGGCACGGCCACCGCACCGATGAGGAGCACCTCCAGGGACCCTCCCGATGGTGAATCACGGCGCGAAGCATCCCGCCCGACCACGCCCCCCGGCGTAGGCAGAGGCGGAAACTCCAGATCCCCCAACTGCGGGCCGGTGAGCGGCGAGGGCGGCGACCGCCGACCAGCACCTCCGGCGGCGGCCCCGGACACGGGCCCAACACCAGCATGAGAGCCAAGCTCCGAGCTTCCACCCGTTCCCAACCAGGGCGTGTTGTAGTGTTGATGAAAACTATTTCTAATGTTCTGTAAATTTGAAAAGAATTATCAGTGGCATCGCATATACAATTAAAATATGTGAATTTGAATTTTTTTTAGGTTATTACTTACAAGTGTACTACGCCCAATGTTTTTCGCCGTGAGCTTATGGATAATAAGAGAGCCGATACGTTCATAGTGCTTTCTGGCAAAGTAACAACGCTAGCTACTTGTTTAGAAGAGAGTGACAATGAAGGAGGTTTTACCAAAGAGTTAAGGATTTTATCACGTCCTACAAATTCAGCACGAAACACAACCACGTTTTTAATTAATAGCAATGTCGTATGAGGTTCTAATTCTGGAAAAACTAATTGTAGCAAACATCATCATCTACTAATTCTGGAAAACCTAATTGTAGCAAACACCATCATATATTGATTGTTTATTTTGTCACCTTCTTTTGCAAACGAATACCGAATCACATTGACTTGTTTCTCTGCATCGTAGATTCAAAGTTAGTAGAATATATATCAGCATACATGCTAACAAATAATTAACGTTGTAGACAAAGTCTATATAATATAACCTTACCATCCAAATTCACCGCCGTCTGATCATAATAGTGTAGTTTGTAGTGCTCGATAAGCTCGTTCCACTCTACACCTATTACGAGTGTTTTTTTCCTTTTCTTTGCAAAGATTCAGTTCATACATAAAGCCGTCTTTAGTCACAATTTTCATGTCGCCACCAGTCATTTCATTTAACTATTCACTAACATAGCAAGAAACATACTACAAAAAACAACACTTATTTTTCGTGTTTGCTATTCAAATTAAATGACCCTAATCCATGTGTTGTTGCTATTCAATTATTCATCTTAGCAATATTCTTTATCGGAGAAACTAACAAGCATAAGCAAGTATCCGCAAGAGGCAAATGTTGAGTTAATATTATCTTGAACAATGGAGCAATCTCAAGGGTGAACGTATATAGTTTCATTTGGAAATTTTTGAAACAAAACACGCTAAAATAGATCCAAAAGGAATGGTTTTGTATGGTTTTAGGGACAGTAATAAAGAACACATACCATGGAATATTTGTATTACATATGCATAGTTAGCAAGAAAAATGAGCTTCACATGTTCTTCATGCTGCATAGGCCTTTAATGCTATGGCACACCGCACAAGGATCCTAAAGAAATAAAATACAACTTGAATGAGATCAACCCACATGTAGTTCATAGATCCGAAAAAATCACCTACCATTTTGAGGGAAGAGAGGGGACGTCTGCTCGAAGGAGACGAGGGAGGGGAAAAGGGAGAGGACAGAGGAGGAGTGGGGTGGATGGGATGGGGTGCGACAAGACACTTCTCCGTCGGAAGGGAAGGGACGGTGTAGTGACATGGGAGAGTGAGGGCGCCGCGGCGGTGTAGAGGGGCTGGGCCGAAAACTCGAAATGTGAGGGTGCCACATTTGAGCGAGTGCCAAACTCGATTGAGTGAGTGAGGGAAAACTGTCCAAGGACCAAAAGTTCCCCGCCAAAACAAAATTTTCGTACCACCAGATATGTGTTTTCGGTTCAGATAAAATGTATTAACTTAATTCTCACACCCCGTATGCCGATCGCATCTCCAGGATGCCGCGCTGCAACAGCTTCTCCCCGAAGTGCTTTAATCCGGCCATGGCGTTGATGACGAGATCGGGAATGATTCGATCAGATATTGGGGAAGATGAGGTGGAAATGGGAAGCGTGAATGGTATAGGGAAGAAATAGGCAATGGCATAGCGCAACGGCTAGTTCTGACCAATTGTGTACCTCTAGCTTTCTTGTTTCCGGCCGGAGATTCCTCTATTTTCAGTTAATACCTGCCACTAATCATTAATATGCAATTTATATTGCAAAACTCGTTATGAATTATTTCCTTGCAGTTAAGGATGGAATTTTGGCGAATATCAAGCATTTGTTAGAACAATTATCCGACTAGAGTTGCCAAAAATAGAAGATCACGCGCTCGTACCATCAAACATATCGATGTCGGTTGGATCCCCGCCGTCAATCAAAGCAATTTTCGCGAAGTAGCCTAGGTCCAAATTCGAGCGTATCCGGCTCACCCAGCCGGCTCCGAAAGTGGGGGCAGGCAAGCAGATGTCGCATGGATTATCGGGCCGTCCGCACTAATAGGGTTGCGCCGCTAGGGGGATTATCAGACACCCATTGAGTCAATGGGGAGGCCTATCGAGGCGCCGAGGGAGTTGGTCAAAGGTCAATAAAAATTTATGCAATATATTCCTATATCCCTGGTTCCATAGAATCTCAAGCCTTGAGTCGATGGGAGGCCTACTGCAGAAATGTTCGCAAAAGACCCCTTGTAAATTTATAGATTTGACCCCTAATTTAGTCAAATTTACACAAATGGCCCCCTCCAAAATATTTTACATGCAGTTGGCCCCTTGTGTTACAATCCTAGCTCCGTCCCTGGTGGGCATCTACTCAAGCATGCTGGTACGAAAGGATTCCTTGAGCAGAACACAACGTGCTTATTTGCACCAGTCACTCGGTACCTTTCTATGTACCTGACCGATGCACCTTTTGTTTTACTCTCCTCAAACCATGGGCATGAATGAGCACATCAACAAGGCCAAGTGTTGACCACTAATTTCTGTCGCAATATATGCTCAAATTCCAAGAAGAACAACTATATTATATTGTGAGGTTTTTTTTTTTGAACTATATATTGTGTCACCAATATATTGTGAGGTTACTTATCTACAAATATTAGGTGTGTGATTTTCAAGTATCCAATCTAAATAAGAATATCTATAGTAGAAGTTTTGTAGTGCGAGGACTTTGCATGTACTCCCTCCGTCCCAAAATAAGTGTCTCAAAGTTGTCCAAAAGTGAATGTATCTATACTTGTTTCATGTCTAGATACATCCACTTTTTGACAAATCTAAGACAGTTATTTTGGGACGGAGGGAGTATAACATAATTTTTCTGTTAACTCGATTTATTTTTTATTTCTTCAGCATGGACAGAATTCTCGAACGATACGAGAGATTTTCGTTATCTGAAGGAAATGGGATTGAAGAATTCTCTGAGCCGGAGGTATAGGAGCATATCTGAGCATTCATAGTGTCCTCTGTATCTGTATGCTGCAATTAATGATAAATATAGATCTGGCGTTTCAGCTATGTATTATTGTGCTTTTTATTACCTTACCGAGGACCTTGATTACATATTGCAAATTTGTAATGGACAGGGGAGTATGGACTACGATCATACCAAGTTGAGTTCTAGGATTGAAGCTCTACAAAAGAGCCAAAGGTAACAAAATGGACAATATGTTTTACCATGAAACACAACTTAACAACTATTCTGCATGTCTCTTACAATGCTCATAAGATGAGAAGATAAATGCCAAACCTACACACGTCATAAGTTTTTGAGAATAATTTATCTCATTTTTACTAATCCTGCATGCACTCAGGAATCTTAAGGGAGAGCAACTGGACTCCCTGACAGTGAGGGAAATCCAGCAGCTTGAGCAGCAGATTGGCAATGCCCTCCGGAACATCAGACTCACAAAGGTTCACACAATGAACTTAGAGAACTATTACTTACATTCTACAACCAAAAAAGAGAACTATTCATTACGTAGATGTTCTCTTGGTAATCATTTCACTAACTAATGGTTTTTGTGATTAATTCGTTCAGAACCATCTGTTGAACAACTCAATCGCGGAGCTCCAAAACAAGGCAAATCTTAGAATATAGTAATTCTTGAAGGTCAGATAGTCCTCTCAATGTTCGCCGTTTATTAAGCCCTTGATTTCATCACTGCAGGAAAGATTGCTGATGGAGCAAAATAAGATTCTCGAGAAGGTACATTTAACTCATGCAAAGAAAGTTTGTTATGATAAATTGTCCGTTGAACACTGCATGATTGCTCCTATAGTTTTTTTTTTTAACAGATCCGACCACATAAAACAGGCAGCTCGAGCAAATTACAGACAGGTCCACAGAAGGAAACAAAATTACAAAAGGACCCAGGAATTTGCAGAGAGCCCCCCAAGCCGCCGAGAAGAACCACCATCGGATCCCTGCGCCGCTCGCCGGAGCACCTAGGCCATGCCGGAGCCGCCGAACCACATGTCGAAGGGGAGAGAGCGCCTCCACGCTTTGTAGAAGACCGCTTGAGCCGCCCGCCGCCCTGCGACGGAACCGAAGCCGATGAACACGCTCAGCCGCAGCGCTAGCTCCCCCGAACCACTCTTCTTCCCGCCGGCTCGGCGCCGCCCAGATCCACCACCAACAACGCCCAGCAACTTCCAGCAGGCTGCTCCCCTCGCCGCCACGGCCGGCCAGAGCAAAACCAGCGAGGAAGACAACCTCACACACCAGCACCAAAACCGGGCCGCCAAAACGCACCTTCTTCTCCCCTCGCCTCCACGGCCGGCCGGATAACGAAGAAGGAGGATAGCACCCGACGAACCTTCACTGCCTCCCCGGCGCCGAGGCCGGAACGGGGAAAGGAGGGGAAGGACGAAGGCCCAACACGCCAACGCCATCGCCGCCGTCTTCGATGTCGCAACCAGGCCACAGAAACCTAAACTAAACCTAACTATCTACACGCACGACGTGCCCCGGAGCTCCCCTCCACCTCACGGCGCCGAAATGGCGGCCGGAGGCGAAGGGAGCAGCGGGATCGCCGGCGAGGAACGGGAGCAGAGAGCGCCTCCGAGTCGCCTCTCTCAAACAGTGTTTTGGGAGGGGAAAGTGTCGGTAATATCATGTCAATTGCTCCTATAGTTGGAGTGAATATGAAATGAAATTAATCAAAATATCTTGTGTGAATAGTAGAAGGCTGAAGTGTTGGACACATCCGTGCACAAGAACACCGTAGCTCCTTTCTGCAATGCTACAGCTGCCTCTTTTCCCAACCTGAACATTTGGTGAGCATTCATCTACTCTATGCACTATATATACTAGGCAACTGAGCGCGGCAAATGCCGCGCGCGTGTTTTTGAATTTGAATTTGAATTTGAAAATGACGACGTTCTAAAGTTGTCTAAGTTTGGAAATCATTGAAATTGAAAATCCTTTCGTTTTAAAAATGGTCCGACTTTGGAGATTGCTCAAATTTGAAAATTATTGTAACTCAATTTCAAATGTGTTTGCTTTTTTTACGTGAAAATACTCTGAAATAGTTAGTATTTTTGTTTTGAGTGTTTTCACACATTTTAGAGTACCGTTAAATGTTTAGCAAGTTGGAATGGTTATATATGTTTGTATTTTGTCGAAATCTTTGTTTGAGTTTCATAATTTGAGGATGTACAGTACATGAGCATTTGTTCAAGTCAATCCATAATTAGAGGAAATTCATTTGGATTTTGTACTAACATTCTTCAAATTAGAGTAGTGAAATGCCATAAATATTTATTTGAACTCCATAATTAGGGAGAGTGCAATATGTGAGATAATATGTGAGATATATATTTTTTTGATTATCTCTAATTTTTTTAGCAAATTGAATTTTTCAAATGTGTTGCATGTATTTTTTGTAAGGACTTTGATATATTTTATCGTAGTTGCAAATATTTAGCAAATTTATGGCATAAGTAGTGGGCATTTTTTTTATGTGCATGTTGATATATTTGTCACATTTGTAAATACCGTGGTGTCAAAAAGTTAAGTTTGAAAATGTCCGCAGTCAAAAGTTGTTTAGATTTAAATGTATTGAAATTTTTAAAAAAGTTTACATTTGTAAGTAGTTGAAATTTTTAAATTGTTAATAGTGAGAAGTCATTCGTATGTGATTTCTTCTTTACGTTTTTTAAATGCTAAGGTTTGGAAGGCATTTAAAAATTTGAAATCTTCGAATTATGAATTTGATCATATGCCATGAATTGTCAACTTTTTTATGTGTTAATGAAATTGGTTAAATAGGGTGGGCTTATGCTTGAAGATTGTTCAGTTTTCGGAAAATTGTTCAAATTGGGAATTTATCCATATTAGAATTCTTTTAACGTTTACCAAGTGAACAAATTTGGAAGGCACTTAATATTTTGAAATATTCAAATTTGAATTTTGATCGTATGTCATAATCAGTCATCATTTTTTATGTGGCCACTTTGATATATTTATTATATTTTTCTGGTGGATATATTTAAAATTGTTGGGTTTACATCATTTAGAAATTTTTCAAAATTATGTACATAAGTTGGGCTATTTTTTTTAAAAAGAAAAAAAGAAAAAAATCTGATGGGATGGGCCCACTGTGACGTCGTGGTGACGTCACAGTTTAGGGGTATTTAAACAAACTATTACTTGACAAAATGTTGGTTTGTGTGGGATGATGAGCAAAACAAACTAAATAGCAAGAAAGCAATATGTCTTGGGTAGCCTAGCTTATACGTGAAGGTGTAGAAAAGGATAAACTTGAATCTAAATAATGGATGTAACATGGGTGTGAGAAATCTGGTTTTAAAGCAAATACCTTTTGAGGACTCCATGAAGCATACGGCAAGCATGTCCAATCAGGCAACAACCAGAAAAAAGAATGAGTTGCAATCCTACCAAGTGATGAGAAGTCACATATGTGCTTCTCTTAGGAATGCTTCAGGATAGTCATTCAGAAGTAGGAACTGGTGATACACAAGTAGGAAATCGGGACCTGAGTGTTATACTTTAAGAATTACCTCACATTGCTACTGCATGTCAGGCTAACATGTGGTACAACTAAATAAAATTATGAAGATAGCAACATAACTGCTGAGAGGACACGTAGCTGAGAAGACACGTAAGGATCGATGACACAGCTCCTTGGTAAATGGAATGTCAGAGAGATGATTTATGAGAATATGTGACAATATAAATCAGAAACATCTTGATCTCCCTCAATACCTGCACTGTAACTGCGAAATATCAAATAGCTAAACAAAATACTTGAGCTTGTTATAATTGACCGCAGCTAAATTTCAGAAAAATAAATTACCTCAATTACATAGATTAATCCTCCCTCACAATCTGAGTATATTTCCATTGAACACCTTGTAGGCCTAGAAAAAAATCTGAACAAAGATGAGAAAGCTCGGGAATTAAATTTGGACTACGGCGGAAGGTGTTCGGCAGGTGCCAAACATATATCAAAAGAAAGTGAATTTCGTGTGGGATTACAGATAAAACTTCTTCGAACAGCAGTAGTTGGATATAACTACACTAATTATTCCAACTATAACCTGGACATATCTAACTAACTGCAGTGGCACATGTTCTTCAAGGAATATAGGGCACTGGGAGAGAAAAGTAAGAAAATAACCAGGAAAAAGATATGAGTTTTGGTGCCAGTGGGCAGTGGAAAGCCTAGATACAGCGAGGAAAATAACCATGGGCGTTCGCCGTCAACAAATTTACACGCCCAGATTGGACTATATAAAGAATTGGACAACCAACATAAAGAATCTAGAAGTAGAAACTACATCAACCACTATGCAAAGCCAACCTATAGGAAAGAAGCGAAAAGTGGAGTACAGTGCGGAGTTGCATCAGGTTAAATTAAATTCTAGCACCAGCCCTGATAGAGCTATCAAAAGAAAATAAAAACACAAAGCTGCAGTGTGTGCAGTGCTGTAATCATGATAAAATCTCCCTGGTGACCTAGAATGCACAGTTTCAGTTTTAATCTGAGAAGAACAATGCTTGCAGATCAATCTATCAAAAGAATCAAAAGACATAGCTGCATGCCAGATCGTACATACACCTAAGAACTACCTAGCCTGCAAACTGGAAATAGGATTTTTTTTTCCCTCATTAAGAGCATACCTAAAAATACAGAAGGTACAGACCAGATAGGGCACATCCAAGAAGAACCGAACCTGCAAGCACAAAATTGAAGAACCGAACCTGCAAGCACAAAATTGGTGAATTAACAGAAGAACGCACCAAATACCAGTGGCAAAACATGAATCAGCATATATCCATGGTACCCAATTAAAGGAATGACAAAAAAGACAATAAGTTAACCAGCAGGCATACATGGATTTCTAAAATTAGATCGCATCCATATATCCACTTTTTTAAGTCACCTAGGTTGCAAAATTAGTTCATTCAGGACCAGATCTAATCTCACAACCTGACACATCTCTGAATCTTATTAATCCCAACATACAAATACATAATTCAGTGGTTCTATTGGGGCAAAAATCAGTGAAACGAAATTTGTTCAAACATTTTCTAGGAAATAACAGGCCAATGAAGAAAGAGGCAAACGGACAAACCTGCATGTAAGAGAGCAGACAATGGTGGCGGCTATGAAGTGGAAGTTGAGGCAACTGCTTCATCCACCTCTTCCTCTATTTGCTCAATCTGCATTAAATCAGTGAAGAAAATAGAATAGTTTATTTATATATGACATCAAACATCTTCACATCGTAAGAACACATTTCACTCAATCTACTCCTACTGATTACTCAACTCAAAACAGTTTTATTCTCGTATTATGGGGTGCTTAGGATTTTGAGGAATTTAAATACACGCAAGAGACAATGCCAACCTGAAGCGCAACTAACTGGAAGCACCAACTGATTAACTGAATCAACCACCTGCACACAAGAGGAAAGATAAACAAATAGATGGAAGCAGACACTATTCCTTCTCCCGATACACAGTAACCAGGTAAAATTGATCAGATTTGAAGATCCAATAGAGGAAGGCAAACCTGGTTTCTTGTCTCGAATCCTGAGAAGACAAAGGGGCGAGGGTGTTGAGCACCAAATCCGGCGCCGGCAGGTGCCGTGCATAGTTGTGCCGCTTCCCCGTCCTCCTCCTTGCCACAGTCGCCGGCGGCTCGACGCCGGCTGCCGAGGACGGCGTCCATGGCACCAGGGACGGAGGGGACACGCAAGGAGGCCGACTCCTTCGTTACCCTTTGCTGTCACACCGCTTGGCACCAGGGACGGAGGGGACACGCAAGGAGGCCGACTCCTTCGTTACCCTTTGCTGTCACACCGCTCCAGCTGAATCAAGGACATTGATTTCCGCTGTGACCGAGTTGCAGCAAGAAGGACATCTATAGTGAACTAAGAGAGAAAGAGAGAGATCTGGGATCGATGCGAGGACGACGCAGACGGAAAAAGGGCGACGAAGGCGCCATGCTCGGTCGATTCATCTTCCGGCGGCCTCCTTGTGCTCCTGTGTGCAGCAAAAAAAATGTGTGGTTGAGGAGACGAAGCTCAGCCAGCTGCTGTGCGCGACGAAAGTAGATCGAGGGAACTCGGCGGCGGAAAAGCGGCGACCTCCCAATGGAACGAACTGCTGTGATGCGGGAGAGAGAGGGGCCAGTGCGGCGTCGATTCCCCCGCGTGTCGTGCGGCCCAGCAGGCGAGACTCGCCGGAGATGGAGAGGACACGACGGCGGAGCGCCCCGCGTGCGTCGATCTGAGCGGAGAGGGCCGCAGCGGCGACGGCGCGCGTGGGCGGCGCCGGCGACATCGGGTTCGGCCGGGGAGAGAGAAGAGAGGGAGAGAGTGTGTGCACACGTTTTCAGTGAGGTCCTCACAGTTTACTGAATTTACAAAATAATCCTTCCGAGGGGGTTTCGTGTAAATTTCTGCGCCAAAAACCGTGCGCGGGGGTGACCGGGTGGGAACCGGTTCCACCGGCCGGTGACCGGGTGACGTGTCGGCCTATGATTGGGAGAAATTCGAGCTGTACTGTAGCTGGCGCTTTGGGGCTGGTGTGGCCGCTTTCTGGCCGTCGGATCGCGCCGATCGGACGGCCGTGAAAAGCAGGCGACGTGGCTCTGCGGAGTGGCAGTGATTCTAGCCAGCCTTTATATATAGTACCTATGTTTACTACCTGATCTCCAGTTCTTTTCTTCTGACTGCAAACGTTTGTCTGAAACTAATCTGGACATGGATCAAACCGCAGCGAGGGAGGTGACACCCCAGACCCAGGATCTGCGATAACGACGCTCAAACGAATAAGCAGTGGTGGGGGTCATGTCTTGCCCTGGTTGATGCTCAGGCCGTCGACCGATGGCTAGAAGAGGACAGAATACTTGCATAACTTTTTTTTTTTGAGAATTCTTGGTCTTTTTACAGTACAGCTGTAGTATCTGAACTCACGCACAACTCACACCACACACACTCAACACCACACGCACGCCACCTGTGCGTAAGCTAGATCTAACCAGACTATACTAAGCTTCTGAGCCCCGTGAGCCTAGACCTACTGAGAAACCCCTGCGGTGGTGGGCACACCACAATACCTCTGACAGAACCACGGTGAAATTGGCCCAGAAGCAGGAACACTGTTCACGTGAACAGTGCACCTGGTGAGACAACCCGAAATTCGTCCACACAAGGGATCGAACCCGGGCGGGAGGAGCAGCCACCGCTGGCTCCTACCAGTCCTCGCATAACATATTTTGGTATGCAAGAACCTTCAGCAATTCAGATGCTATGTTCCCCGACATTGCTGCTGAACAATTTGTTGATTGCTAGCTTCTGTTGTCCTTTTGTAGCGTTGAACATCTAGTAAACACAATCTCTAGTTATTAGTTCTGCTGCTAGTTTGATGTGACCCCTGTCATGTGATATATGCTGCCGGATTTGGGTTTGTTTAGGATGTTGCTTCAGTGGAAACCTTGACCTTACATGCCATGTCAGTTCATCTTGTGCACTTTTTGTCCTGCAGCGTTGTAGAAATAGTACTGCAGGAGACAGGGGTAGTCGAGTTCCTTGAGAAAATGGACCAGAAGGTGGTCATATTTAAAGTCTGGTGGATTAATTACTGGAAAAGGACATTTTTACTCCTCACAAGTATTGCAGTAGTTGGTCAGATGACCCCAATCTAAGTTTTGGTGTTATCTTATATACAACAATAAAGTTTCAATTTTTCAATTACCCTGTAAACGCCAAGTACAATGCACAGATGCTATGGTTTAGCAGTATGCCACGTGTGAAATCAGGCGTCATCCACCAACATATGAAACAACTTTGCGGCATGAACAGAGTCTATCCATCAGATGTCTAGAATCATTGCAACATGGTTTCACAAAAAAAAAAAAAAAAAATCATTGCAACATGCCTTCCGTTTGTATATACAACAAAACATACAAGAATACGCAACATGTCAAAACACTAGCAGCCTTTGGCAACATTGAAAATCATGAAACGACAAATCTTTTACCATCAGCGATTCTGCAGCAACAACCTCACCTCGTCGTTGGATTTGGCTTTGCTTCATAACCGCGTGAGAGAAAACAGTGGAGAGCAACGAGAATATCTGCGGATCTGGATTTGGGGGCGGACGTGATTTCTTTTTAGAAAAAAAGCTATAAAGCCCAGCTTTAAATTAATAAAGCTAGTCGGCCACAAGATACAAGGTGTTGAGGAGAGCCTCTTACAAAGCAGAGCAATGACAAGCTAAAGAAAAAAGACTACACTACGTCGAGCACCAAACCCTTGCGTGAAACAGCCAGCCACCGGGAGGGCCAGGGACGGACCACCAGCGAAGAAACCTCGACAATAGGCATGTAGCTTGACACCGAAGAAGTAAGCAGGAGACGAAAGATCAGAGTCCTCAGAAGACGTCGAGCCCGAAGGAGAGAATGTTGAGCATCACAGCGCCGAGCGGGGACCGCAACACCGACAGTGGCGAGCACCAAATCCTTGCGTGAAACAGCCAGCCACCAAAGGGGCGAGATCAGACAACACCATCGGTGAGTACCAAACCCTTGCGTGAGAAGACAGCCAACCACCGGAGGGGCTGGAACGGACCACCATGTCCGCAAGCAGTGCCTCCACAATCACACATGAACAAGACAACATCACTTCAGATCATCAGCTGCGAAAAGGCACCAACTTTGCACTCAAACAGTCATGTGGAAGCAAGGAAGATCCCTGCTCCACGACAGTGCCTCCAAGGAGGACACGACGTAGAAACGCCGCCACTGTCGGGTCAAAAGACCAGGGTTTTCACCCGGAGCAAGCACGAGGAAGTGTGAAGGAGCCGCAACGTCGCCACCAAGAGGGAAAATACGGCGCCCACAGGCATCGCCGACACCGGCGTCAACAAACGACTTGAGCTTTCGCTCCGCCCAAACCCACCTACCCATCAAGAAGGGATACTAGCTCCAACCCCCACCGCGAAGGCTATGGGAATGGCTGCAAAAGAGCCTTCCAGATCAGCATCTGAGCGTGGAAAGACACCCTCGCCGAATCTCGCTAGGCCAAACGCCGAGATTCATGTCGCCCACACGACCAATGAACCCGACCAACACCGATCCCACCGTCCAGGGCCGCCGCCCCGGCGTCCGAGAGGCCACCCAAACCCGCCTCCAGAGGAAGGACGAGCCACATATGCGCAGCCGGCCAACCCCGCTGTCGGCGCACCTCCAAACCTAGCGCCCACACTATTGGGCGACGAACCGAGCGACAACGCCAAGCTTTTCAAGTTCGGACACCAGAACCAGGCCGGAAACCACAAACCATGGCAAGATTGATCCCCATGGTGAAATATGGCGGCGCCGACGCGCCCATGCCAACGTGGGGACCCGCCCCCAGCAGAGACACCGACCGAGGGCGAGGGAACCCTCCCCGACCTCGTCGCCTGATGCGAAGAACGCCGGGGGGCGTGCACCACATGGCCGTACATGACTCCAGCTCCAAATCGGGAGGCCCCTGACAAGACAGCGCTGTCTACACCCCCCCACCCTAGCAGGGGCGAGCGCACCGGCCAGCGGATGGCCGAGCGAGGGCGAGGGGCCACCGACGCGGATCTTCGACTGGATGGCGGCCGCCGGCGGTGGCGGCGAGGGGAGGATCGAGGGCTCTACGATGATGAGCCGCCGGTTCTTGCATCTGGTCGCCCGCAACCGCAGCCGTACGGCATACACCCTTCACCTCATCGATCCGTCGACTTTCTTCCAATCACGACCAGCAGGCGATGATGGCACAACAACAATGGAGGATTTCCATCTTCCCACCGCCGCCATGACCTTCCATAAGCCTGGCCTGGGACTTTCCCGTGTCAACCGAAATGGAGTTCGTGCCCCACATGGGTCACGGCACCCTCTACGACGCCGCCACTCCGGCCATCTCCACAATCCCGTGTTGCACTCCGGCAAGATCCAGCCAATCGCCTTCTCCGTCGGCGACAGCGTCTACGACGTCATCAACTTCAACCTCCACGGCCGCCATTGCTTTGAGGCTCTCATACACGGGCGCGGGTCCAAGTCGCGCGGGGCCACAGACTGGCACTGGCACTCTCTCTCTCGCCCCATCCCCACGTGCGATCCCCCAGCTACGTGCCCTATACGACTCCGATGTCTCAGACAGCAAGCACGACGAAAACTACGACCTTGCGATAGCGCACGGCTACTCTCATCTCAGAGCAGTCGACTGCATTATCAACGGGCACACGGTGGTGAGTGACTCGCAGATCTGGATATCCACCATAGGCGCCGGCACCTGCTCCTTTGACACGGCGAGCGGCGCGTGGAGCCATGCCATGGACTGGAAACTGCCGTTCCGAGGCCGCGCCGAGTACGTTCCCGAGCTTGGCCTCTGGTTTGGCTTCTCGTCCCAGGGACAACCTCCTGTGCGCCTTCGACCTTGCCGCCGTCGCCTCCGCGATGATGCCGCCGGTGCTGCGGGGCGCGTGGGAGGACGTCGCGCAGCCAGCGGAGTGGACCCCGGTGATGTCCAACATCATGTCGCTGGGCTCCGGCAAGCTATTCCTCGTGAAGTTTATCGAAACCAAGGAGAAGGTGCCCATGAAATGCGGCGACTGGATTTACGCTAACGGCTAACTATGACAACTTCGCCGTGGCGGAGGGCTGCGCATGGTGAAGCACCGGTCTAAATGTTACGCCCACCAACGCGAACTACCAAACTGGGTCATTTGAGAGCTGCCGCTCTGCTTTTTTTTTTGTTTTGCGAAACACAGTACAACGCAGTCGCTCATATACACGCGCACACACTCACCCATATAGACGCACGCACGCACACCCTACCCCTATGAGCACCTCCGAGAGATTGAGTCGGCGGGTCGAGTCTTGAGATTGACGAAGTCACCACGGGCGTCTCGCTATCGACGGGAACGTCGCCTCCCACTGAAGAATATTCCGCCTTAAATGAGAAACACTAGCGTCAAACCTGGGGTTTGACCTCTGTGTTGGAGATATGCCCTAGAGGCAATTAATAAAGTGATTTTATTGTCATATCTCTTTTTGTTCATAATACGTTTAATACCATGCTATAACTGTATTACGTGGAAACATTAATATACGTGTGGTATGAAAACAACCAGGTCCCTAGTAGCCTCTATTTAACTAGTTCGTTGGGTAACAGATGATCAAGATTTCCTGATCATGGACAATGGCGTCGGTTAACAACGGATTCATATCATTAGGTGAATGATTTGATGGACATACCCAAAAGATAGAAACGTAGTATTCATACCTTCGACTGTGAGATCATATCAAATCTCTGCTTCTGAAAGATACGGCTGATCGCATCAAACGGCATGTCTTATATAGCGTGACAATAAAGGTGACACTTTCGGGTATCGAAAGGAAGCAGTAGAAGCGAGTGATCAAGAGCGGGAATTGCCAGTCTACATAGCAGGATAGATACTCTGGGCCCACTCGGTGAGATTACATCAATAAGCTTGCAAGCATGTGACTAGGTCACGGGGATGTAATATCACAGACGAGTAAAGATAGATTTGTCAATGGCGAGGTCATGCTCGGTAATCGTGATACCGGAGAACGACGCTCAGACAATCTAAGTATCGCTAGGCAAGAGGATGAGACTGGATGTCTAAAGGTTCAAACGATAAGAAAGATATTCGTGGACACACAGGGGCTATCATGGATATCCAGATCCCGCTGTTAGTCATTGATCGGAGAGGGTGTCTCGATCATGTCTGGAGTGATCCCGAACCGTGGGGTAACAAACTTAAGGGTGGGTGACGATTAGATTGGATTTAGAGAGAAAAGGAACCGGAGACTCGGAAGTGTTCCGGACATGTCCGATGGAGATCGGAGGGCAACGAAAGGTGTTTCGGAGTCCGAATGAATTAAATAATATGTATTTAATATTAATAAGTGTTATTAGTAATTAAATTTTTTTTTATTTAATTAAATTCGAATTTAAAAGGCATTAAAACATAAATGGGCCTTAGAGGCCCATTAGGGGAAATTCCCTAAAAAGAAAAAGGAAAAAAAAGGAGGGAGAAGGGCCAGCCGGCCTGGATGGGCCGAATGGGGCCCACCAGGGCCGGCGGCTCCTCCTTGGCCGGCGGTGGCCATGTGGGGTTTAGTCCCACATGGCCTAGCCAAGGGAGATGGTCTCCCACCTCCTCCTTTAAATAGGGGACCCCCCATGCCTTTGAAAATACCCCAATTTCTCCCTTCTTCTCTCCTACCTTGAGCGTGGTTCCGTTTCTGGAGCTGCGTACGGGGAGGGAAGTCTCTCTACTCTACGCACACCGCCGTGCTTCTAGATCCACTCTTCCACTTCCGCTGCTCTGCTGGATCTGGAGCCCGGAGGTCGTCATCCACACCGTACGTGTGTGGAACCACGAGGCGCCATCCTTTGGCGCTGGGAGCCGTCTTCTTCCACTACACGACCTTGAGGTCGGCTACGTCGGCTTCATCATCACGCGTTGTCATCGAAACAGATCTTTTGATCGTCGACTCTTACGGTCTACAAGGGTATGTATTCCGTTCTCCTCCGTATAGTATATCTGCATAGTATAGATCCTGGCTAGTTTATGGTTATCGTCGGTAGGAAATTTTTTGTTTTCTGTCTACGATCCCCTTCAGTGGTATCAGAGCCGATCTATGCGTAGATATATCTGTACGGTTAGAACACATGTTGAATGTGGGCATCGATTCTACATTTGTTACCCTCTCGCGTGTACTTGTTTATATCGCGGTATTGTCGGATGAAGCGGCCCGGACCGACTTTACGCGTACTCTTACGCGAGACTGGTTCCACACTTGACATACGGCTTGTACCGTATATGTGGCTGGTGTCTGTATCTCCTACAATAGTTGATATATCATTTGCAATGGAGGGCCCCAAAGGGGTGTAATAGAGACAATTGTCTTATCGCTGTTGTGGTTGTTTTCGTAGGTAAGAAACGGTTCTTGTGCGGAAGCCCTAGCAGCCACGTAAAATATGCAAAAGATAAAGTAGAAAGCGTCTAACTTTATTTTGCAGGGGCAATGTGATATGGTCAAGGTAGGTTTATTAAATTGTTTATAAAACTGTTGGCGCGAAGGAGACCATCGGCGCGGAGGAGACCATATCATGTCGCATTACATTTCATTTTAGATGTTATGTAGATTGTGTGCATCTTATATTGTGTATATATATATGTCTATATATTAGTTACACGGCGGTAGTAATATAAGATGATCCCTCCCAAAATTCCGATAATAGTGTTCTCCCTCTGTCGTGCACCACCAATAAAGTTCTACGTTACGGGGTACGCCGCTTGCGGTTACACTCGTCTCTTCGTTCGCATACGGTGGGTGTAAGCCACGTTGCACACGCAATACGTCAGAGGGTGTTATGGCGAGCCTAGCATGTACAGACATGGCCTCGGAACACAAGTACCGAAAGGTTAAGCACGAGTCACATGCGGTGATGTGATCGATATACGATGTCTACCTTTGAAGTTATGCTATCTGCCTGATCGATGGGGGTAGTGTAATGGATGGGGGTTGTGTAATCACTAAGACGATGCGAGGGATACTCGTCTTGAGTGGGAGTTCTAGTAGTTTTATTTTGAAAACTTAGTTTTACTTTGAAAACTTAGTTTTATTTTGAAAACTTGAACCCATATTTTATTATGAACAAAAGTCTTTATGCTTTGCAAAACCTTTGTAGATAATAACCTGTTTGATAGACCTTTTAAACTTAGGTGCTTTCCTGCGATTGAGAAACTTAAAAGGTTGGGTCCAAACTTCATATTTTATACCATAGCTTGAGGATACTCCTTGTTTCAAACCTTTTAGCTCTACATGATACAAAACCCGATAGGAGATAGACCCGGAGATTCCGCTAAACAAAAGGATAATTTAGATTATCAAGTTTTGTGCGGATAATTCCATCATAGTCCAGTGTATGCTATGATCTCTGCCATAGAGAATGAACTGTGGGTGCGTGTTGACAGATCGCGAACATTTGGAATGGTCGCTGAGATGATGATCTGTATCCACCGTAAATCAGGTTTTTTCTCAACCAAGATGGAAGAGAACACTCGCATTAAAGGAGCATGTGGCAGTCATGCTTGATGACAGGTCATACTTGATGACATTGGTCATACTAGATGACATTGAGACGCCTCGCTCAGCTTGATCACTGGATGACAGAAAATGTTGCCTGATGCAAATGTTTTGTCATAGACTATGTCATGCAAGGGGAATCATTCACCTTCATGAATTCTTGATTACGTTGAAGAATCAAGAAGATGAAACGAATCACCGGGAAGTCATCAATGATGATGGTATATATATGATATACAAGTTATGAATGTTTTACCTAAACAAGTACTTGCAGTAGTGACTAAGATTTGATACTAGTCATGTTTTATGAAAACAAGTTTTCTGCTTGAGTAGCTTGGAAGGATGAAGAGACAATGAGTGTGTTGATGATGGCAGGCAATATGTTGTGAATATGTTGTGATGGCCATAGACACTCTCTCTGCATCTACCATTTAGATTAAATTTGATTTGAACAAATTCCATTAGATCGCTTGTTAGCATGATCATTATAAGTGTGTCTTGCCTCTAGCGAGACAATTATTCATATTTGTTAGTGACAAATCGTTGTCCTACATTTATGAGTGATATCTTTAATGATCATACACCGATCATGAATGGAATGTTGTTATTTGAATCTAGATGGTAGTAGCTCTCACATTTATAACATTAATGCCAAAGATACAAACTTAATAATGACACCATATTATTATGGCACTAACGTTTTGAGTTATATGCATTGAGAAGCTCCATTCACATGGATCTCCAAGTCCTTAGATTTGATCTTTTGACACTTGCAAGATAACTAAGACACCGTTTCGGAAAACGGGCATTTAACTTGTTGAGAATCATACATATCGATGTGTGTGAATCAATGAAGTACTTCAACGTGTAGTGGAAATCATTATTTTTAAACTTTACCAATGATTGATTTAAGTAGATGTATGGGCATCTACTTAATGAAATGCTGGTCTGAAAATTTGATGAATTCAAATAAGTTCAGAAGTAAAGTAGGAAAATAAACTTAACAAGATAATCAATTTCCTACGATACAGATCGAGGAAGCAATGATTTGAGTTATGAGTTTGGCATATCATTGGAAGACTTGTGAAAAGAGTTCCACAAATTACGCCGTATGGAACACCACAATGTTATGGTGTGTTAGAACGTCGTAATCACACGCTATTGGATTGTGTGTGATCAATAAAATCTCTTATCGAATTTTTGTGATCATTAGAGTCGTATGGTAGGAACAAAACATTCACTTTAGATAATAGGGAAACCATCTAAATCCATGGAGACAATACCATATGAGTTATGGCATGGCTTTTAGCCTAGATTGTCGTTTTGATATTTTAGTGTTTTGATATGATCAAACCTAAAACGGATAAATTCATCTTTGTAGTGTATCTAAGAAATCAGTTGGATACATGTCTCACGACAGAGGCAAAATCGTTGCCGAAATATACCTTGCTGAAGAAATAGTTTCTTGTCCAAGGGTATAAGTGGGAAAGAAAGTAGAGCAAGACGGAGTTAATGAACTTCAGGCATCAGAGTGGCGCAACGGAAACCGTTCCGGTACCGTCCTCCACAACTGGAAGGAAGCTGATGATAACGATCATGATGCTCTGAGCTCATACTAAGATCGTAGGTGCATGAGAATGTGTTCCGCACTGTGTGGTACGACAATCTTGTTATGAACGTCATATGAAAAACCTACGAACTACGAAGAAGTGATGGTGAACCTAAGTCCGAGAAATGGCTATGAGCCATATATAATCCGAGATAAAATCCATGTACAATGACTAAGTAAAGACTTGGGTAAATCTTCTTGATGGCTCCAGGCCATTGAGAGTAAATGGAATTTTATGACAAAATAGACGCTGACGGAAAGGCAACCGTTATAGGATCGATTTGTCATAAAACGTTTTGACAAATTCAAAAGTTGACCACAACGAGATTTGTCTCAAGTGGTGATGCCTAAGTCTATTTAGGATTGTTTTAGCAATTACTATAATTTCGAATTGAGAAATTGATAGATGGATAAAGAAGCCATGTTTCTTAATGGTAGCATTAAGAAAAGAGTTGTAACTAGTACAATGAGATGGTTTGTTGATCCTAAGGATGCTAGACACGTATGCAAACTTCAGTTGTCCATTCATGGGCTGAAGCAAGCATATCGGAGCTGGAATCTTCACTTTGATAATGTGATCAAAGGATTTTGGAGTCGTCCAAAATAGTTGAAGAAACCTGCATTTATAAAGAAGTGAGTGGGAGCTAAGTAGCTTTTCTTGATCTTATATGTGAATGGCATATTTGAGTGGGAGCTAAAAGGAAATTCCCTTGTCTTATATGCGGAAGGCATATTTGAGTGGGAGCTAGGTGTCATTCCAAATTTTATATGTAACGACATATTGAGAATGATACAGATCCTCTAGTAAAGTATAAATATTATTTAAGTGATTAAATTTTCTATGAATGAAGTTAAGAGTATTAGCTTTAAATCTATAATTCGTATAGATCATAAGGGGCTTAATAACATTAGGTCGGAATATTTTCCTAGGTTAAGATTCTGAAATGTTTCAGAATAGAACAAGCGAAGAAAAGTTCTCACTTGTATGACTAGGTAAAATATTAAGATTATCTTGGCATTTCAGCGATAGTTATTGAAAAAAAGGATGTCCGACATCCTCTATGCCTTAGTCATAGATTCTATCATACTGAAAGCTCGACTTGATGTGACCCAAGTTCTTGGTTGAAGAACGGGTTCTAGAGTGATCCCTGGATGGATCAATGAACAAACGTTAAGTACATCCTTCAGTGTCTAGAAGAGAACTGAAGAGATGTTTTCTGGTATAGGGTAAGAGTGTAAAGACAACTTGCTGTAAAAGAGTTACGATGATGCAAGTTATGACACTGACCCATATGACTAGAAATCTCATATAGGAGAAGTACTTTGTTTTGAAGAAAGACAGGGTTAGCTTGCGAAGTTGCATATGAATGCACTGTCGCATAATCTACATAGGTATAGAAATATATGGCTATTTCGGAAGTAGCAAGTGTGATTGGACTGAGCAGTTTTTCCGAGCATGCCTGGTTTCCCTTAATAGATCTCTTAGACTTTTAAGGCTCATGCTGTGCGAAATTTTGAGTCTCACTCCATCGACAAGCATATATTTCACCGTTATCATATGATACGGGATGATGTCAAACTAGGTGACATAGAAGTGTTGCAAAGCACATACAGATCTCAATGTGGGAAGATCTGTTGACTAAACCTCTTCCACGAGACAAGCATGCACCATATTGCTATAGGTGTTAAGCTTTTACCAAGTTGTAAACTAGATTAATTGGTACTCTAGTGCAAGTGGGAGACTGTTGGAGATATGCCCTAGAGGCAATTAATAAAGTGATTTTATTGTCATATCTCTTTTTGTTCATAATATGTTTAATACCATGCTATACTATTACGTGGAAACATTAATACATGTGGTATGAAAACAACAGGTCCCTAGTAGCCTCTATTTAACTAGTTCGTTGGGTAACAGATGATCAAGGTTTCCTGATCATGGACAATGGCGTCGGTTAACAACGGAGTCATATCATTAGGTGAATGATTTGATGGACATACCCAAAAGATAGAAACGTAGTATTCATACCTTCGACTGTGAGATCATATCAAATCTCTGCTTCTGAAAGATACGGCTGATCGCATCAAACGGCATGTCTTATATAGCGTGACAATAAAGGTGACACTTTCGGGTATCGGAAGGAAGCAGTAGAAGCGAGTGATCAAGAGCGGGAATTGCCAGTCCACATAGCAGGATAGATACTCTGGGCCCACTCGGTGAGATTACATCAATAAGCTTGCAAGCATGTGACTAGGTCACGGGGATGTAATATCACAGACGAGTAAAGATAGATTTGTCAATGGCGAGGTCATGCTCGGTAATCGTGATACCGGAGAACGACACTCAGACAATCTAAGTATCGCTAGGCAAGAGGATGAGACTGGACGTCTAAAGGTTCAAACGATAAGAAAGATATTCGTGGACACACAGGGGCTATCATGGATATCCAGATCCCGCTGTTAGTCATTGATCGGAGAGGGTGTCTCGATCATGTCTGGAGTGATCCCGAACCGTGGGGTAACACACTTAAGGGTGGGTGACGATTAGATTGGATTTAGAGAGAAAAGGAACCGGAGACTCCGGAAGTGTTCCGGACATGTCCGATGGAGATCGGAGGGCAACGAAAGGTGTTTCGGAGTCCGAATGAATTAAATAATATGTATTTAATATTAATAAGTGTTATTAGTAATTAAATATATTTTTATTTAATTAAATTCGAATTTAAAAGGCATTAAAACATAAATGGGAAATTCCCTAAAAAGAAAAAAGAAAAAAAGGAGGGAGAAGGGCCAGCCAGCCTGGATGGGCCGAATGGGGCCCACCAGGGCCGGCGGCTCCTCCTTGGCTGGCGGTGGCCATGTGGGGTTTAGTCCCACATGGCCTAGCCAAGGGAGATGGTCTCCCACCTCCTCCTTTAAATAGGGGACCCCCCATGCCTTTGCAAATACCCCAATTTCTCCCTTCTTCTCTCCTACCTTGAGCGTGGTTCCGTTTCTGAAGCTGCGTACGGGGAGAGAAGTCTCTCTACTCTACGCACACCGCCGTGCTGCTAGATCCACTGTTCCACTTCCGCTGCTCTGCTGGATCTGGAGTCCGGAGGTCGTCATCCACACCGTACGTGTGTGGAACCGCGAGGCGCCATCCTTCGGCGCTGGGAGCCGTCTTCTTCCACTACATGACCTTGAGGTTGGCTACGTCGGCTTCATCATTACGCGTCGTCATCGAAACAGATCTTTTGATCGTCGACGCTTACGGTCAACAAGGGTATGTATTCCGTTCTCCTCCGTATAGTATATCTGCATAGTATAGATCCTAGCTAGTTTATGGTTATCGTCGGTAGGAAATTTTTTGTTTTCTGTCTACAATCCCCTTCTCTCTGGTGGTCTGGAGGTACAACCACCCACCTAACCATCTTGCCACAGACAAGTTCTCTCCCACTCTGCTTTTCTAGAAGTTGTTCACGTTTGATGGGACGGCAATAATTGTGTGATTATAAGGGAATGTACAACGTCAGCCTTTTCTTAGACTTGTCACGTCAGATTTTGGCTTAGTTGGAGGAGAGAATGAAAAAAGAGAAAGCTGCCTTCTCTTAGCTAAAAGATGATCTTTTAGAGAAAAAAAAAGACTATTATTTTCCATTGTACCATATATCTTCCCTTAGAAACACAATTTCCTATAAAATATAATTAATTCTCATTAATTGTTAGGGATTGCAATAAGAGATAATGCATTTTACAACTTTTATATTTTGCTAAAAAAGATGTGTCTTCTCTACCATTATACATGCCCTAACTCTGTACATTGCAAATAAAAGGAAATCATTCAGGTTGTACATTGCAAATAAAAGGAAATCATTCGTCCTCTGAATAAATGAAAAAAGAGTTGCTTGTTGTAAATGACATAAAACGGGATCCGATTTGGTCGGATAGACGCCGATTCAAATACTAGACTACTCTCTCCGTATCAAAATATAATTTTTTTTACATATTTCAATATGGACTACATACGGGATAGAATGAGTGATGTACATAGTAATACACACGTATTTGAAAAATGATAAACCATTTTATATTTTGGTACGGAGGTAGTATATCGGATTCGGACATGGTAAGGTTACATGACACTATCACTCTACTACCGTACGTGTACAGTTACATCTTACAAGACGTGTACAAATAAATATGTAAAGTATGAACCGATAAATTAATATGTTAAAAATAGTTATACACACACAATGGGCAAGTACTAATAATTATACACATTAAGCACATACAAAACATCAGAGGGTATTAAAGAATTGAAATAAAAGAATAACAAGCACGTGTGGTCATCTCATAGAAAAACATGACATCTACATAGTTATATTTAATGATTCAAATTTTGCCAATAAATCTGATAACTATATTTAGAATGTTGGATTATCTGGCAAAAAAAAGAATTATCATATACTGCTGTATATTAGCAATATTGTATCATCTACGATATCCAATCAACTAGACTCGGATTAAGATTGTGTTCCCTAAACCCAATAACCTTTTTTTTCTACATCATGGGATTCGGAAAAGGTTTCGGTCGGAAACTATCCTAACCATTTTCACCCCTATAAACCCAGAAAACCTATGTATATAGATTGTGTCCTTTCCAACATAAAAAATTAAGTGATAAAAACTACTGTATCGTGAAAACCATTACTTATGGTATTTTAGCATTAATATATTTGAAAAAATGCATACAAGATAATTCATATAAAGCAAGTATTGAATACCATATTCTAGCACAAACTTTTTCGGGTGAAGTAATTAATCACTAGAAAATATTGTTGCTATAGTATTGGAAAAGAGAAAGAAACTCCTGGTATGTTTATGAATAGTTCACAATTGATGTAATTTCCTTCGAATAAATTTTTATTTTAAAGTTACCAATTTACCTTGTTACATGACAGCATAGCCATATTTCGGGGCAGGCTTTGGGTGGCGTAGTGCAAATCCCGGATATGAAAATGAAGGCTCGGCCTGACCTAAATACGATTATGTTTTTCCAGGTTCGAGTCTGGCCCAAATAGAGAAACAAGGATGATCGGGCCTACCCTCTCTTATATTTGGGCGCTCCTATGCTGCATTTAGCTGCGTGAACAGGAGGAGTCACACATCCCTCTTCCCTGTCGCGCCTGGTTGGGTCGTGGCCCATCAGGTAGTTCTAATCTATTTATTTTCTCTTTTTCTGTTTTAGTTCTGAACTTTTTTCAAAAACTTCATATTTTTCAAATCCGATTTCTTTAAATCTGTATATTTAAAAAAATTGAACATTTTTCAAACTGTCATTTTCAAAATCTGAATATTTTGAAATATGAATTGTTTAAAAATACGTAAATATTTAATATGAACATTTTTCAAATTTTAACACTTTCAAATATTAACATTATTTAAATCTTAACATTTTCAAAATATGAACATTTTTTAAATCTAAACAATTTAAAAATCTAACATTTTTTAAATTTGAATATTTTCAAAAGTCTGAATATTTTTCAACTCTGAAAAGTTATCAAAATCATAAAAAAACAAAAAAACTAAAAAGAAATAATAAGAAGAAAACGGAAACTAAAAAACAAAAAAAAACGAAGAAACAACGGAATGGGCCGACCCGTTGCGGCGACGGGTTTCTGCGGCGCGAGTGACGTGGGGTTACCACGACAAATCACAGGGTCGAGTACCCCAGGTTGATTGAGAGTGAGAAAGGTTGGAGTGCTGGTAGTTACCACGGCTGACAAGCAAGGCGATTTACCCCGGTTCAGACTCCCGGAGGATAATACCCTACTTCCAGCTTGTCTGTTAGTGATGATTTGGAGGTGCTACAATGGCGATCCCGACGAGATGTCGATCTCGCTAGGGTTTTGGTGTTGGAATATGAGCGTACCCTAGATCGGTGGCCCTCCCAGCCTTTATATTGGAGACTGGGTCTCGGGAGTTCGCAACCGACTAGGTTTACAGGTAAGGTAAGTCTCTACCGACCTATACTACACCTTCCTTGAGGCGCACTACGTCTTCTTTGGGCCCTCTTCGTGGGCCTTGTATGTTGTCTTCTAGTAGGCTGTCCGTCGGGCCCTAGTCCTTGCGTGCACCAGGTATCTTCATGGTGGGGCACCCGAGTGGTTGGTCGAGTCAAAGAATCGGGTAAGGACTCTTCTCCGGGTGCACGTCATTTTTACCTGTTGCAAGGCGTTTTGTTCTGAGTCGGTAGTACATCGACCGCTGGATATGTTCATGTTTTGCTATCTAGCCGACAGTTTCTAGGGATGATGACATGGCTGGCCTGGTTCACTCGACGGATCGGGACCAGTTAGATGCTCTCGGGCAAAAACCTAGCCAGCGTACTTCAAGCTCGAGTCCCCGGAATCGAACCTGGAAAGAGCTGATAAGCTTCGACTCATGTCGCGGAGGTCTTACAGAGGATATTATGATGAATCGGGCACCCAGCGCGTCTGTCAGGGTTTTCTTCATGCCTGCTGGCACAGAAATTCCAGGGTGAATGCAGCGGGTGCGAGCCCTGGCCCACTCGACTGGTCGGCGGGTCTTATCTTTGCACGTTGAGTGCGGCATCCGAGGATCATATGCGGCGGACGCATCTCGGGCGCAGAATGTTTTGCGACTGCTCTAGTCGGGGGCTTCGTATAGAGCTGAGTGACTTTGGTCGATAAGCATTCGAGTGCCTATTTTGGGACTCAATGGTCCAGTAATCTTGTGTTTACCGGGGCGCGACAGCGCTCCCGATGGGAGTAGCCCCCGAGATTAAGCTGAATTGCTTGCAATTGAGGTTAATCTCAAGTAACCTCCAGTCGAAAGATTTTTGATACGCTCCCGATGGGAGTGAATGAAGAATGCTTGTTGGGGACTCGTCAGATAAATGAGTCCCTTTCAGCCTGCTGGCCTACTGTGCGGAAGTTGGGGGACTCGACAGATAAAGGAGTCCCCTTTCAGCCAGCTAGCTTACTGATTGACAAGTTCTGATGCACCTGAGTCGAAATGACGCGAAGGTCCGTCGAGGGGACTTGGTGACCTATGAGCTTTGTTTTGTTTTTGTATCATGAGTCTGGCTCGATTGATTCTTCGGCTAGTGAAGCCGACGTCATGTGTGACGATCTTTGCTTGCGCGGTTCTGTTGATGGGATGCGTCGCTGTGGTCCCAGCGTCAGTGTTGACCGAGAAAGATGCCGCTTCAGTTCTGATTTGACCGCACAGTGCGAAAATTTTGGGACGTGATGATGGCTTCCTTGTTTCCCGTGCGTAGTGGGCGGCGTGGCCTGCGACGGTTGTGCTTCGCGGCCGCCACGTGTATGGTTGGATGCAGGCCGTTGCTGCCAATGCCGATTTGGACGGTTTGGATTTCTGCGGCGCCGCGGTTTATTTATTTCACCGTGGTGATGCAGATTGATTTCTTCCCCCACTTCTGCCATTTCTTTTCCCTTCCTCGCGCCCCATCTCCATTGATACCGCGCCCAAGCTTCGTCCACACGCCCACTGCTAGCTGCTAGCTACGGCGAGCTCCGCCACCCCCGACGCTGCAGGGACGAAGAAGAACAAGAGGAGGAACGCGGCGGCGAGCGCCGCCGCCACTGTTGACGCCGCCGGCGTCGATGTTCTGAAGAAGAACCCAGGTGACTGGGTCAGGTCTACCATCAAGGAGCACCACCTGGATGTGTTCCGAGCAGATGGGCTCCTGCCGCCGGCGGACCAACTGGCCACACGCACGCCTGGGAAAGAGGTATTTCCAAAACCTTGGGCCAACGAGCGCGTGTGTTTTGCTGACTTTTTTGTCTCGGGGTTCTCCTTCCCCCTACACGATTTTGTGCGTGGTTTGCTTTACGTGTACGGGGTTTTATCGTTTTGCACGATCTTACCCCGAACGGCGTTTTGCACATTGCGTGCTTTATCGTTCTCTGTGAGTGCTTCTTGGGAGTGCACCCTCATTGGGCCTTGTGGAAGGCCATCTTCAATGTCAAGAGAAATGTGGGCGGCGGTGGCACCTACCCTCTTGGTGGCATCGTCATTCAGGTGCGGGGCGACGCCACCTATTTCGCGCTGAAGCAGGTCGAGTCCGTCCAGGGGTGGCGAAAGAAATGGTTCTACGACTGTGTCGACCAGGCGGGATTCCCGAACTTTGTGGCTGACAAGACATTGAGGAAGACGACGCCTGGGCGCACTTGCTGTCGACTGCAGACAAGTTGGAGGTGGCACCTTTGCTGAAGAGTGTCGCCGGGTTGATCAAGACCATGGGCAAGGAGGTAGGTGGCATCCACCTTATTGTTACATTGATGAAGAGGCCAGTGCAGCCGCTACGACTTCGGGATCACCCAATGTGGCAGTATCAAGGCGTTGAAGACTCCACGCGCCTGACGAAGGACGAGCGGTCGAAGAAGGAAGTCAAAAGCTCTGTGCACTCCGTGAACAGCCTTAGGGCAGCGGACCCCTGCAACCTCGACTGCCCAGTTACTCCATATGGGGTGGAAAACCCATTTCCTGAGGTAATGCCCGCTTGCTCTTTACTTTTTGACTTCTTCGATTGTGCTTTTGCGTGAATGCTGTGGTTGCTTCTTTGTTGAATTTCTGTGTGCTGGACTCACAGGGTCACCCTGCTCCCACTTGTCTGCCACCTCTACCTGAAAACGGGTCGACTTTTGAAGTGGAGTTTCCTGAGGTGGAGCCGGTCGATGAAGATGATTCCATCCCCTCCGTGACCACCTCACCTGATGAAGAGGTGGAGGAGATGGAACAAGATGATGAAGATGAGCAGCCGCTCAAGCGCCAGCGCCAGGACAAGGCCAAAGTTGTTGCTGAAGACTCACCGTCCGAAAGGGTGGAGCTTCGCGACGATGGCGACTCGGGTTCTTCGTCGCCCAGCCTGAAGGAGCCGGTGGTGGTTGAGCCGCTCAACATGGCATCTCCTGTTGGCGGTGCGACCATGTTCGGCGGGTTGTTCGATGTCGACGCTCTCGGTAGCGAAGAGGAGGAGGAAATAAGGTGAGTGCCTTTCTCCAATCTAGGCTTCTTTGTTTTTGTACGCCTTTCCTGATTCGAATGTTTCGTACGCAGTGCCGGTCATGGGACAGGTGTGCCTCATTCCCCCTTTCGGGAGCAGACATCGGCTCCGAGCGGCACGGAGCCAGAGCTGACCCCTCCGGAGGCTTCTACCTTGGCGACCACAATGGCCACGACGGAGGTTGTAAAGATTGCGGCTTCCTCCACTCCGGAAGCACCGCTCCATCTTCTTCTAGTGCTACACCGCTCTATGATCATGTGAGTGGTTTCTGTCCTTCTGAATTATCGGGTGCGCGACAGCGCTCCCGATGGGAGTAGCCCCCGAGGCTATATGCAACTAGTATAGTTGGGCATAGGCTCAAAGTCATGAATTTTCGTGTGTCTTGCAGCCCTACTGCCGCAACCTCCTGGAATCGGGTGCGGCCTATGTCCAGCTGGAAGAGGAGAGGGATCACCTTCGCTCTGCTCTGGAGCAATCGAAGCGTAAGAGTCTCCCTTTTCTTTTTGCACTATAACTTGCTGTCTTTCCTGTGGTTCATCTGCTTGATACGTAAATCTTCTTGCAGGTGACCGCAAGGCTGATGCGAAGCGGGTGCTTGAGTTGGAGAAGCAACTCAAGGCTCAACACGATGATGCTGAGCGGAAGCTGAAGGAGGCCAAGGACCGCGAGGATGCCATTCTTCAGGGCGAAAAGGTGCAGGTGGCGCGCTTGCTAGCACTTGCACACGTTGTTGGAGGTTAGGCATCCCTCTTGCTGTGTTGACTGTCTAGAGCTTATTCTCCCAATTCAGTCGAATTGGTACTTAAGTTTGTTTGCATGTGCAGGTGCTTTTGGCGCTGCTCCGCCCACGGAGTCGACGGACGAGGATGTCCGCTAGAGCGCGCTGTCAGCACCTTTGACGCCATGTGCGCCTATGCCAAGGACGCGTTGGCCAAGTCGACTGGTGCTCTTGCTGTGATGCACAAGAACATCTTTCCACAGCGCGCGCCCCCCGCCGACGTTGATGGTCTTCTCGGACCGGAGTCGTCCACCATGGCGAACTTCACTCGCGCCCGAACGGTACGCGTCTCTGAGTTAACCTTCAAGTTGTTGCTGGGTCACGGCGTTGTGGGTGACTTCAAGGAGGTGGTAGCGGACTTCCCGCGGAGGCCTGATGGGAAGACTGTGTCGTTGAGCTCGGTGAAAGAAGAGGCGGCGCGGCTGGCGGAGGACATGGTGTCCATGGCGGAGCGACATGCTGCCGAAGTTGCTGCTCGCTCTGTTAGGGCTAGGTCGGAGTCAACATCATAGGATGTAGTGTCAGCTTCCGTCCTTTTCTATGTTGGCTTGTAATGAACTAGTTCCACCTCTGATGATCAACATGGAGTTACTTTTGCAATCTTTATCTGTTCCACTGCGCGGTCGGGGTTTAGCCCCCGAGTGTGTTGCTTTGTTTGCTGTGTTGCAATTGGGAGTCTCATGTTGATCGACTTTGCTTTTTGGTAGGCTGGATCATCTCGTGCATCCGAACCTTCTCCTTCCTCGAGTGCTCGACCTCGGTCTGCCGTCTGGAGCAGAAATGACGAAGCCATCGTGTCATGGATGAAGACCAAAATTGTGAATCTGGAGCGGGAGCTGAAGGATGTGCGGGGTGAACTAGACGCGGAGAGGGCAAGGTCCGCCCCCTCGTCTGAACGGGAAGATTACTTGATGGGTGAATTAGACTTGATTAATCGGCAGCTGGAATGTGAGAACATTCGACAAAACCTTCGACTGCCGATTGCTGCTGCTTTGAGTGCTGCTAAATTTGCTTCCTTGTCGTTGTTCTGCAGATGTGAACCCCTACCGAAAAGCCGAGGAAGTTCGTATAGAGGGGCGATTGAACGGGGCCATTGCAGGCATGGCTTCTGGCTCCCAGTATTTCTGGTCGGACAAGCCGAAGGCTCGAGTGCTTGTTGTCTTGCTGGATCGTGCTTGGCGCGCTGGCTTGCCACTGGAGTCTTGTCGGAGTACCCTGGCTCGGGTGCACCGAGCGATGTTCCCGCGCAACGAGCAACCACAAGGTATACCTGCTCTGCTGATGAGGTTCCGTGACGGCAAGGTGATTCACAAGATGCTGCGCGCGGAGCTCGTGGGTGGGGCGAATATTGCCTTTGCCTATGTGCGGCTCCACCGTCCGAACTTCAATTTTCAAGATATCACCGAAGACTTGCCTGAGCAGAGTCAGTATACTAGCACCCTTGGCTAGGCTCGTAAGGTTATTGGCCAGATTCAAAGGCAAACCGAACACCTTGTAGGCCCGCTGGATGCGCCTAAAACTGAGCCTGTACATTGAAAGGCAAAAATTTGTATGCTCGCTGAGTTGAGTTGTAGATGAGCGATGTGAATCCTATGGGGTACAGCCCCCGAGTGTATTTATGTAATCCGTTTGTCGAAGACAATAATTCGTGTTGAAAGCTTGGACGCAGCCCCCGAGCGTTCGGGTGTGGTCTTCACGTCTTTGGTAAGATGACCTGTCCGGCGCAGCCCCCGAGTGTTTGGGTGAGGCCAAGGTAATTTGTTTGTGTGTCAAAAGTAACTTGTGTGGCGCAGCCCCCGAGTGTTCGAGTGCGACCAAGGTTTTACTTGTTTTTGTGAAGTTAACCTGTGCGGCGTAGCCCCCGAGTGTTCGAGTGCAGCCAAGACTTTATTTGTTTCTTGAAGTTAACCTGTGCGGCGTAGCCCCCGAGTTTTCGAGTGCGACCAAGGTTTTACTTGTTTTGGTGAGCCTGTACGGCGCAGCCCCCGAGTGTTCGAGTGCGGCCTAGGCTTTAGTTGTTCTGGTGAACCTGTACGGCGCAGCCCCAAGTGTTTGAGTGCGGCCTAGGATTTATTTGTTCTGAAGTGAACCTGTATGGCGCAGCCCCCGAGTGTTCGAGTAAGGCCTAGGTCTTTTTTGTTTTGACTATAAAAAGTAGAGGGAGAAAGCTTTGTAGATCAACCATTGTATATTAAGCTAGCAAACCGCCTCATTAAAAACCTTCCAGTCCCCTTAGGTACCCTGGTAAGGAAAAGAGTGCGTCTGAAACCTGCTGCTTGTAGTCGTGTAGGCACAGTCACATGGATGTGTATGCTAGGCGTAAAAATGGCGCATGTGCGCGACGTTCCACGGGTTGTGGGAGAGCTCCCCTGATAAACGGCCGTGCGGGAGAGTGCGATGTCCCGTGCCTCGTCCAACGCGTCAACGCCATCTTCGAGTGCTTCGTCTGCGTCTGACTCGTCGTATGCGACCACGCGAGGTGCGTCAAATCGCAGGTCGTACGACATGACTGCATCGGCGCCATAGACCATGAAGAATGGAGTGTACTGCGTTGATCTGTTTGGCGTGGTCCTCAAACTCCAAAGGACAGAGGGCAGCTCCTGCACCCAGGCACCCGCGGCGCGCTTGAGTGGCACCAGTAATCGTTTTTTGAGGCCGCTGCAGCCTAGGCCATTTGCTTTCTCGACTTGTCCATTGGATTGAGGGTGTGCGACTGAGGCGTAGTTGAGTTTGATGCCCTGCTCCATGCAGAAGTCCTTGAATTCGTCGGCTGTGAAGTTTGTGCCATTGTCAGTGATGATGCTGTGGGGTACCCCAAACCTGAAGATGATGGACCTGATGAAATTGACAGCGGAAGTGGCAGTCGAGCTTGTTATGGGTACGGCTTCGATCCACTTTGTGAATTTGTCGACTGCCACCAGGAGATGCGTGTGTCCAGCACGAGACGATTTCTTCAGTGGTCCCACCATGTCGAGCCCCATTGGGTGAAGGGTCAGGCGAGCGGTATCGTTTTCAGCTCCGATGCGGGTGCGTGCGGCTTGGTGGCGAACTTTTGGCACCCGTAGCATTTCCTGACTATCTCTTCGGCTTCCCGCATTGCCGTGGGCCAGTAAAACCCGACTCGAAAGGCTTTGGCCAACAGGGCTCGACTGCTGGCATGATGTCCGCAAGTTCCTGCATGGATGTCATGAAGTATTGCTCTACCGTCTTCTGGGTCGATGCAGCGATGCAGGACTCCAGATATGATGCGTTTGTATAGTTCTCCATTGATTATCGTGAAGGCCTTCGAGCGGCGAGTGATGCGCCGAGCTTCTGTTGTGTCTGCTGGCAACTCCTGACGCAGCATGTATACGAGAAAAGGGTTCATCCACGTCGGCTCGACGAGGAAGACTTCTACGTGTGGTTCTTCTGCATTGGGTGCCACCGGGTCCTTTGCTGGATGATCCTTGGTGCTTGTTGCTGATGTATAGGGTGATGTTGGCTGCTTGAGCTTGATAGACCGTTGTTTGATGCACTCGACAAAGACGTCAGGTGGAACTTTGGTTTTGGTCGAGCCGAGGTTGGCTAGCATGTCTGCTTCTTCATTACTTTCGCGGCCTACGTGCAACAACTCGCAGCCGTCGAAACTGCCCACCATGATGTCGTAGAAGTCTCGATACGCGATCATGTTCTCTGCTGTAACCTCGCACTCCTTCATTGTTTGCTGCACGACGAGGTTTGAGTCCCCGTTGATCATGAGGCGAGTGGCACCACAGTTCTTGGCCATCCGCATGTCGTGTAGCAGGGCTTCGTACTCAGCTTCATTGTTTGAGGGCTTGGGGAAGTCCATTTGTAGTACGTAGCAAAGTTTGTCGCCCTTCGGTGATGTCAGGATGATGCCTGCGCCTGCACCCTCGAATTTCTTGGACCCGTCGAATTACATGGTCCACACGTTGGACAGGTCGGGTATATCAGGCAGCTGAGCTTCTATCCACTCGGTTGTGAAGTCTGGGAGTACTTGTGCCTTGATTGCATTGGGGTGTGCATACTCCAGTTCCCACGGACCTAGCTTGATGACCCACTTGGCGACTCGTCCCGTCGCATCAGGGTTGGTGAGGATGTCTGAGAGAGCCGAGGTACTGACCACCGTGATCGGGTGCTCGGCGTGCGAGCTCATGAAGACACCGTAGGCGAGCTTCTGATAGTGCGGGTACCGCTGCTTGGATATGGATAGCACCTCGCTGAGGTAGTATATGGGCCGTTCTACGCGATGGGTGTGGCCTTCCTCTTGGCGCTCGACGATGAGGACGGTGCTGGCCACCCTGTTGGTGGCTGTGACGTAAAGGTACAGAGGTTCCTTCTCGCGTGGTGCGACGAGCACTGGTGGAGTCGCCAGGACCCGCTTGAGGTCTGCGAATGCTGCTTGAGCTTCTGGCGTCCACTCGAATTTGTCAGACTTCCTCATCAGTTGGTAGAAAGGGAGTGCCTTTTCACCCAACTTACTAATGAATCGGCTGAGCGCTATGACTCGGCCAGCTAGGCGCTGGACCTCCCGAAGCTTGGTCGGGGCTGGCATTGTGAGGATTGCCTCTATCTTTTCGAGGTTTGCCTCGATGCCTCTGGTAGACACGAGGTACCTGAGTAGTTTCCCAGCTGGTATGCTGAAGACGCACTTCGTTGGGTTGAGCTCGATTTTGTAGGAGTTGAGCACGGTGAAGGTCTCCCGCAGGTCGTCGAGGAGTGTGTCCTCTTGCTTGGTCATGATGACTATATCGTCAACATAGACTTGGACGTTGCATCCTATCTGGTCCTTGAGGCAGGACTGCATCATGTGCTGGTAAGTAGCCCCAGCGTCCTTGAGCCCGAAGGGCATGGTTTTGTAGCAGTAGACACCATGGGGTGTGATGAAGGTTGTCTTCTCCTCGTCCTCCTCTCGCATCCTTATCTGGTTGTAGCCTGAGTAAGCATCCAGGAAGGATAGTCGCGCGCAACCGGCTGTGGAGTCGACGATCTGGTCGATTCGCGGTAACGGGAAGTGATCCTTCGGGCAGCACTTGTTGAGGGAGGTGAAGTGGACGCACATACGGAGGATTTTTGTCTTCTTCTTGTCGACCAGTACTGGGTTAGCGACCCAGTCGGACTTCTTGATTTCTCGGATGAACTGGGCATGAAGTAGTCTATCGACTTCTTGCCCTATGGCGATGCGCTTCGGCTCGGAGAAGCGGCACATGGTTTGCTTGACAGGTTTGGCATCTGGATAGATTTGAAGAGCGTGCTCGGCGAATTCCCTGGGTACACCTGGCATGTCCGCTGGACACCAGGCAAAGATTTCCCAGTTCTCACGTAGGAACTCGACGAGCGCGCTTTCCTATGTGATAGGTAGGCTTGATGACACGAACACTGTCTTGGAAGCGTCAGTCGGATGGACTTGATGTTCTCCTGTGTCATCGGTCGTGCTGAAGGAGGCGTCGGGTGCCGGCTTCTTGCTTGCAGGAAAGAGGGTCTTGTCGTTGCCAAGTGAAAGTTCCTCGAGCTGCTGCTGCTGCATGCCGAAGGACTTGGAGATTCTGCTGAATTCGCGGTCGCAGTTGTCTGAGCGCTGGAAGTCACCACGCACAGTTATGACTCCCTTTGGTCCTGACATCTTAATCATGAGGTATGCGTAGTGCGGAACTGCCATGAAGCGGGCGAACGTCGGGCGCCCAAGTATAGCGTGGTACTGCGATTTCCAGTCCACCACCTCGAAGACGATAATCTCCTTTCAGAAGTGCTCGGGTGTGCCGAAGATAACTTCGAGTGTGATTACTCCTTCAGGGTAAACTGCTTTCCCTGGTACGATGCCACGAAAGGTGTTGTCTGACTTGGCTAAACTCTCCAGAGACCTACCCATCTTCCAGAGATTATCGGCGAAGATGATGTTGATGCCGCTGCCGCCGTCCATGAAGACCTTGGTCATGTGGAATTGTCCTATCTGTGCTTCGAGTACCAGTGCGGCGTGGCCTGGGCGCGGTACCTGTGGAGGGTGATCCTCTCGAGAGAATGTGATGCTGGTATTCGACCCCTTAAGGTATTCAGGTACAGCTGGTGGCATTGCGACGGCCTGGTAAACTTGGCGGGTGATGCATGTAAAATGCATACATGAACTTTGCACTTTAATTGCTTATATTCCAATCATATTTGCATCATATAAGGGTTATATCAATGTTTTATAATGATTTTTGGGAATATTCATTTATTTCCTATTTTTATGGAATTAACCCTGCACAGGCAGAAAACCCCGTTTTCTTATTTTAATGTTTCAGGGACCCAAACGTCAACGAAATCACCTGGAAATTTACGGGCGTCAATATTTGGAAGGAAGAAGACCTGTGGACGAAGGAAGCGAACAAACGGAGGTCCGAGGACCAAAAGGGGGTGGCCCACGCGGCCAGGTACTGTAGCCACGTGGGACCCACCCGTTTGGCCCTCGTGGCTCCGTTGCCTTCGATCTTTTCTCCACCGACATGGATTAGTTAGTTCTATGGACACTCATGCATGCATCTAGATGTTCAACTTTCTCCCTTTTGCTAGCCCAAAAACTCCAACAAGCAAAAACTTGTTTCCAACACCTTCAACCAAAGTTATTCCAGTGAGTCCACCATATCTACCTATTAGCTTTATGCTATTCCGAGTATGTTTAACATGTTGTTTGTGTTATCTTACCTCTGAATGAAAATGTTTATGTTATTGATTGCAATGAAAAAAAAATTGGTTATATAGCTCTCACGAACTTGATGCACAATGTTCTTTTATTTGCATAATAAAACTTGACCCATTGTGATTAAGATTATGATGTTTGTGACTTGATGAATGTTTTGGGTTGGAAGTTAGCCCATATGTGCTGTCACATGGCAAGCTTTCAACACGTTCTTCATCTCATTTAGTTGATATCATGTGCTTTTGTCTATGGATGCTTATCATGTTGAAATAAATGTGGAAATAGAGTGAGTTTAAATGAGTTTGTGTAAATGGTTAGAGAGACGCCTGGGCCGCTAATCTAAACCATGCATCATTTATGGTGGAAATTTACTTACATATTATGGTGAACCTTCTGTGATACACCTTGCAATAAAAAACTATTCCAAATGGTAAATAAAAAGAGTGTTGAGATTGTTCATTTTGTTTGTTTGTCTTGTCATTTTGATATGGGCTTGTTCCATATCTTGGGACAAGAGGTACCCCAGTTAACGCTCTTGATGATACTATTATGCTTACAATGATATTTAATTGAACTTGCTTTGTTTCCCAAGTTGAGTAACACATGGTGTAAGTACTTGTATTCAAGGGGCATGAGACATTCAACCCATTCTTTATCAAGCACACTACTCATATTTGCTTTCACTTTAACCTTAATCATTCAAGATGCTATGATAGGGGCAATGAGAGCTTGACACCAATGAATACCTTATTGCAATCATTAACTTAAGTAGAAGAGTTTGGAAGTTGGATGAAACTTATGCATGCTTTACCTCTACTCACATATACATCTTTCCAAAGTGTACACCTATCATATTCAGATTTCCATCTACACTCTATGACCATTGTAGGATGTTCTACTTATCATTATGCATACATGTGTTCCATATTACTTGCTACCATGTTACACTTTGTGAACTATCAATGAACATACTTGTCTTGAATACTTGATATCACTTCATAAACTATTTGCATATTGCTACTCCTTTGAAGAATGAATCATTTGACTATATGTAGCAATTGTAATCATCTTTGATATTCATTGTTAAGTATTAAATTGCAAAGTCCATGTTACTTTTATCATCTTCATACTCGAGGACGAGCATGGATTAAGCTTGGGGATGTTGATGCATGTAAAATGCATACATAAACTTTGCACTTTAATTGTTTATATTCCAATCATATTTGCATCATATAAGGGTTATATCAATGTTTTATAATGATTTTTGGGAATATTCATTTATTTCCTATTTTTATGGAATTAACCCTGCACAGGCAGAAAACCCCGTTTTCTTATTTTAATGTTTCAGGGACCCAAACGTCAACGAAATCACCTGGAAATTTACGGGCGTCAATATTTGGAAGGAAGAAGACCTGTGGACGATGGAAGCGAACAAACGGAGGTCCGAGGACCAAAAGGGGTGGCCCACGCGGCCAGGTACTGTAGCCGCGTGGGACCCACCCGTTTGGCCCTCGTGGCTCCGTTGCCTTCGATCTTTTCTACACCGACATCGTCTTGACCTAAAAACGCCTATATAAAAGGTCCCCCGACGTTCTCTGGAAGGAGCGCCGCACAAACATAGAAACACCGAAACGGAGATCAGGAGTTGCAGATTGGAGGGGGAAAACTCCGGCGGGGCGCTGCCGGCGTGGTCTCCATCTTCTCCATCGACTTCTCCACCGTCTCCATGATGAAGAGGGAGTAGTCCACCTCTGGACTATGGGTTTGTGGAAGTAACTTATGTATATCTCCTCTCTGTAGCTTCACTAATTAGCACCGTATGAGCTGCTGAACATGATTACGGTCACCGTTGTAATACCTTTGTGGTGGATCTTTATGAGTTAATATATGTTTGAGATTGCAATGTTTGTTTCAGTTATGAGTATAGATGCATATTATGTACCCCGTTCTTGTCTACTTGTTTTGATCAAGCATGTTTATGAGAGCGTGTGTGGGGGAACGTGTGCATTAGTTGGAGTAACGGGGGGTGGCTAATGCAGTGAACGTGAGAGAAAGTTCTGCGATCCACTTTGGTATCTTTACCTTACTTTGTTGCCTCACTAGGGATAAACTAAAATACCATGCTACCGGGGATGTGGGCGTGACCATTGCCACTACTCCATGACTAGATCTAGCATGTTCTTATTTTCACTTCATGTCATGATACTTAATGCTATACTCTGAGTTGTCTTAATTACTGAGGTGTTATGATTTAGTTCGCATCTCGGTGGAGTATAAGAGAGGTTAATAACCAAAAGTTCTCTATGTTAGGACGTGATGCCCATATATCTAAGTAACTTGTTATCAAACCCTGTGTTGCAATCTCATATGTTAACTGTGTGTGTTCCATTGTCTACCACTTTATAAAGAGAGAGTGCATTTGTGAAACCATGAACCCCAGTCCATTTTTAATCATAAGAAACACCTTTCCAACACCATATACCACTTTTCTATTTTCAGCCATCATTAAATCCGAAAATACAAAAATATCATTTACCATTGCATCCACCATCATTGTATATTTATTTCTTGTTTGCATTGCATAACTATCCTGATATCATTCTTACACCTTGTGCTTGACAACCACAGGTGAGGTTGAGGACCAAAACATCTAACCTTGTTTTGTAGGTAACCAAAAGAAGGATAAGAAGATAAATCTACCACTTCAGATTCCCCGAGAGTTCGATATTAAACCCTCGAGTCACCCCTCGTGGGGAAAACTGTCTTCCACTTACTATACACTCTGCACTTGGAGTCTCAACCTAATCCCGTTTACTTTTGCAGGTATCAAAGCCTTGCTCTTCGGGATCATCAGCGGGTAATCAACTTCTGGCACCGGTTTGATGGGCGCCCCTTCTGTATCATATTCATCTGCCCTCGAGCTTGAGGGTACTGTTCCCCTGGCGCAGGAGGTGCATCATGTCTCGGCTGGTACTGGATTGCTCCTGCTATGTGCGCGGGGTGAGGTGCTGCTGCGGGTGGTCCCGGGAGGGCCAACTGCGGTGCTGGTTGCGGTGCTGGGGCTGGAGTTAAGATTTTGGTGAATGCTCCGTTGATGCGAAGCATCTTCCGATATTCCTTCAACAGGTGAGTAGAGACTAGCTTGCCGGTTTCTTCGCTTCTGAATAAATGGAACTTGCACGGTTCTTCGAGCTCCTGCTCGGGTGTAAGGTCCGGTCGCGAGGTATCGCGGGGCTTGCGCCGCCACTCGCGTCTCTGGTTCCCATCGTTCCTGTACTCTTTCCGGCCTCGACTGCTCTGGCGATTGTTGTCACGGCTCCGGTCTTCTCAGGTGTCGGTGAATCCGGCCGCCATTAACTCGGCTGGCTTGCCTTCGTCGAAGCGGGTCTTGCGCTTGTGGTGGCGATCGCTGCCACGGTTGTTTCTGCGGCCCTAGTTGCTTGGTTCTCCTTCCTCGTCCGGGAACTCGTTGCGCACAGAGTCTTCGCCGTCCGCCCACTCGTTGGCGATCTTCATGAGCTCGACTATGGATTGTGGCCGAAGGCGACCGAAGGCCTCTCGAAGGTCGTGTCGAGTGACGCCACGGATAAATGTGTCGATTGCTCTATCCTCTGAAACGACTCCGACAGAGTTGCGCATGAGTGTCCAACGCTGGATGTATGATCGTAGTGACTCGTCTTTCCGCTGCTTGCAGGCTTGCAGTTCCGCAAACGTCGCAGGCCTTGAGTATGCTCAGAGGAAGTTCTTGACGAAGGCATCTTCAAACTGGTCACAAGAACAGAAGGAGTTCCGGGGCAGGTTCTGGAGCCAGGTGCGTGCTGACCCTACGAGCATCAGCTGTACATACTGCATGGCCGCTGTCGTGGTACCTCCTTGACAGTTGACTGCGATGATGTAATCGTCAAGCCAAAGTTTGGGATCATGCGTGCCGTCGAACTTGACGGACTCGGACGTGAGCTTGAAGCCTCGAGGTATTCTTGTGGCGCGGATGCGGTAGTTGAAGCAGGCAAGACCGCAAGGCTCGTTGTCGTTGTCCGAGTAAAGTTCCTCAGTCGGGGTATTGACGGGTCGTTTGGAGCGGTTGTGGTCGACTGTTCGCTGCGTAATGACGTTGCGCAGGTCTTCCCCCTCTTGCAGGTGTCGAATGGGTCGGTCTCCGCGCGCTGCGTGTTTGCGGTCGCGTCTGTCGCGATCTCCGCGTGCTTGGGTTATTGTTGCAGGTGTGACTTCTGGGATCAGCGCCTCCTCTGCTAAGCGGAGCGCCTGGATTTGTTGCCGATGTAGAGCTGCGCGAGGGTCGCCTTTCGGAGGCTGTGTTGCCCTCAGGTACATGGCCACCGACATGAGAGCTCCGGAGGTTGTTTTGGGGATGGGTATCCCGTCAGCGTCTTCTGTCATAAACGACGACTCGAGGTTGCGGGTGGTCGCAACCCTCTCGGCGTCTGTCATCAGGTTGAGGCGCGGCCTGGAGCGCCTGTTGTCTTGCGTGACGGTAGGTCCAGAGGAGGAGAAGGCGTAGGCTGCTCGGCGAGCACTCGACGCGTCGGCGAGTTCTTTACGTCTAGCTAAATCAGCTTTCTCGCGCAACAACTTCTTGTTTTCCTTCCATACGAGGTACTGGTATGCCATCATATCCTCTCGGGTTGCCTCCGCAGGGGGGAAGGTGCACTCTTGGACATGTTTCATGGCCTAGACTCCCATCTCTTGAGTGATCACTAAGGTTGTTACTTTGTCTAGCATGGTGACCTCCATTGGAAACACGGGTTCCTCATGGCGGGGGCCGCCTCCAGGGTTTCTGTTTGGAGTTGCGTCCACCATGAAGACTTGGACAGGGTAAGACTGTGCGGTCAAGTTCGCGTTGCTGCTGCTGCTCTCGCCGTCGGAGCTATCCCCAGAGCTGAAGATGGAGGCGACATGGTAGACGCCGCAATCGATGCAGAACTCGTCCGGTAAAGTGGCAGTCGAAGATGTCGCTGGTGCCGGAGCCGAAGGAGACACAGCCGACGGAGCAGCATGTATCATTGTTGGTGTAGAAGCGATCTTCGTGGAGGACGCCTGCGAAGTGGTCGAGGCGGATGCGATCTCCGCGGCCGAAGGCGATGCAGGTGTAGTCAAAGGAGATGTGATCCCCGTAGTCGATGAGGGCGCGAGTCCCGCGGTCGGAGCAGATGCGATCTCCGTAGTCGAAGGTGCGAGTCCCGCGGTCGGAGCAGATGCGATCTCCGTAGTCGACGAAGGCGCGAGTCCCGCGGTCGGAGCAGATGCGATCTCCATAGTCGACGAAGGTGCAGGTGATGTAGTTGAAGCAGGCGCGATCTCCGTAGTCGACGAAGATGCCGGTGCGCGGTCGGAGAGTCAAAGCGTCCCCCACTTGTTCACATGGAATCGCATGCTACCGAAAGTAAGGCACATACCTCCGTGGAGATCGGCGTACACCGATCGGTGGGCCGGCGGGTGGGGGTTGAATTCGAAGGAGCCGAAAACGGATCGGCGTCGTGATTGTCGGCGTGTCGATGATCATTGCAGATGGAGCCGGTGCAACCATGATTCCAGCACTCTTCTTTCCCACAGACGGCGCCAGTTGACGTGGGGTTACCACGGCAAATCTCAGGGTCGAGTACCCCAGGTTGATTGAGAGGGAGTGTTGGAGTGCTGGTAGTTACCACGGCTGACAAGCAAGGGGATTTACCCTGGTTCAGGCTCCCGGAGGATAATACCCTACTTCCAGCTTGTCTGTTATTGATGATTTGGAGGTGTTACAATGGCGATCCCGGCGAGATGTCGATCTCGCTAGGATATTGGTGGTGGAATATGAGCGTACCCTGTATCGGCGGCCCTCCCAGCCTTTATATTGGAGACTGGGTCTCGGGAGTTCGCAACCGACTAGGTTTACAGGTAAGGTAAGTCTCTACCGACCTATACTACACCTTCCTTGAGGGGCACTACGTCTTATTTGGGCCCTGTTCGTGGGCCTTGTATGTTGTCTTCTAGTAGGTTGTCCGTCGGGTCCTAGTCCTTGCGTGCACCAGGTATCTTCATGATGGGGCACCAGATAGGTAGGCCCACGTCAGCGAGCCTCCCGCATCGCAACGGGCGGCAAATAGGATTTTGCTATTATATTTCAGCTAAAACCTAAGCTCGAGCCTACCACGACCCAATGTTTTAATATATAAATTCAGGCTTGAACCTGACCCGAAGGTGTGACCCGACCCAGTCTGGCCCAAGAATTTGGGCCTGGCTCAAGCTAAGCTTTCTGCGAATAGGCCTACCTATATGCATTGGTGAGCTAAGGTAGAGCTTGGGATCCAACCATAGATGGAATCATGCATATTTAGAACTTTGGTCAAATTCTTTTCCTTGTCTATGTTGGTCGTAGGGTTGATCAAATCAAGGCTCTGCCACATACCATATCCTTAACTAAAGAAGCATTAATGAGCAAATCCTCAAGAGCTCTATTTGTTTCTTCCACTTTACAAGTAGATTCCTTTTTGTTTTTTTGTGTGTATGGCATCTCTATATATTTTTTAGAAGCTTGGCTGATTTAGAACCTAAGTTAACTAATACTTCAACCTAAACGCTTTGGGTGCCTCTAATAACTAACCAAGGAATGGCAGGTGCTCTTCCTAGAAGATCCTATTTCCGCCGGAACTTATGGTGTCAATCCCTTTTTATTGTTGAATTGTCAAAACAAATGTTGAAATGGTATGTTCTTAATGTGTACAAACAAATTTGTGACCTAGAAATCAATCTATTTTAACACTTAACAAAAAAACGTGTTTCTCATGAGCTCACATCTGATCCGAGAGTCGGTACTGGCTTGCCGATATTGCAACAACACGTGTACAGTGAGCTGAGGTTCAGGACATACATGCCTCGAACATTGTCTTGTAAATTTATGTATGAACATCGCCTATAGCTAGCCGTTTACCAAATCATGGCAAAATGCCAGCCATTATGACCAGCAGCTCCTCTCCATGGGCTATGATGATTAGCGCAACGGTGCAATGTCCTCATGTCCCTTGGCTTGCATGCTCCCTCCCTTTCTTGGATCACTCATCCGCTCTGCTGTTCATGGGCAAAGGTGCGATCATTTGTATTGCCCCGCTCCTGATCTAGATCTTGTAAAGGGAGTTGATTTTTTTTAGATAAAGGGATTTATTACTCAAAAGTTTAAGTCTTACACCCGGCCTCTGCATAACAAATGCACACAGCCGCAATCCAAACGGGAGAAGTATCAAGTGCATAAAATAGACGAATTACAACCAACATGGACTATAAAACGCCTATGTCATGGTGTGCTCAACGGCCTATGGAGGTCCAATCCGGCGATCAAGCGGCCACCCATGTTGTGAGAAAATGTCCCTTGCCACCTCCTCCAGTCGCGCACAGGCCTCCATAAAGAGGTCTCGATGTCCCACGCGTTGTAAGGTGGACCACGTACGGAGAGTACTTGTGCAACGGTAGAGTACCTGCAAAAGAGAAACGTCTTTGTCACTGAAAACCTTGTCATTTCTACAAAACCAAAGCGACCAAATAAAGACAATCGCTCCCACACTAATAATTGTTCTAAGCTTCTTGTCTATCCCATGCAACCAGTTACCAAAAACGTTGGTCGCAGACTTGACAGAATGTGTTTGAATTTCAACTCCAGGTTGGTTTATAGAAATCGTCTTGTGAATTCAAATGCTATCTATAGTTAATTCTCAAACCTCACAAGGGGAGTAGAGGATAGTCAGCAGACTCAGCACCGTGTCAAAGCTGAGTCTATACATATTCATCCTCCAGTGATTCAATTTCATAAATATCAACTAATTCTGCTACCGTGAATGGTACAGTTGGTAGCGATGACCTGATTCATTCACCTTTTACACCGGGAAACCATTGTAATCATCCGGGGGATCGCGCGTTCGCGTCCCCCAGGTCGACAGAGCGACGCGTGTCCACGCGAAAGGCCCACCGAACCCACGTCTCGGTCCAATCTGCTCCCACCTTCCCCTCCACCTTGCACGCCTTCACGGCTCCACCAACCACCTGCCGGCCGCCCAGCTCGCCGCCCCTGCCGCCCGCGCCGTCGCTCCACCGGCCGTACTCCCAGCGCGCCCTCCCGGCCGCCCGCTCCGTGGTTCCACCCGCCGGCTGCCCAGCGCGCCACCCCGGCCGCCCGCACCGTGGATCCACCGCCGGCCACCCAGCGCGCCGCGCCTAAGTCGCGCGCCGCTGGCTCCATCCCAACCCCCAATCCCACCACGCGCGCCCTTCCTCTCCTAGCTCCGACGAGCACCAGTTCTTCTCCTAGCTCCGACGAGGCCCGCGCCACCACCTACATGCGAGGTCCCGCCCAGCCGCCGCCCTCGACGAGGCTCCGCGCCACCGCCGACTTGCCAGGTCCCGCGCCACCGCCGACTTGCCAGGTCCCGCGCCGCCACCGCCGTCCTGGCCTAGGGCCCCGCCGTGGACCTCCTGCCCGGCCTCCCGCCGTGTGCCCCTGTACCGAGCTCCGCCGCCTCGATGGTGGTGCTGATATTTTCTCCACGGACCATTTGTAGCATTTTTTTTGTCTTTGATTTTTGTGTAAATGTTTGGATGCTTTGTAGCATTTTTTTCATTTTTGATGCAAATCTGTTGAGCGTTTGTAGCAATTTTCTTTGTGTCGCCGAAGAAGCTGCGTTGCTACCGACATTAGCCGCGATGCTACGGATGGCGCATGGCATTGCTACCGACGATGCTACTAAGGGTGTGCAATGTTGCTACCGACGACACGCAGCGATGTATCGGCAATGCTACCGACGATGCTACTAAGGGTGTGCAATGTTGCTACCGACGACACGCAGCGATGTGCCGGCAATGCTACCGATGGCTCGCTGGCGTTGCTACAATCTGCGCATAGCATTGCTGTCGACGATGCTACCGACGCGCGACGTTCCTATTGACAGCACGCGACAATGTTGCCGATGGCGCGCACAAGTGCTACTGACGAGCCGATGATACTACCGACGGAATCCAGCAATGCTACGAACGGATGCTACCGACAAGCCGACGTCGCATGACATTGATACCGACGAGTGGCGATGCTATTGGGGACTGACGAGCTGTTGCTACTGACGAGCCAACCGACGTTATCCGGAAATGCTACGAGCGGATGCTACCGACGAGCCGGCGATGCTATCGGGGGAGCGCGACACTACTACCAACGGCACGCAACAATGTTACCTACGACGCGCATTTTTGCTCCATAAAAGATTTGTAGCAATTTATGTGCTAGAATAGCATTTTTCTTTTCTTTTCTTTTCTTTTCTTTTCTTTTCTTGCTATATGTGGTGCAATTTTATGTAAGGTTTGTAGCAATTTTATTTCTCCTTTGACGCAAATCCACATAATGATTGTAGCAATTTTGTCCTTCAGATAATGTAATTTTATTTTAATGTGATGCATATTTTTTTAAAAAAATTGTAACAAAAAATTCCTTCTTTGAATGCAAAATCCACATAATTGTTGTAGCAAATTCTCCGGTGCTACAACATGCAAGGCCGGGTGACGTGGGGCAGCGACGACAGTGCTATCACCGGCGACGGCGATGATGCTGCAAAACAGCATGGTAGAAGCATTTTTTTCTTCGTATAAGCATGTGCTACGAATATTTTTGCTACAAAAGAAACTTTTGCTCCGACAGAAACATTTTGTGGGATTTGACAGGAAATTAGACGAGTCTTTTTTTTTTGCTTCATAGACGACGGTACTATCACCGGCGACGGTGATGATGCTGCAAAGCAGCATGGTAGAAGCATGATTTTCTTCATATAAGTATTTGCTACAAATAGCACAAATTTTTGCTACAAATGAAACCTTTGCTCCGCGGAAACATTTTGTGGGATTTGAAATTAGACATTTGCTACAATAGTAGAAAATTCTTATTACAAAACGAGCCATTTGTGGAGTCGGGCACATCGGCGCTGCTGCCGGCGTGGAGTCGAGGTGCTGCTAGGGCACGGCGGGCCACTGTGTCGGCGTGGAGTCGAGGTGCTGCCAAGAAAAAATACGCTACAATAATTTTTAGTTTTGCATCATGCAAAAAATTGTTTTGGTACAACTATCTCTGTTTTTGCACCATACAATTTTATGGATTTGCATTATTAGTAGAATTTGTTTGCTAGAATCACTTTGTTGTTTTGCTAGAATTTGCTAGAATCATTTTTGCTACGAATAGCACAAAAGTGCTACCGTGAGCCTGGAGAGATACCAAAGCGCAAATGCACATGGATGTGCGGTCCACATCAAACCTTATCTTCTCCCTTAGAGCTCTCTAGTCTACGCGTTTCTTTCCTCACTGTGCGATGATGGCGCTACTGCTACTGTGCTACAGGCGACGGCGGGCTAGGAACACGGGATGCTGCTGCTGCGAGGAGCGACGCCAGAGGCGCAACCCGTTATTCTTTTGCACACCGGGGGAGGCAGAACGCCGGCACCATCGCGGTGCTGCAAGCCATTCGTCGGTGCCGCACTGCCACCTTCGTGGTCAAAGCCGTGAGTCGGGCGCCGCCATGGTGCTGCAAGCCGGACCTGGAAGCGGCTTTGGCGCCGTCGCCGTGCAGCCACCATGCTGCAAGCCCTCCGTCAGCGCCGCCTCGGTGGTTCAAGCCCGCCGTCGGGCGCAGCACCGCGATGCTCCATGCCACAGTCGGGTCCCGGATGGCGGCGCTCCAAGCCCGCTGTCGGGCGCAGCGCCGCGATGCTCCAAGCCGCTGTCGGGTCCCGGATGGCAGCGCTCCAAGCCCGCCGTCGGGCGTGGCGCCGCGATGCTTAAGCCCGCCGTCGGGCGCCGCCGTTGGGATCCAAGATTGGAGCTGGAGGAAGTGCTTTGACTTTTTCGGTGTGGGTAGCTTTTGTCTCCAGTCCTCTGCGCTATTCGGATGGACGGTTACCTGACCACGCATCGGACGGCTGGCGACCCGGGGACGCCTAGTCCTGTCCTTTTACACCTCCTCATAAAAATCACTACTTACAGAAATTCATATATAAACACGCAAATAAAATACTTCGGCGCAAATTAAATTATAGCGTAGGTCCCAACAAAACTAGGACTGGAACATAGGAGTGAGAGTGTGAAGCGAAGAAAAAGAGGTTAATTATTACAAAGAAAACGAACAGGCACTCGTGTAGGTGAGGTGGCCAACCATGGATCTATACCCACCTTACCAGCAGCATGGGAGCAGTGGGGAGCCACAAGCCAGCTTAGCTATTAACTCGCATCGTATCATGCTGCCGCCATCTCCCTCTCTTCCTCCCTTTGCTTCTTCTCCCTAGCTAATTAACAGCACCAACTAAAGCCATCATCATCATCGTCCATGACGGCCAGATCGCTGCCGTCCTTCTGCCTCCACCGGATCCGGTCCGACAAGACTGCCGCCGCGCCACCACCGATATGCGGTAAGGACGAGAAGGGCGATGATGGCAAGACGGAGGAGAAGGACAAAGGCTGCGGTGCTGTTGCTGTGGGGAGGAAGGTGATGGTGGTGGCCGATGGAGGCGGGGACGAGGCCCGGACGGCGCTGCAATGGGCGCTCTCGCACTCCGTACGGCCGTGCGACACCGTGATCCTCCTCGACGTCGTCCGGAGCACCGGCAAGAACCGTAAGATCAATGTCCACCTTCCGTCCAAAAAAAAAAAGATCAATGTCCACCACACCAGGCTCTGCTTGTTGCCACTCTATGCGTCAAAAATGATATATGTCCAAACATATTATCGTGTGCATCCTCGTTCTTGATAAATTAACTGTACATCTTTGCAAGTGTTAAAAAAATTAATGTCTTGTTTGGTTGATGTTAGGAGGTGATCTAAGAGGGTATCAGCCCTTGGAGACCATGAGGAGCATTTGTCAGGCTAAAAGACCAGAGGTACAAAGAATATCATCTGCTCTTCTCTGTTTGTAATAGCTAGCTAGAATTAGTACATAGTGGTGCTTATGAACAGAATTACCATCATTTTCAGAATGCTACGGTGTATCATAATAAACTTGCCCCCTTGAATCTAGTACAATCTAATTTCGCAAAAAAAAAAAAAGAATCTAGTACAATCTCATTGTGACCAAAATGTGAGAACTACTGCGACACAGTGACACACAACGGAATACTACATGTAACATCAAGATTAGGAGTTAGGACTGATGTTTGCAAGATGGAACTGCTACACATTTAATTTTCCAGGGATGGATAATTAATAAAGAGACGTGGTTTTATATTCTAAACATAAATAAAGAGACGTGCTGTGACCGTCTAGACCTAACCAAATATGCCTGGTCCTGCTAGTTAATTGAGATCATTGAAGGCTGGTACACCAGGTACACCTATTGAACAGATCATCCTCTGCTTTGTGGTACAAATCTTCTTTCCAGCAACACAACTGATCAGCAGTAGGAATCAATTTAAGCATATGCATTTCTATTTTCTTTCTGTTCATTTTCATACGCAAATATTCAGTTGGCTATCTTCTACAAAACCATTAGAAGATAACCTTAAATCTCTATAGACAAGACATCTCTACATGTGGTACTTGACCAGTAGGAGAAGGTTTCAAAGGAAGAAAAAAATCACTGGGAAAACCAACAATCAGAAAGCTGGAAACAGTAGCCATCAAGATGTCCAAGATTGTCCCTTTTTTTTCTTCATGTAAAAAAAAGGACTGTCCCTTTCTTTACTCCCGAGCCGTTGCCAAGGACTGCTAAATACTCATTGCCGACAACCCTAAGTAAATATATGCTTCTTAGCTTCTGTGCTTTATTAAAATTCATAAACACTTGGCCAGAAAACCAATCCATTTTCCTTTAAAACTGAAGATTCTAATCCAACATTTCCCTGAGACAGTGCATTGCATGTCAAACAGTAGGGGAAAAGAGGGCCCCGTTTGCTATCACAATCACTAAAGGAAGGTGGATACTAGCAACAAACAGATGTAAGCATAGGCCACAACTACTACGAGATAGATGCATGTGCTTAGCATCATCATGGGGTGCATGCATTCCCCAGGCAGTAGTAGGATCATGCATGGACCCTTGGTTCTGTTTCTCAAAATCCACTTTTCATTTCTAGTTTGACTTCCATGCCTTTGCGTACCTAACCTGCCATCAATTAGTTAGGTGATAAAGAGGTTAACAAATGACCCCAAAGATCCCCACTAAATTGAATTTCAAGCACTGACCAACCTACTATGCCCTCGAAAACTGTAAACTAATTGGGTGCATCTCAATTTCGTTTCTGTTTTTTTTTTTCATCCTACTAGGTACATGTCGAGCTTTTCCTCGTGGAAGGGAAGGACCGAGGGCCAACGATCGTAGAGGCAGCGAGGAAGCAGGGTGTGTCGCTCCTCGTCATGGGGCAGAAGAAGCAGTTGATGACATGGAGGCTACTTGCGATGTGGATGGCCGGCGGGAAGGGCACAGGGAGCAACACCGTCGAGTACTGTGTGCAGCACGCGACGTGTATGGTGCTGGGCATACGGCGGAAGAGCCGGCGAGGGGGAGGGTACCTCATCACCACCAGGCGCCAGAGAGATTTCTGGCTCCTGGCCTGAGGCTTCCTTCCTCAAGACCATGCGTTGTGTTACCCGTAGGTGTTTACATGGTGGGATAGGCAGAAGAAGAAACAAGAGTGAAGCAACTTATAGATAGGGGGAATAACGCAACAGATTGGTGCTGCTGCTTGTTTGGTGTCTGTTTGCTTTGCTTGTGCGGGTTTAGCTAAAACTGACATGGAAGCAAGTGTGTGATGGCTTTGCATTCTGGGATGACAATCGAGCAGGTTTTGAGTTGTATGCTACCAGAACTTTGCATTATGATATTTTGTTGCGCACAACACAAGTAAATTGCATTGTTTACATCCTACTATATGAATGCGTAAATGGCTACAGAGATCTTTAAACTCCAACGCAAGTTAATGACCTTCCGCTTGAGACATATATATCCAAATCAAATACATGCAGTTATGAACTCCAGAGAAGGAGAGGCGTAGGACATGAACTCACAGAAACAACCCCAACTCAAAAAAATATTATTATAGCTTTACTCCATGGAACAAACTACATCTTTATTGAACTAGGAATCTGGGATTCTGTGGAGGATGTCAACAAGCATGGTCTTTGCCGGATGTCTTTCCAGAAAGATAAAACAAAACGACAGGTAAAATACACAACTACCCCATCAAACCAAACAAAGACTACAGGAGGGGATAGACAACGCGGTCGATTCAAAGTGCAGCTTCAATGGAGTAGCGAGCTGCGTCACTCAGTCACTCACTCTTGTGGATTATGTACATGTAGACATGAATCTAAACTTGCTCTCTAATACAAAACCTGGAATATCAACATGCCGCTGAAAGTCCCAAACCTAGGAAGCCTGGGGGGTGTCTAGAAGACGATAGATTGTGATCTCCTGCTGCTTGAAGTACCTCCGATCTTCCTCATCCACAAGAACTAGATTAAGGTAGTACTTGACGCTGAATTTGTTGTTTATGTTGCGGTAAGTTGGCGTCAGCTCATATGGTGTCAAGAACAGCCTAACCGGAATAGATTCTCCTGCAAAAGAATTCAATGAAATATGCAGCAAACCTACATCAACATTCTCACAAAGCATACCACATGACCAAGCAGCTAAACAGTAAGCTCCAGATGTGCGCCATAAATACCAGCGTCAAGCTTTGAACCCTATGTAAAAATAAATATTGACAGCCCACGGGCAGCCATCACCACTAATATAAAAAGGGAGAGACAGGGGTGATCCAACCATGGTTTTTAAGGCGTTAAGGCGTCCTAAGGCGAAGTGGGGGCGCCTTGGCGCCTAGGCGACGCCTTGGCGGACGCTTTAGGCGCCTAGGCGCCTAAGGCGGTCGTTTTTCCAAGGCGGAGGGGGGGCGCCTTGACGCCTAGGCGGACGCCTTAGACGCCTAGGCAGACGCCTTTAAAACCATGGATCCAACTAATCCTGGCACACAACAATTAATCAAACGGTAACAAGCTAACCCGTGATTACAGGGACGGAGTGCGGAACGCACCGGAGCGACAATTCAATCGATCTGATCGGAACTCACCGGAGCGACAATTTAATCGATCTGCTCTCAGCTCAGTAAAAAAAGAACCTCCATCCCCGACGCCCTACGCGCTCGCCCGCCGCCTGCCATCCCCGCCCGCCCAGCGACCATGCCTGACGCACCGCCGGCCCCCACGCTCGACGAGCACGGCCGCACCGCGCTAATCAATACCCACCCGCTGCCCCTTTTTTTCAACGTCCCCACCCTGCCACATGGCTGCTGCCGTCGCCCTCCTGCCACGCTGCAAGAGCCTGCCCGCCCAGCCTGCTAGGCTCCGCCACCCGAGCCTACCCGCCGCAGCCCTACGCGCGAGCCCGCCTCCGCTGCACCAGCTGGTGCTTTCAACGGGGGATCAGGAGGAGGATGAGGAGTCGAGGAGAAGCCCCCAGCACCGTGCAGCAATTCTTTGACTGTTCGCTGATGTGGACAGACAGCCGCCGCCGTGACGTCCCTACACCCGCCGGCCGACAGCAGCTCCATGTCTTCCCTACAGTTTGTCAACATGGTCCCGTTTTCTCGCAGCACAGCAACGCCCATCCGTGCACACGGATTAGACGCCGAAAATTCAAGGTGAATTGCTGAAATATTTCTTTAATGAATTGTGTGTGGCATTGTTATGCTAGCTTGTCTCAATTTGTGTCATTATATGTACATCCCAGTTATTCCTTGTACTGAAGGTGTGGTACAAAATATATATAAGTCTGCAAGACGTGTGGTACTGCAAGGAATGAGCAGCGACGCAATGAACTTCCATAGCAAGGTGACGGTATTGAATGCACATCTGGAGGAATTAACGATCAGCGATAGGTTCATCTTCTTCCCTAGGACTTCCATGTCAATGTAAGATCGAGGTATTGCTCCAATGCTTCCTTGTGTCCCTCTCTATGAACAACTCCAGATTGTCCTATTAATCGTCTCATCCGTTGTAAACTTTGATACAGGAATACGCTCAGTGTTTCTGTTTGTAGACATATATTCCTGATAATTTCTTTTGTAGAGGAGAAAATAAGTCTGTGTGGTTTTATTCACTTCCATTGATGTGAAGCCTTTTGCGAGGAAGAATATTAATCTGCGAGGCGAGGAGGAGACGATGCCGCCAGGAGAAGGAGTCCCGCATGGCTGCACGAAGCAGGACCACCAGTCGGCGACCGGCCGCCGCGACGAGGACACTGCGCCCCGTCCCACGCCGTCGCTCCCCGCCAAGCCTCTCGTAATGTATCATGTTTTCTTCACGGCCAAGCCTCTCGTAATGTATCATGTTTTCTTCACGCCCCTTCTTCCGATCTGTGATTCATGGAAAGAAATCAATCGAGAACCTAAACGAACCGTCTCTTCCGTTTTCAGAGGAGGCAGAGACAGAAGGAGCAACGGCAGGAGGCCGCAAGGCCCCCAACATGAAGAACTTTTCTCTCCTGTCGTACAGGTCGCTCTCCCGCTTCAAGTGCGTGACCAAGGAGTGGCTTGCCCTCTGCTCCGACCCGTACATCCGCAAGAACTAGCCGCAGACCATGTCCGGCTTCTTCTACAACCACATATCTTACGACAAGCTTCGTTTCCACAATTTGAATGGTTGTGGCCCCCCTCTGGTCGACCCTGCTCTACCCTTCTTGCACGGCTACGAGCGCTTCAGGGTTCAACAATGCAGCAGCAGCCTTCTCCTCTACAAATGCTGGAAATCTGGTCCCGAGGAAGACAACATCAATCTTGTTGTGTGCAATCCTGCAACTCAGGAGTGGACCGTGTTGCCTCCCATAATGTTGCCGGACAAAGAGGAATATGAAGAGGAGGAAGAGGATGAGGATGATTACCTTGTGTGTTTTGAGCCAAAAGAGGCCTTCATCGACTTCGACGCAACGTTTACTTCTTACTTTGTGGTGTTTGTGCCGCCGCTAGGTTGTCTAGAAGCAGCAATTTACTTATCAAAAACTGGACAATGGATCTAGAGCAGATGGGATAGCGAAGGTGTTCTGTTGTTACTGCAGAATGTGTCTAACTGAGTGGCTTTATGCATTTGACGATCGAAAAAGATTCCATAGCCGAAGTGTACACAGAAGGAGAGGGAGAGGTTTAGAACACAATTCCATGTAGACATGGAACCCAACAATGGTCTTACTTCAATGGGGTAGTCTCAAGGACTCTTGCATGCTTGGTATATACATCATGATGAGTACTAACTCTCCGAGTGGGTGCTTGAGGATTATAATAGTGGTAAGTGGACCCTGAAGCATAGTGTTGATGTTCAGAAACTGTTTGATACGGAAGGTGGGTCCTATGAGGTGTTTCCAATTCATCCAGAACGGTATTTGATTTTCATTACTGATGGCGAGAAAACTACTCTATCGTACGATATGGATAACCGGGAAGTGAATGTTGTCTGTACTTCTGGAGAATTCCTAGGTGGTCTGCCTTATATTCCCTGTTTTGCGAAGTGGTTACCAGATGATCTGTGAAAGTCGCTGCAGCTTCATGTATTTACATTCCAAATTGTGTTGTTCAGGTGCATGCCTTTTTGTGGCTTTTGAACAACGTTGATTACCAAGAAAAATTTGTACTAATAACATGCGAGTGGAGAATGCTTAGTTGTATGAATGGACCTAATGAACTAATTGGTATGTTTTATGTTGTCAAGTTGTAGTACGTCCAAAGTGTCTAAGCATAGAGTATGTCTACCTACTAAAGGAGGAACTGGGGCAGTTTATCTTCCAAAGCATGAAGACATTTCATCGGATATAGCACTCTACATCTTAGTGTTGAAACCATGGTTGCCCACATTCACAAGTTGCATTTCTTTGTTGAATCTTCTAACCGGGGTATGGATAATGCTTTTCTGCAACATTCATGTGAGTTCACCAGACCACGGGTGAACTATTGCTGGTAGCGAGTTGTGTTTGATCGAACAATAGCAGAAGCTTAGAATTTGTAAGCTTGTGGCATGGGCTTCCCATATTTATTTGCGAAAGTTCATTTCGATCATATATTAAGTTTACATAGGATCACGCCGACATTTGGAATGGAGGGAGCACTTCTTAACATTTGCATTTTGCAACCCATTATTTAGCAAAGTCTATTATCCTGGACATTTTATATTAGGATCACAGGGTCTCCAAGATTTGCGTTTACAAGTAAAGAGAAAATAGTGAGCAAACATAGAAACAAGAGCCACACACAGAGTGATGATTTATGTTATAGTAATGTATTCAATTTTGAATTTTACCTAAATGTTGTTGCTGAATAATGTAGAATTTTAATTCTTCTAAAATGGGAAATAAATAATGGCAACTGTTACACATGGAACACAATTTTTTTAATAATGTACAAAATATTAACGAGGAAGTTGGCAATCAGCCCTTCTAGATGAAAATATTGTGGCTTAAGGATTATTTGTGACATTCATATTTATTAAAATCAGATTAATTTTTGAGTATGTATTAGTCGACACGTGCATTGCACGTGCATTATTACTAGTAATATATAAGGGGCCTCTATAAACATTTAAATAAAAGGCGCATCTAACTTCACACAACGTGCTTTTGTAATAATGCCCTGCAGTCGGCCCTAGTCCAAATGCGTAAGGGGCCAAGTTTAATGGTTCCCACCAAGAAGGCAATCCCCACATGGGAATGTTACAAACCAAAAAAAGGAGCATGGAAGCAAATGAAAATTGCCAAGAGATCCCAACTACTAGTAATTAGACTGAGCTTGCATAGTATTTTATATAAGCTTAGGATCACTCAAAACTAAATTATGTTTAGGTATATTACTACTTTGAGATGTTCAAGCATTAACATCAGCCATCTATTAGACAAACATATGCTGAAAATTTGCTTCCAGAATAATTAGGTTGAAAAACACGGTCATGAGTCCCACAAATGCATAATAACTACAAATCAAGTACCAAGACGTCCTTCAAACCTCATGTCAAGGTACAGACATGAAAGAGAACCATGCCTTTATAATTTCAGAACAAACCAAGAAAAAATCATAGCATACCTCTGACAGGAGCACCATCCATCAACTCAAATTTTGCAAGGGTCTCAGTTTCAACAAATGTATTAGAGCCTGATCCTGTAGATTCCCGACGACGGATCTCCAACTCCATGTTCTTTATTTTTATTCTGACAAGAAGAAAATATATCTTCCCTATGATGACATCATTCAGATGGTACCTAAGCAAGAGCATGAATATGTAATCAATATTGTGGATTTTCATATTCAGTAACATGTAAGAATTTACAGCCAGACCGCTAGGCATATGAGTATGATCTTACTTGCTTTTGTTGTATTCAAACTCGATATGTAAGCAGTCCTCAATTCCTACTTCCATCTGGAAAGAAAAGTTAGAGCATGAAATAGACTATCAAACAGCAGAATTTATGAAAGTAAAAAAAAAACATCTTATTAGAATAGCTTTTAGCGTTTTCTTTTCATTTCTCTCTTTGTAACTTGGTTTTGCCGTGCTTTTTTTGTTTTAGCCTTTGGTCCCTTTTTTGTAACTTTGCGCCTTTTCAGCGTCTTCCTCCCAATACACAATAGTAAGCTTTTTATGCATTTTGAAGGAAAAAGATCATCTTAATATAGTGATAAGAGCATAAATTATTCAATACATTTGTGTCTCTCGCTATTGAAGGTAGACAATGTCATGGGAGACCCTCCTAGCATCCATTTTACAATGAGTTCCTGGTGATTGGATCAGAATCCATCCGATGTGTGGCGGGGCATCAATGTCGAGCCCTCAATTTTGCTTCCCAATCAAGAGATGGAAAAGCTCTATTCAAACATGTACCATATGTAAAAGTATCAAATGAGAAGCTTTTAACACAATTAGTAAACTAATAACAACGTACCTTGATGCTGTTATTGATTGTAGGGGCAGGGGAGTAGTTCCTTACCTGCCAAAAAAGAAAGATAAATGATCTAAAAAACGGAGTTATGCACTACTGCTGCTACACATAAATTATGCTGGGTTGATACATTCGAAATTCATTTAAGAAAGGGCAGTTAGAACGGAGCATACACATCACACATACTAAACCTACCAAAAAATTGTGGCACTGAACCACATTAAAATGTCTGAACTATACAGCCTCTAAGTAGTGCAAAATAACAGTGGTTAGTGAATTCAAGACTTACATAGAAATCTCGGTATTCCACAATATTGCCAACATAATTTCGGCCAATTGTCACCTTCAAAATATACCTGCACGCACATCAAGTGTAGTTCAATCTTAAGATTCTTCAATACAAAAACTAAAGTACCTAAACATTACAGGGAACATATCTAGTTTAAACTATCATTTGGGTTCATTGAACACCATTTGGTTCTTGACCAAATCAAAACTCACACAAAAAAAGGCAAAAGGACAGATGAAGCATGTATTGCTGTATTAGTGATTACAGCGTTTCCACCTTGTTGGTATATACATAATACACCAGGGATATGAATTCTTTGCAGACAGCCCAGCTAAAATGAAATTGGTTACACTTCGCCAGCCCTTGCATTGTGATGGGAACAGGACCCACTCTCAGGCGTAAGGGCCGTGCACTGGTAAATGGGAGGATGGGCATTTAGTGGGGACTGTATCATTTGGCCTTCACTGGCATGGTCAAACAAACTGATGCACATGTTCTCCTACTAGTACAAATGATACTACCTCATTCTCCTGTACTTCAAGTCTATGTCAAAGGAAGCAACCAATTAACACAACGTCTCTCACTTGCTAGCAATGTGGTTGTGTGACACCACAAGTGAATCATGTTCTCGGCACAGTTCTAGGGCTAGTTCAAAGTGCAACCATAGTCAATTTGCAGTATTACGTGCAACTGCAACCCTAGTGTTTTGCGCAAGTTAGTCAACTTAGATGGTGCAAACTGCAATTTACTCATTAAAAATATACTCCGTATTATTGTTTTTCTGAAACATAGTGTTTGCTTACCTCAGTCTGACATTTGTTCCATTGTGAGACTCGTATGGCATTTCAACAGAAGAAAACTCAAATGGGTATGTTTTTCTTTCGTAGATTTCGCCAGGAATTTCCAACTCACGCACTGTAAAAAGGGACATGGTATTTTAGACCATCAAATAGCTTCCTGCATAACAACAGTATGTGCACAGAAACCCACCTAGTGAAGTGAAATCATAGAAGTTTCCTCGGTCAAAATACAGCTCTGTAACATATTGATCAGACATGGAAAATATCAGGACCAGGAAGGACAAAGTACTAAATAGTAAAGTATAAATATTAGTAATATGTTAAGGAACAATGTAAGTAACAGGGGAGCAATACCCCAGATACGAGCATGTTTTCAATAATCATACAGAACAGGCGCACAATGCATATACAATCAGCAGAGCCAAAAAGTACATACTCCCTCTGTCCTGAAATCCAAGGGCTGTAGATTTTTTTCCTATGTCAACCTAATGTTTGACCAAGTTTACTGAACAAACTATCAACACCAATATACCAAATAAATACACTACGGAAACATATTTCATGATGAATCTACTGATATTGATTTGGTATGGCAGATGCTGACATTCTTTTGACTTAGATCAAAATTTACAGGTCTTAAATTTTTGGAAGGAGGTAGTATTATGCCAATAAGAACTTAGAGCAAACTTAACTGACCAACAGACCAAGAACAAAATGATCAAGCACAATAATTGAAATTTTCGGTAAACATCAACCTATAGATGCAGAATGATACACTACTGGTCTGTGCAAGTAATCAACAGAACATTAGGGTAACATGATAAAAAGGAATACAACCATAATGACACAAGATGTTTATGAAGACAAAGAACACAGATGAATAGCCCAATGAAGCCATGTAAGCAGCACCGATCAAATTGAGTAGCAGTGTGAAAATGACAATCCATAGACGCAAAAGTATACACTTGAGAAACATACATGCAGGATTTATATGGAACAAGGGCACCAGAGCATACCTATTTGACCCAGCAACTCGATCTTGACACCCATGTGTTCAATCCTTTTACCCGGGACAGGTGCTATTGAGACCTGAGGACCGTTTCACGAGAGCTCAATACTGGGCTCCACCCAAACAGTGTATAATGATATGCATACAAGGAAAAAAATACCTCTCCAGATATCGTTTCCATGCTCTGGAAAACAGGAACCGTGGTTGTTTTCCCATTGTCCTTCTTAACTGAAACCTGTGAAGAGATGGGAACCAAACTTTTGTAAGTATAAGCAGCACACATGTTTGAACACAGTTGGCAGTAACATGTGGACATCAATGAATCGCACCTGCTTCCTGCCTCTCGCTTCGGCGAATGTGATCGAGATGTCGCAGGGTGGCTTGAATGCTCCGATGATATAATTCTGAATACACACAAGAAAAATATTTCTTTAACATGTGCTGCATTCACTCAAACCAAATGTAGCATACCTATATTGGAACACGTACTACAATCAAGTGGAAATTTGGCTGCTGATACAACATACAAGTATGCACAGTAAGTAAAGTAGCGTATATGGCATAACGTATCAGGCATGTGAACCCAACTTGTGCAACTGAACCCATTTCACACGCAGTTCAGATACCTTCAGACCACCGTCCCAGGAACAGGATCACGGCCAAATTCAATAAATCATCTGTGGCGCAACTTCTCCCAAGATCATCGTACTTGGGGTCGATTTCGGATTAAATGTAGCAAACTACGGGGAGGTACACCCTATTTACAAGCGCCGCGGTGACACTCCGCGCTGTGTTCTTCATACAAATTCAGTTGAGACTGAGGTAGATAACGCTGAAGCAGAGCATCACACTTCAATCTAGGGAAAATACTGCTATGAGCGAAACAAACCCCACGATTCGTGCCCGTCAGGAGCGAAACGGGCGTTTGGATCGGACGGCGGCCGGAACCGCGCCCCGGGCTGAAGCCTGGGCGAGCAGCGACGCCGGCACCAGCGTCCGAGCGGGCGGCTACGTGTGGGCGGAGAGAGAGAGGGACGGGAGAGGGTGCCGATACTAACCATGGCGGGTTCCCCGGTCGGCGACGGGGAAGGCGGCGGCGCTAACTTCCGGGGAGATCGAGATGCGATGTGGCGGAGAGATCGCTGGCTCCCCTCTCTCCTCCCTCTGTTTCTCCGAGCTGACATGTGGGCCCGAGGGAGGAAGACGGCCAGCTGGGCAGCTGGTGCTGGTCTGTCTGACGTGGCAACTGAACCCATTTCACACACAGTTCAAAGCAGCTGGTGCCCAGGGGGAGTACAGTGGAACCGCGTATATACATCGAATTTGTTAGGAACAGTGGAGAGATTCTAAAGATGAAATACTATCAATTAAGATCATACAAGGATAAATCGGTCGTGCAGCTTGTACTCGTCCCCTTCCCTCCCGGACCGCTCATGGGGGCGGTTCCGGAGGCGAAACCCTAGCCGGCAGAGAACATCCGCCTCTGAGCTCTCCTGGCCGTCGCTGCCGTCGGGAAGCTTGCTGAACTTTACCATCTGCCATAGCTAAACCCAACCACCTGGAACGAACCCACCTCTATTTAGAGCTTGGCTGCAGTCTTGCATCGGAGGCGCCTCCACACAGCAAAGCAAAGGAGCTCACTCAATGGTCATGCTAGGAGCTTGGGAAATCTGGCTTGAACGCAATAGGCATGTACTCTGTATTTCAGAAGGAAGAACTCTTGGTGATAGCTTTAGTTCGTAGAATACGGGATGAAGCTACCCTTTGGGGGATGGCTGGCGCTTCCTTCCCTTTTGATCCCAGTTGTGGCTTGTCTCCCGGTGATCATGTTTTTTGTTTTTCTTTGTTCTCCTTTGGTTTGCTTTTTGCTCTTTGTAACTCTCCTATCTAATCAATGAATTTAGCGATGATCCTGCGAACATTCGGAAAAAAAAGGAGGTAGAATCCCAGATATATGAAAGACAAACGTGGCGATGATGCATTGAACCAAAACCATATTTCAGGAGTACTAACATTTCCTCCAATGTAATTTTCCGAATATAAGATGAACTGTAGGTAGAGATCTACGAAAGGTTCTCACTTTTTTTTTGAGTTTAAAAAGGTTCTCACATTTTCAGGTCCTCTACAAGAATATAATACTAACCACACAAAATAAAACTTAAAGAGTACCTACGTAAGCTCTCAAAAACAAAGATGTGAGCATTTTTTAAAAATGAAGCAAATATGCAAGTATTCAAATACAGAAGTAGCCACGTAGCAAGATAAATCTACTTCATGAATACCATACTACCCACACCCTTCAATTTAACTAGATCCCCGGCGCGGCTTTGCCACACGCCACCCGCCGATGACACCGGTATTCAGTGTGCAAAACGCTATGATAAACACTATTAACAACGTTCCTGCTGCAACATGTCTTACACTTTGGGACACTAATCTATTCACATGTATGGCAGGGTCACAATGAAGGATGAATGTAAATAATCAATTTAGAAAATGCCTAGGAAATGGTAAAAACAACAGCATGTTTTGACACTATACCAACTAAGAAAGACAAATAGTTTAAATGTAACAACGTTCCTGCTCAGATAGAATGAAACTGGCTGAAAACACAAATAAAACAGTTGCATACATAAGATGCTAGTGACACCGAATCAAGAGTCCACAGATGTTTTGTCTCTTGATTAATTTAAGTGCCTACCATAAGCTAGATCCATACATAAGTTTAACTAAGAATCCGATAGGGTACCAAACCATAACACATCAAGAAACAGCGATGTGAATGGAAGACAAAATAAGCATCCACATGAGGTGCACATGAGCATTGTCTCGAGCATACGTAGTCTTATATCAACACGATGATTAAAAAAGCAACCAGCAGAGTCTCTAAAGTTGAAGCTCTGAACATTAATAGATAAAGGACACTTGCTTCTAACTTCCATCACCACAAGTGCCTGTAGCTGAGAAAAGAGCACAGGGATTAGTTAGGTACCAGCAACACCCCCGAGAATATAACAGATAAAACACAAATGGCATGACAGGGATTGGTTAGATCCCCGGGCGCGGCTTGCCGCGCGCCACCCGTCGGGGGACACTGGTTTTCAGTTTGCAAAACGCTATACCAAACATTTAAATTATGACACAATAATTATGCATAGCAAAGCTTTATAGGTTTACAGCAAAACACATTGCTCTTACATACACATTGCTCTTACATACACATTGCTCTTACATACATAGAGTTTACATCCATAAGTCTATAGGATAAGTGGGATCTTAACTACAACACCACTATCATCACATAGATCCTTAACTTTAGTCGATGGTAAATATAGTAGGTAGTTCCATTAGCAACATCAACATAGATATACTACTGGTACTGATAAGTGGCAGGGGATAGCTGATGGAGAGGCAGGGGAAACTTGGATGGCTGATGGAGACAGTGGTAATCGTTGGGCAAAACACTGTGATAAGCATTAATAATTTGACACGATAGTCAACAGTTACTATGCATATACATAGTAGTGCTAATACATAAATATATACTCAGTTGATGACGGCAACAAAGGGATGTGACGTCGTAGAAGGGTGGCCGGTATTTCTTTTGAATAATGTAATCAGGTGTAGTCTAGCTGCAAAGTACAACACATATCAATTACATTAATGATTTTATCAAAACACTGATAGACAATACCTGCAGCTATATGTACAAATTGATTGTAAAATAGACACAGGGAATACAGTTTTAAATATATATATAACCAATAATGCAGGAACTTTGCTTGCACCGTACTCTTTCAAAAAATGCAAAACAACTTTACCTCTTAATTATAATAGTACACAATTGACTGATATGCTCTATCACCATAGGAAATAACATCTGAGCTCCAACAACGTGCCAGGGCACCATCACTGCATGAAATTCAAGAACCATATGCATAAACAATAGTGGTTACCTGAAAAAAAAAACTATATTATCTACCTACCAAAGAATCTTATAAATTAGGACAAAGGTAGTATATTACAAAGCATCAAGAAGTTATATGTGTACGTGTGCTTTCCTAAATCAGAAGAGAACTCCCAGCAAGCAATCCTTCATTGCACTCCCAAGAGGGGAAAATGACAATACCACAAAGTAGTGCTCGAAGATGTAGATAAATTATATATTTATATTCACTCAGAACTTAAAGTTTAGGATTTAGAGTTTTACCTGGCCAACTGACTGGAGTTTTACCTGGCCAACTGACTGGCTAATAGATAATTATTTTGGTTATACATGTAGGAATATCCATAGGTTTGAAGGGCGTTATCCTTGTGAAACCATTCGTCTCTTGCTATACCCCTGAAAAATAGAACATTGAGACATTTAGGGATCTCCATAAAGTGGAGCATGCAAAACTGCTAGAAAGCAGCAGTCAAGAATACCCAAAAGTTAATATGTGTGAACCTAAACTGACTTCCATACACTGCCATTGCATTAAGAGAAGAAGTTGTGTGCTAACTGGGTAAGAGACGATGAGATTAACGGGACGGTCATACCTGAAGATCTTCACATAAAAATATAATCCCATTTGGGAGTCGCAGGTGTCGTTGAAAATACACTCATAGCTACATCTTCAGTGATCTGAAAATAAGATGGCATGCCCTGTTTAAAACTCATTGTTCAGCAGTACATCATATAGGAAAGCACATATGTATTTTGCAGTTGCAAGTAAATAAATGATGTTGGTCTGGCTTAACTTCAGGCTGAGAATTGAGGTCTAGAACCTCAAATTCAAGTCGTTCATGTGGCAGGATGAATACAGTACATATGGAATAGCCAGCAATACTTTGGTTATCCATGCAAGATAATGATATAATTAAAGAAATGGCTGACTGGGCATTACTTTTAGTAAGATACAAATAAAGAAATTGTTTCAATGACAAAATAAATCATATAAAAAATACAGTCATTGTTCTCTTATTATTGAGCACAATATAAGTAGGAATTCAATGACCTGCAGCTGGACATAAAACTAAAGATATCGCAGAGCCCACAGCTTAAGTTAGTTGAGCAGACAAATCAATGTTGATACTTCGTCTTTCTTCAACCAAAAGACCCACACACAAAAATAACATAATATGAGAACAGACATCTGCTAATAACATTTTGATCAGAAAGGAAGGTTTATATCTGGCCGAACTGCCAATGATCCCAACCGCTGCTCCACATCCTCCTGATCTGCATCTTCTTGTCAACACGATAAAAATAGCCCCAGAAAATTTCAACAAAGCCAAATGTCACTGGCCCTATATGCAAAACAATATCGGAAAATCAGAAATTGAAAGAAGGAGAAGAAAGAACTCAAATGAAAAGAAGCACACCTGAGCCAAACGCTCTGTGCTGCTGTGTGGCGTCCTCCAGCAAGGGTGAGAGAAGCAGAGACCACTCCTAATAGGCACCCCACAGCTCGACCAGCCACTCCTCCCGGCGATACCAGTGTCAACATCAGTAGCACCACTGTTAATTTCGTCGGCTATATCGCAGAGCTCAAAAATATTGAACAATCATCTTATTAGCTACCAACACCAGTCCAGCAAAAACTGTGTGACTGTATGTAAAAATGTGCAGTGTAAAAGGCAACCAAATCAAGCTTCGCATCAGCATAACAAAGTATTTACTACATGAAAAAAATATAATGAACAAAAGTAATGAAACATGTGATTGTATAGCTGCATGTAATTTTTATTGAACTAAAATAAAGGTCCCCAACTTTAAATCATCTCCAATGCCAAACTGATTCGAGTAGGAAGCTCTGGAGATAGACTTCATCTCAACTTACCTTTAAATCATTCTTTTACAAATGAGATAGATGAAGCCTTCCAGAGTTGTGAGCAGATCCCCATCAGATGCAATTCATGAACCTGCAAGAATTGGATAGTAAGTACCTATAAATATTTGAACCAAATGAAGAAAATGTTTCACATCATGTCTAATGAAGCTAATTATTCCATGAAGCAATATGAAAAGGGGCAAAATAAAGCCTAGAGCTCCCATATAGGAATTATAACGAAGAAAAAATAGAGGAAAAAATTAGTGGAAAAAACGAATTTACCTAGACTGTTTCCATAGTGGCCAGATGCCATCCAAGCCAGGTCGACCAGCAATGGTGCAGTCAAAGAGGGGGGGGGGGGGGGGGGGGGGGGTGCAAAAATCAAGCGAACATTATTTTCAGGTTTAACAAAATACAAAGATTACATGAATAAATGTTTCAAGCCTAAGCAAAATATAAAATGATGTATCTATCTACATGGCTTTCAGGTGATGTAAACAGGATTATTTATCCATACGCAATGAGATGCATCGAGTGGCACCCAGGTTAATCTTGTGGATACAATCGAAGGGAGGGTTACATATTAACTCATATTTTAAAGAACAATGGTGCTTTCTATGATGGCCTAAACTGGAGCTTGCATAGTATACCAAATTTAAAAATAAGCTTATATTTTCTGTAGGCACATACCAACCAGGAAAAGAAAAGGAACGAATGATTTAACCTGTATGTATGTCCATGGACGGAGTAATAGCAGGCAGGCAGGTGAACACGGAGGCAGATCCCATGAAGTGAGCTGAAGAATCTGGAAATCAAATCAGAGAAATTATCATTGGGAAGTAATGAACGAAGAACAAACATTCAGAGAAAAAACGAATTTACCTAGACTGTTTCCATAGTGGCCAGATGCCATCCAAGCCAGGTCTCCTGGGAGACTGCAGCGTTGCCGGCGCCGCCGGGGACGGGATAGCGGGGCTGATTGTCCTGGCCGGCCGGTGACGCTTCCGACCACATGGAGAGGACGTGTAAGGCAAGAAGAAGAACAAATTCGAGATAGAAACAAAGGTGAAGGAACAAACAGAGAACAAAAATCTACGCCCAAAATAGAGAAAAAGAAGAGAAATCCAACGAATCGAATCCCACGGCGAAAGAAAGTAAAAGAAGCCAAAGAAATCAAACCCCCACGGTCAACCAGGCCTCACCTTAATCGAAGCCATTGTTGAAGACCTGCATAGCGTCAGATCCGGCCAGAGGTGGGCGATGCGCCGGTGGATCTGAAGCTGCGGCCACGAAGGTAGATCTAGGTTACGCCTCTTCTCCTCCCTCCTGCCACGAACTGTCGGGAGCACGGCGGGCGGAGAAGGGCAGGGCTGCCAGGGACGAATCATGACGCGCGGCGGCCCGTGCTCTCCCAGCGATTTCACGACGCGCGGTGATGTCACTTCTCCCGGCGAAGTTGCTTCTCCAGCGACGCGCGGCGGCCCGTGCTCTCCCGGAGAAGTCGCTTCTCCTGGCGGCGCCACGGCGCGGCCGCCTGTGCTCTGCGACGCGAGGTCGGCGGTGGGAGAGAGAGAGAGAGGAGAAGCAGAAGAGTGAGCCGGGCGTCTCCCCGATGGACGCGAGGGATAGGACGCGAAATGTCGATACTACCCCCACGGGGCAGCAACTTCTACACCGTGCGCGGAGCAAGCCACGCCGGCTGACACGCGGGTCACATCCACGACCGGCCCACATGACAGCGCGCGTGGTCCAGAGCAGCACCGACGACGCCACACGCTCTGCCTCTGCCAAGCGGGACCGGCAACATCTGGACCCAGCGTCAGTGAGACATGTACCCAGTAAAAAAAGTAAGGCAAGGCAAGAAACAGACACCACGACGGCGCAGGAAAGAAGAGAGTTGCTACCGCAAACGGACGGCCGAGATCACGCGGTAACTGGTCGATCCGACGGCCGAGAATTGCTAATCGCTGTGAGAGCCCCTTGGGGGCACCCCATTTACCTCCTTCGAATCAAAGGTCAGTCGGTACTTTCATTGGCTAAGCCAAAACATGTGACGACTTCAGTACAAATTTCCCCGTGACATATGACAGAAATGTTGAAGGGTAACTACAGCTTTACTAATATTTTTGAATATTATGGAATTAGAGAAATTTGGCCGAGCCATTCATTCCTTTTTATGAAAGAAAGGTAAGGGACAGAATAAAGATATAAAATGAACAGGTAGCTACAAGATCGAACTTGCTAAATCACTTGCACATTCCCTTGGTTCAAATTTAAGACATGACATGTTGCGAAGATCTCAAAACATCACCCTCTTTCCACTTGCCCCCTTTCTTGCTTTGACCTTTCCCTAGTAAAACAAATAGAATGTATGCCAAACATAATAGTTTCAAAGTAATCACAGGACTGGTTCAAATTGCTGATGCAACATTCACAGAATGTACGTCAACATTCATAGGAAGTTTGTCCAACATAGTAATTTCAAAGTAATGACAAAAGGCGGGTTAGAAATGCTGATACAAAAATTACAAGGAGAAAATGGCTGAAAAAAAAGGAGGGGCAGCTTAAAATGCTTTTGGGGAAAAAAGGAGGGGCAGTGTAAAAATGCAAGGAATATGCGTATCCCTGCCCAGTTTGATTCCAAATTGATTAATGGGCACCACCAACACTGCAATACAAAGACATGCCGGGGCCTGTTTGCATACTATATAGGCGAAATCCGCATAGTTCAGGCGATTACAAATATAAAGACTTAAAAAACTTAAATTTAAACTAAAACACGGCGCTCTACATGCCCAGCTGGCTGTAGAACACCGTGTAGTCGCCGCCGTCGTCGCCGTCGGAGTCGCTTGGCGGCGCGTCGTGGGCGCGGCTGGGGCCTGCTTCGCCGTCGTTGCGGCCGCCTCCGACCTCGTCGTCGTCGTCGGAGTCGATGACGATGACGCCATAACGAGCAGCGAAATCTTGGCGGGCGCGGCGGCGAGCTGCCCGTGCCTCGGCCTCCTCGAGCAGGCGGCGCTGGCGCTCGACCTCCTCGCGCTCGTGCTCGGCTTTGGACCAAGCGCAGGCGCACGCCAGGTCCGCCGGGAGCACGCCCATCCTCCTCGGCATCCACAAAGAACCGCGGCGCCTGGAGACCGACAGAGCCCGCGGTGGCATTGTGAGCCGCGGCCTGTTTCCGGCGTGGATGTGCTCGAGCACGAAGGTGAGCGTACGCCCTGGCGCACCCCACCAGAGCCTGCGGCCGCCGCCGTTGTTCCGGCCGGAGACGGCGCCATTGTTGTGTGTGTCGGCGAGCTCCCGGGTGCGCCGCCGGCGGAAGTACTCCGTCCAGAAGCGGTGGTTCGCCGGATCCCAGCGTGGGTCCTCCCGCTGCTCGTCGGAGAGGCCGGCGAGGACGAGCTGGATCTCGTCCACCATGTCGACGCCTTCAGGCGCCGGCAGCACCGGGACGCCGCCTGCGCTCAGCCTCCACGCGCCGGGGACACGCATGTCGGGAGGCGCCGGGTAGCCCGCCTCGTACAGCATCCGCGCCACCCAGTCGTGGAGGTGGCGGTGGCCGAAGCCATTGGCGGCCGCGCCGTCGCCGGGGAACCTCTCCGCCATGGCTCTGTTCTTGGACGAGAAGGCGATCGAGAGAGGGAGACAGAGGAGGCGAGTGATGAGTGTGCTCGGCCATGGCGAGATGCTCTGCATTTATAGCGGCGGGGAATGGCAGACGGCGGGGCGGTGGCGCGCCATTACTGCACCGCGTGGCCGCCGATTGGACGCGTCGGTCGCCGCCTGACGGGCGTCGCAGGCCTTTGACCGGCGCGGGATCCGAGGAGATGAAGATGAAGACGGCGGTTTCGCGCTTTTTTTGTCTGCTCGCTGACAGGACGGACCCGCCTCTATTTCGCGCGCTTTCGCCCCCCCCCCCCCCAGCTGCCCCCCGGCGGCCTGGGTTTGGCCTGGGAGCGCCGGCGCAAAAAATGGCCCAAACGGCGCTATTTGGGCTCTTGGGGGCCGAGTGGGAGAAAACGGCGCTATTTTCGTCGAACGGCGCTATTTTGGGCTCCTGGGGGGGTGGAGTGGAGATGCCCTAATGGCCGGCGTAGAGGGCGACCAAATTCTTGTCTGAGCTGGCGATGAAGGCAGACATGACATCTCCGCATAGCGGCGGGACGGATTCTGTCGGTCGCAGTAGGCGAAGGGCGGATAATTCCGGTGGACAGGCGAAGCGTGCGTCTGGTTTCAGGCTCTGCAGGTAGTGGAGGATGGCGTCTGCAATGTCTTCACGGCTTGCACTCCCCCTATTCCGCACATCAACTCTTTTCCTAATCCGCTCGCGCCGCCCATCGGCTCTTTTCCTGATCTGCCCCGCTCGCACCGCCCACTGACCTTTGTCCTGATCCGCCCGCGCTCGCACCGCCCATAGACTCATCTCCGCTCGCGCCGCCCATCGACTCTTCGTGCTCGAAGTCAATCCTGCGCTCGAGCAAGACCCAAGTAGGGTCCATGGTAGCTTTCCTTTCCGTCGAGAAAAGAGGGTCAATGGCGATTCGGATCGAGGAAGGGGAGGCTTCGGCTTCTGTCTAAACCTATACCTAGATCTAAGTTTGGGAATTGGGAGGGAACGGAAGACACCTATCACTTGCTTAGCGGGCAAGCCAGTAAACGGGCTGTGCCGGACTACCGGGTCGGGTCGTGGCGGGAGAATGCGCTCTGCCCGCACGTGGGCCCACGATCCCGCCTCCATCTTTTCTTCTTTCCCGACCACCTCCGCCTCTCTCTCCGCCGTCGCCACCGGCCTAACCGTCTGCTCCCGCCACTCCTAATGCACCACATGCGTTGGAAGTATTTGGTCGAGGGTAAGGCTTTTACTACAGCCCCGCCTCGATCTTACATGGCACTTTTGCCTATATGAGAGAGAGACAAACGAAAAAAGAGTGGGCTCTCATTATAGAATCAGCACTCTCAGCGTGCTTCTAGATAAAAACGTTAAATGAAAGAAGAGATAAACAAACAAAGTGAGAAAAGTACTAACCTAATAGCCAATCTTGTAGCCAACTCTATTGTATGAACTAGTTATAAGGCTATTTTTTATGACATGCATTTTTTGTGGCCATGTGCTAACTCTACTATTAAACTTGCTCTAATGCGTCACCGTCAAAATTTGTCTGCTGACGCCTAGGATGTTGTGCAAGATTATTTGCGATAGAGTAAGTGGTTAATGTTACCTAATAAAAGATTTATCCATATCTATAACATTAATCCACCAAAGATTAAGAGCGGCATTTTGGTACAGGGGGTGAATCGTCAGTTCACTTCGTATATACCTATTTCAGCTTCTTTTCCTAGTAGAACATGGATTTTCAGTGTACAAAAGTGGTTTCGGAATTTTTTTAAAAATTGGTCGTATTTTGGGGGTTCGACTTTTGGGAATTGACTTTTTTTGGCTTAGAGTTGACCTTAGTTGACTTTGGGTAATAATTTTTTTTGTTCCGAATTAGCTTCATTGCTCTTTACGTGCTATATTAATGACATTCTATCGTCTTCGCGGAGTGATCAAATTTTCCAAGTGTGTGTGCCTTGTTTAATGGGAGGCACCCCCTGTCACCAGATCGTTTTTCAATGATTAAAGCAGTGGTATAGCCTAGAGGGCACGAACATATTTCTGGATGTATAAATTCTATCATTGCATTTGTCTTAAAAAACATTATCTTTATAATAATTGTTTGTGCATATTATAGGCAAAATTATTTCTGGATGTATAATAGTTGTCGAAAAATCATAATCAAAATTATGAGTTCAAGACCAGAAAAAGTCAAACGCAATTCAAATTTTGGGAAGGAGGAGTTAAGTTTTCCTTTTTGTGTACTCTTTATTTTTATTTTTATTTTGGAAATCATAATTATTACTGATTACGGATTGTATAAGGGTTATTATGAATTGAATCTATTAAAGCAATATATTTATAAGGAGATCTATTCCAACGACAAAAGAGCGATTGGCATGCAAAAAGAAATAAAATGGTTACGTCCCCTTGTCAATAACAATTATAAAAGGGAGTATTATTTTTCTTCTTAGTTAAATAATACGCGGCAAATGTTTTTTCAAAAATATTACACCGCCGACTTCGCCTAAATCGATTAGCTCTTTTCCGTCTCATTCAAGTCGAAAGGGCGGAAAGAAAAAGTGGGGGAAGAAAAGGGTGGAAAGGAAATGGCGGGACAAAGGTGGCAGGAAGAAAAGGGCGGGAGAAATATGAAGGGAGAAATATGACAGGAAAATCCGCGGTAACAAATGGCGGGATGGACACAGATGGCGCGAAAGGGATTACATGAATGCGTATATGAATGGGCAAATTAAATTACTAAAATACAAATTAAGATACAATACATTTTATTATGAAGCTACAAATTTTACATCAGCACACGGTATACATGAAATAAAGATACATTAACATGCTTAAATTAACAATTAGAACTGAAATTAAAATAAAACCTTTTGGGACAGTTCAAATAAATAGAACAAAAAGCTATTGAGTCCATGGGAATATTTTTCTTTCCCATCACTAGCATTTTCAGCTGCCTGGGCCTCACGAGCCCTTTCTTTTCCTCTCCGTCTCATGGGACTCCTTGCGTCGTTGTTCCTCCTCCTCCATGCGGAGTTTACCCTCCTTGTTTGTCCACTCCATCTCCTGAAAGAAATTTACTTGCTCTTCCTATATTTTTTTCAACTCTCTCTTGCTCCGATTTCTCTAGTGTTACAGTCTTTTCCTGACGTTTCTCCGCGTACAGGCTTTCCCATGCACGACGTTGCCTCTCACGAATCTCACGCTCCGTCCAATCTGGCTGCTCAGTGTCAATCCAATCATAGTAGAGGCACATGGGCGCAGGAGACTGCAAAAAAAAGAACGTTCATAAATAATCAACAATAACACAAACACTATGTCTGTTCATCATGGTTAGAACATACTAGGCAAGATGGCGCATCGACACGCCGCGCCCGTGCGTTAAAATTTATATTTGAAAATGTACGCATTTTATAAATTGTTCAGGTTTTAAAACTATTGGAATTTAAAGAAAGTTTACATTTATTAGTTGTTTAGATTTCAAAAAATTGGTAAAATCGAGAAGTTATTTATATTTGAATTCTTTTCACGTTTGCAAAATGCTTAGATTTGAAAGGCATTTGTAAATTTGTATTATGCATCATTTAGCAGTTTTTGGAAATCTGTTTAAATATTCTAAAACAATATCTCGCTGCACTCTTCGCGAAAACTCATCTGATAAAGATCAACTTTTTTGTATAGTTGGGAAATATGGAAAACAAATTCCATTTTAAATTTATGTTAGCGGAGTACGTATCGTTGAACAATTGTTGTTAGGAAATCGTTGTAAAACCATCCTTCTAAGTTTTAATTTTACATGGATATAGAGCAATAGTTCTTTAAGTTAAAGTAGCAACAAAATTTGCGTGGGATACCAAAAAAAACAACAAAAAACAACAAAATGAAATACAATTTAGGGAATATTTAAACTGCACATATTAACTTATTCGAATTGATATAATATGTTTGAGTTTTGTTTTAAATATTTAATTTAACTTAAATTTAGGGAATATTTAAACTGTGCATATTAACTTATGTGAATTGGTATAATATGTTTGGGTTTTGTTTTAAATATTTAATTTAACTTGATAATCAGAGAAAATACATTATATGAGTATCTATTTAATTCAATTGAAATTCAATTCATAATTAGAGGAAATTAATTTGCATTTTCCTCCAAATATTCATTTAATCAGTTTTTTAAAATTAAACTATATAATTAGAGAGTTTTAAGTTTTATTGTTTCCAAATATGTTAGCCTAATTTAAATGATAAAATTTGGTTCCATTTTGCCATAATTTTCTTATTTAGAACCATAATCAGTCGAAATATATTATGGTTATTTCCAAATATTAACCAGTTTGAGAATTTATTAGATTTATCTGAATAATTGGAGGGGCTTCAGCTAAATTATTTCTAATTGTTAAACAATTTGGGAAGATTTTTTAAGTTTGCATTTTGTCTTATAAATTTAATTTAACTACATAATCAGATAAAAGTCAATCCATAATTTGAGGAAATGAATTTGGATTTTTCTCCCAATATTCGCCGAATTAAAATCTTCAATTTGGAGGGGCCTCAGCTAAATTATTTCTAATTGTTAAAAATTTGGGAAGATTTTTTTAAGTTTGTATTTTGTCTTATAAATTTAATTTAACTCCATAATAAATAAAACATATTATATGAGGATTTATTAAATTCAATCCATAATTTGAGGAAATGAATTTGGATTTTCTCCAAATATTCGCCAAATTAAATCTTCAAATTTGTTTGCATTATGCCATAAGTAATTAGCATCTTTTTTCTGTGATCATTTTGATATATTTTCCATATTTTTTTGATGGATAGATTTAAAGATATTAATTTTGTAGTATTAATCATTTTTTGGATTTTTTTAGGTGGAAAAAGGAAAACTGCTGACAGACCGGGCCCACGGTGACGTCGCGATGACGTCACCAATGGCTGGATCTGCCGCGGCGGTGGTGACTGCGCCGGCGCCGCGCCACCGCGAGATAGGACGCGCGGCTGGACGCGTCGGGTGCGCGCGGCCGCGGGGTGGCCGCAAGCGGCGGCGCCGCCGTTTTTGAGTCGCCGGAGCGTCGTCGGCGCCGTGCAAACGCGCCGGACGGGTAGAAGCGACGGTGGCGTCGATTCCAGTGAGCTCGCAGCGTCTCAGCGGCTGATCTTCGGCGAGTAAGAAGAGGAGGCGACGGCGAATGTCTTCGTAGGCGTCGATCTGAACGAGGGGAAGCAGAACGGCGGTGGCGTGCGTCGGCGGCGCCGGCGAGCTCCGACGTCGCGGGAGAAGAAGAAGGGAGGGTGAGATGTGGCGTTTTTTTGCACGGAGGTCCTTGGCGTTTCCGGAATTTGCGAATGAGTACTTTGCGGGGTTGTTTCTGTAAAAGTGTTGCGCCAAAATTCCTGCGCGGGGGGTAACCGGTTGTCGCCGGCGCGACTGGGTGGTGACTGGTGACGTGGCGCCCGCTGATTGGTGCGGAAGCGTGCGCACTGTAGGTGGAAACAGTGCCGCACATTTGGGGCCGTCGTGGCGCGATCCTGGCCGTCCGTTTCGCCGATCCGACGGCCAGAAGAAAAGGGGCGACGTGGCGCGCGGGAGAGGGGGTGGAGATGTCGCCCCATTATATATAGGTAGTTGTTTCTGTAAAAGTGTTGCGCCAAAATTCGTGCGCGGGGGTAACCGGTTGTCCACCGGCGCGACTGGGTGGTGACTGGTGACGTGGCGCCCGCTGATTGGTGCGGAAGCGTGCGCACTGTAGGTGGAACAGTGCCGCACGTTTGGGGCCGTCGTGGCGCAATCCTGGCCGTCCGTTTCGCTGATCCGACGGCCAGAAGAAAAAGGGCGACGTGGCGCGCGGGAGAGGGGGTGGAGATGTCGCCCCATTATATATAGGTATCATTGGTGGCTTGTCGTATGAAGAATTTGGAACATGTGGATCATGATCATAATTGGGACACATGAAAAACTTAATGCGGAACTTATCAAAAAATCTCCGTCACATCTTTCACCTTGCATGGATTGCCGCACCAAAATCGCACAACTTCAAACTCCAAGGGCAACCTCGCATCCTTCATCTTTTTTGGCCTAATAGCTTGGTCTGAGCAAGGCAAACTCATGGACACTACAAAACTGGGGAACAAAGAGAGCAGTGGAGAAGGTTTCTTGGATAAGGAATGAAGAGGCGATTACGGGCCCTTTTGTTTGGGCTGGCTTGCCAAAATAGAGCGGAAAAAGTGGGCAGGAAAATTGAGCGGGAACCATGGGGGCGGGAAAAATGCGGGAGAAAGATGGCGGAAAGAAAAAAGCGGTAGACAATTGTCGGGAGCCAAAGGGCGCAATAAAGATGCCGGGAAAGTGGAAAATTATTAACCACAACTGTTTGACCTGGGCTAGATCGAAAGGTTCTTTTCGTTTTGAGTCAGATAGAAAGTTTTTTTTTTTTTTTTTGAAGGGCACATACCTGGATATATTACTCAAAGAACACAATACAAAACATGTACATCCAGATACGGGGCAACTGTCCCCAAATTACAAGGACCAAACTAAGATCAAGAAACAGAACAAGGTCCTTTCGAACTACAATGAACAGAGCAATCCGCTGCTGCTTGCAACTCCACAATTGCATCACCGGAGATGAAGAAGAACCGCAGCAGCTTAGTCGCCGGCATGGAACTATAGAGGACTCAACCTCGTTAGGATCGCCGCAATTTCCACCAAGCGCTGACGCCTGGATCTTGCAAACGGCGAGAAGAAGCATCGGCGGGACCAACGCTCCGGACCATGCCGACCGTCGGGTCGCCGGCCAAGCCCAGCCAGCAAACCCGCAATAGAGCAGCTCCAGGGACAGCAAAATCAGCAGAAGCTGCCGCCACAAGCCCAACCACTCCACCGTCCTCCTCCTTCTTCCACCACGGTAGCCAGAGAGGAGCACAGGAAGCAGAAAAAAGACGAGCTTTAATACCAGGGAGATCGCCGAGGTCGCCGAAGACAGGAAAGCATCCATCGCCTCCACCCACAGGAGCTTGACGGGCCACCTCTTCTTCGCAGCCGTGCACCAGAAGCTGCTCGTAAGCTCTGGCGACAAGAGCCCCGCACGATCCACCGAGCTTCCTCCAAATCGAGAGCACAGAGCGGCCACCCACGCCCTCCCCTCGCCTCCACGGCCGGCCAGAGGGCTGAAACCAGCAGCACGCCTCCAGATCTGAAACCGAAGCTCCAAAAAAGGACCGCATCTCCCCATGCCACCACGGCCGGCCGGAGACGCCGGACCCCAACACACCACCTCCACTACCTCCCCGACGTCTCCGCCGGAACGGGGAAAGGAGGGGAGGACGAAATCCGAAGCAGCGACGCCACCATCCCCGTCTTCGATGTCGTCGCCCGGAGACCTAAACCTAACCTACCCCTACCTATATACACGCACGGCGTGAGCCCGGAGCTCCCCTCCACCTCACAGCGCCCAAAGGGCAGCCGGAGGCAGAGGGGAGCGGCGGTTACGCCGGCGAGGAACGGGGACGCTCGAGTCGCCTCTCTCAAACAGTACCTGGAGAGGATAAGGAACGGGGAAGTAGAAAGGTCCTTTCTACTTTACATTGACGCGACTGATAGTAAAATGAACACGATTAGTACATTTCGTCTTGGCCTAGATCGATTAGTTTCTGGATGGGATCGGCGACGTGGCCCTTCCCACCTTTCGGTTTGACCGAGACGGAAAGAAGCTAATTGACTTAGGCGAAGTCCACGGCATATTTGTCAAATTTAATAGAAAATTGGTATTTCTACCATGAAAACGAAACTATGTGCCCAATGAGAAGCTCCTCGTAATCCATGAAACTCATTGGAATCGATCGAGGGATCAAAATCTAGCCGGTGTTAAAAGGTGGCTGATGTTTATTTGGTTCTACATTTGAAAGACAAAAACTTTGTTCGTATACGAACCGAGAGGCGCGACTGATAGTAAAATGAACACGATTAGTACATTTCGTCTTGGCCTAGATCGATTAGTTTCTGGATGGGATGGGCGACGTGGCCCTTCCCACCTTTCGGTTTGACCGAGACGGAAAGAAGCTAATTGACTTAGGCGAAGTCCACGGCATATTTGTCAAATTTAATAGAAAATTGGTATTTCTACCATGAAAACGAAACTATGTGCCCAATGAGAAGCTCCTCGTAATCCATGAAACTCATTGGAATCGATCGAGGGATCAAAATCTAGCCAGTGTTAAAAGGTGGCTGATGTTTATTTGGTTCTACATTTGAAAGACAAAAACTTTGTTCGTATACGAACCGAGAGGCCAAAAAAAAAATTTATCTTGATTAAGCTGCTTATTAGACGTACACAATTCCTGTAACATGTAATTACAACTTGAGTCTATAGGATATACGGATTGAAATGAGGACGATGATGAGTGTATGTTGACCTGAAAATTGGGACTAAAAATATTTCAGACAACAAACAGATCGAGGAGCAAATTCAGTATCTGTCAACTATCATGCACTCTGATTCTTCGATGCATTGCACAACAAACAGTCCACGCAAAAAGGGTACTGAAGCAGTACCCTGCTAGCCCTTGAGGGCTCCAAGCGATCTAGGGTTCCTCGCCTCTCGTCGGCGGCGCCGTCGATCTGCCCCGCCTATGTGGCCTTCGGGCCATGGAGGAGCGGTGGATCTCGGCCCTCGCTGGCGAGAGGGTTCCGTTTTCTGGTTTTCGTGTCAAGGTTTGTTGAGGCGGCGTTCTGATGGTGGTGGCGACGTCTCTTTCAATAAGGTCTCTCCGGCTTCAGTCCCATCTCGGCGGCGATGTCGAGAAGCTTGTGGGAGTGGTGTCTTTCTCAAGGATTTCTTTTGGCGGTGGCGATCTCCGAATCGTCAAGGAGCTTCATCGGCGGTTCATCCTTCTTCTTCGTCTCCGGAACGGATGTGGTTTTCTTGACCCGTTCGACGACTTCCCGTCCGCAATCAACAACGTCAAGCCGGCTCAGAGAGGAGCGGCAGCGGCGGCGCGCCATCGACACGGTCTGGAGGTTGAAGACGAAGGGGCATCTCAAGGATCTCGTTGTAATTTTTGTTTTTGTTAAAATATTGTGTATTGTTCGGTGTTTCTTTTAATGCTTGATCTTTTCGCAAAAAAAAATCCACGCAAAAAAGATCCCGGCGCACTTGGAAACCCACCACCACGTTCAGCCATGGTATTCACACATGCTTAACCGTAGTCGAGACAGTCAACCAGTCTCATCATCTAAAGATAACATCCTTGGCTAGAGACCAGCGTTGCTCAGAGCTCAGCAAATGCTGACCGTCCGTAGTCGTTCAGATGCGATCTCAGCCGTCCAGTCGCGTGGTTTTTTTTACTGTCCCTGGTCCCACCTGTCATCGACTTCGTGGCTAGAAAATTCGGTACACACTGATTTCTTCGCAGCGACTGGCCACCGCGAGCCGTCCGATCAGAGAGTCAAAACCCGCGTCGATCTGAGCCGTCCATTTTCTATGGGCAAAATAGTCATTTCGCCCTGCGGTATATAATCTGCGCCCCGCGTGGTCAAACCCTAGCCAATTGCTCGCGTCTCTCTCTCCCCCAATCCCCTCGCTCTCCTCCCGCCGCCGCTGTCCTTCTCCTCCCCCAATCCCCGCTTCCTCTCCTCCAGGGGCCAGGGCGGCGCACGCTGGCCTGCCAGAGACGGGAACGGAAGGTTGGGGCCGGACGGCGGCGTTGGAGCCGGCCGACGGCGCTGGATGGGGCTGGCGCCCACACGTGATGGAAGAGGAGGCGTGCTGAGGGAGGAGGAAGGGCGGCGCTGCGAGATGGCCGATGGGGAGTCGACGGCTGGGCAGCTGGCGGCGGAAGGAAGAGGAAAATCGTGGGGAGCTCGCAGTCAGAGGGAAAGAAGAAGACGAAAGCGCGCTCAGCGCCGGCTCCCCTCGCCTTCCTCTGCCGCCTCCACCACCGAATCGTGCTACCCTCTCCTTGGAGCAGCGTCCGGGCCGCCTCCGCATCTGGCCGTCGCGTCCCTGGTTGCGCGTCCCTCGGAGCAGCTGGATGGGTGCGGGCTGGACGAGGGCATCCCCGTCAAGATGCATGGCTCGAGGATGTCGAGCAACCCCGCTGGCGGTGGTGAGGAGGACCCTGCAAGGCGGCGCGGGCATGGAAGCCTCCATCTCCTCCACCTCTCTCTCACGGCTGCATCAGTCTAAGACCTAAGTAAGCTTTTGCTCTTCTTTTTTTGTTTGTTCATCTTCAGGTCAAGAATTAGTACTATTCATGCACTGGTTTAGTAGGCACGCAAGGATGAACTTCAGAGCAACAAGTGGGCCCTGGTAGCCTTGCTTGTGCTGCGGGTTCCCATCCTACAAGATGATACTTTTGTAGCAGATAAATTCTTTTTGATTCATATGCTTCTAATCTTACCCCTGTGGTGTTTTTTATTTGGTTCAGGTGCTCTTCTTCATACCCGCCCCCATCCATCCTCCTGGTCCTGCGACCTCTCCCATGGCTGAGCAGGGCTGCTTGATCTCAGGTGCATCTCTCCCTCTATGCCACTTTTTGTGTTGTAAAGGCAACGACTTGCCTATGCCTCTGATTTTGTTTGACCTTTTTGTACAGTTCCATGTTTTAGGTCGGATGAGTTTGTGAAATGCAGGACATATCAACTAAAATATGCAAGGAGGTGCATTTTCTTGTGTCTTTTGCTTTCCTTTTTCAAAGGACACGGATGTCGCCTAGAGGGGGGGGTGAATAGGCGATTAAAATTCTTCTATGGTTTAGGCTTGAATAAATGCGGAATAAAACTAGCGGTTAATTTATCAAGCACAAAACCTAAACAAAGCTAGGTTTACCTATGTGAACCAACAACTTATGCTAATCAAGATAAACAACTAAGTGATAGCAAGATATATTACTTCAAGCTCGATGGCTATCACAAAGTAAATTGCATAAGTAAGAAGCTCGGTATAGAAATACCGAGGCACTTGGAGACGATGATTTATCCCGAAGTTCACTTCCCAATGGAAGCTACGTCTCCGTTGGAGCGGTGCGGAGTCACTATGCCAATGTAGAGAGGTGGAGGAGATGGAGGCTTCCATGCCCGCACCGTCAAATGGCACACCGTAATCTCCTTCGTGCCTCTGCCAATGTAGAGTGCCACGAGCCACTATGGGACACTTGAGGGTGGTCACCGAACCCGTACAAGGATGAGGCACACTCGACAACTTAATTGGAGGCTCTCACCGGAATCCCGCGGCTCCCAAAGCCACAAGACTCACAAGGTTGGGGCACGATTCCACAACTTAATTGGAGGCTCCCAACTATCCCGCGAGCCACCAAAACTCCGAGATCAACAAGGACCGTCTAGGGCACTCCAAGTACCCGAGGACAAGCTCTAGGGCACCCCAAGTACCCAAGAGTAACAAGCTTCTCAACTTCGATTTCCACGTATCACCGTGGAGAACTCAAACCGATGCAACCGATGCAATGAAGGCAAGACCACTAGAGGTGGTCAAATCCTTCACTCCCAAATCCCACCAAAAGCAACTAATGTTTGTGGGGGGAGAAGAGAGGAAGAACAAAGAAGAACACCAAATTCCTCCAAGATCTAGATCCAAAAGCTTCCCCTCACTTAGAGGAGAGATTGATTGGTGGAATGATAGATCTAGATCTCCTCTCTCTTTTCCCTCTAATTGGAGGCAAGAATCATGGAGGAATAGAGAGATAGCAAAGCTCAACAAGGTCAACAATGGTGGCAAATTTCGAGCTCTAGAGTTGGGGTCTCCTTGGGGAAGAAGACCCCTTAAGTAGGTATGTGAGAAATCTTCCCGTTGGCCAGTTTTCGCGCAGGGTCGGAAGTTCCGCCATTCCGGGCGGAAGTTCCGCACCACCGGAACTTCCGGACAAAGTTCCACTTATGAAATGAGGACACCCGAGAGCTAATATGATTAAGCGGAACTAGATTCGGAACTTTTCCCGAAACTTCCGCACCAGGAAAAACAGGAAAACCATCAATACGAAAACAAAGATATCTTTTGAATACGAACTCCGTTTTCGACGTTCTTGGGTTCGTTGGAATCACCACAACGAGCACGACAAGATTATGCAGAGAAACATCATAGTCCAACAAGGGAGGATAAAACCAAATGTAGAAAGGTAAAACCTCTCTATAAAGAAACAACCGGTAAAACCTCCAACATCAAAAACGCAATAAGTTTTTCATACGAAATCCGTTTTTGATGAACTTGAGCTTGTTATGAAGATCACAACAAGCTCCAAAACCCCACACAGAGAAAATCCAAATAAGAACCAAGAAAGATGAAGCCAACTATGCAAAGGTTTGAGCTCTCTCCAACTGATACGCTAAAGCTCAATTGAGAGCCCCTCTTGATAGTACGGTATCTATCCTATAACCGGTCTCCCAACTAGAACCATGAGACCGGTAAAATAGAAACCCTAACAACATCATATCTTTGCCTTGCGCATTCTACTTGAGCTAGATGACGTCGATCTTGATCTCTTCAAGTGGATCACCTTTCTTGATTGCGCTTCGCTTGGTGAAGACTCAAACATTGCTCTCCCATACTCCACTATGGGAGAGCCTCTCTTAGGCACATCTTCACATGAACATTATCTCTAACTGGGTGGCAAGCTTCAAGCCTTGGATTTCTTCGAGATGCTCCTCTTGAACTTGCGCTTCTCAACATAGATGACGATCACCACTTGACGTCACTGTTCATGGGCTATATGAAATCTTTATTTGATGCAAGCCCATGGAAAGATACCTAACCACACATAGAAATGCTACACACATATCATGGGTTAGTTCACAAAGCTATATGGACAATTGCTTACCATACCAAGAGATACATGATCCCACTTGGTACATCTTGTAGCTTTGTGTGTTGATCAATATCTTGATCAACCTTGTATCTTTTCTTCTCTTTTTAATAGATGATGTCTTGAAGATAACCATGAATGATCACCTAATCCTTTTCTTCAAGACATACTTGCAATATGCTCAACTCGCATATGATCAATCATCGGATAACTACTCGAATAACAACTTGGTCATCACATACTCTTCTTCTTGACCATATCAAATATATCTATACAACTCGATGATCTTGATGCCAAATGCTCCATTATATCAATATATTCATGGCATCAACCTTGAATCCAACATATGGAGTTCAAGCATGGTCTATGGACAAACACTACAAGTACAACTCAATGCAACCATTAGTCCATAGGGATTGTCATTAATTACCAAAACCACACATGGGGGCGCCATGCCCTTTCACTTTTCTATATTATTATCCTCTGAATCTTTCCTGTAAAATGCTTTCTAATTCATGCTTTACTTGTGCGGCTATGTACATAAGTTATTCACTGTTTAATTGATCAGTTCTATGAATCCTCCATTCCTCAATTTTATTAGGAATCCTCCATTCCTCAATTTTATTAGTACTTGTGGTGCAGATACGGCTGAATGTAACTGTCCATTGGTGTATGTGCAATCTTCATGCTCTTGGCAAATGCCGACTTTCTTATTGTGTAATTTGGTGGTCTTTTAGTTATGTACAAATTGCTTCTGTATGCCTACTGCACTGCATTATTAATTACACATTTGTAGTGATGTACCTGCTGGAGAGGTGATAAAATTTTGACAGTCTCATTTACAATTGCAGATTACAAATTTGGAAGCCTACCGCACCCAGTAGACTCCAAGGCGACCCCGCTCTCATGGCCCCTTCAATGCAGCATTATCAAGTTAATAGACTCAATATTTTGCTCTACTCCAGTTTACATCAATAGTCTTTAAACCTGCAATGGATTGGAGTGGTGGATTTGCAGATTTTTAGTGAAGGTCAGCTCTCTCATGCTTACTAGAGTTTTTACATACACCAGCTGTCGAATTTTGCAAATGAAGGCCGTCGTGAATATCTCCATCAAATATAAATTCCATCACCACATGCCCTACTATCCTGATGAGCTATATGCACGTAACGTGCATGTTATTTTTATTTTAAATACCAGTTTGCAAATCAGCTTACACCTTGTATGATGCCTGCCCCTTCTAATGATAAATATAAATATTCTTCTGTAGGTGTCAAAGAAATTGAATTGTAAGAACGAAGAGCCTACTCCAATATTATTATATGGCTTTACGGAATGTGCTACTCCACATTTCAAGATACATACAGGCCTTAGCTCCTGTACCTTCGTTGTTCACGGCGGCTAGCGTAAGAATATGCTGACCCGAGGTGAGCCGTTGTGATTTGCTCTAGATTTTCCTCCTCTTTATATTATGCTATGCTTTAGTACATGATTATTGATGCTTCGTTCATTTTTTTAATTGTAGGTTTCATTGGTCCATGAAAAAACAGAGTATGGATGTTAAAATAATGAACTAGTGTTTTTGTTAGATTTTCAAAGGAACACGTTCAATTGTTGAGGTTAGTTTTTTTTTGCTTTTGTCGTTGATTATGCAGCAATGTCACACCACTTCTTGAATTTTTAATACATTTATGTTGACGGATGATAATTAGGTCTCTAACTTGGTGCAAATGATTTTAGCTTATCATGGCTAACTCTGTTTGAACTATGAATTTGGTGAAGAAGCGTGCCACCTTGATTTGATTTTAGCTTAAAACAAGGAGGTGAGAACTTATAGCTACAAAGCTGACTTTGTTGGGAGCTTTTAGATATACTAAATCATCATGCACTTGCCGTTCCAGATCACCATCCATGTAAGGTGCAGCACCGGTGACCATATGTTAGGTGTGCAGTATGCCAACTGCTCATTTATGTTTTACAATGATTCAACATATGCTGATCAGGCCTATGGTTTTGCAGCGTTGCGATGAGGTGCGGCTTGCCTCCTCCAAGCTAGCTACTGGCTCCTCCAAGGTTGCTACTGCTTCCTGATACGTCTCAAACGTATCTATAATTTCTGATGTTCCATGTTGATATTATACCAATTGTTACATGTTTTATATACACTTCATAGTATTTTTATGCATTTTCTGGGACTAACCTATTAACAAGATGCCACAGTGCCAGTTCCTGTTTTCTGCTGTTTTTGTATTCCAGAAAAGCTAGTCTGGAAATATTCTCGGAATTGGACGAAACTTGAACATAACTTCCTATTTTTCCAACACGTACACGGAGTCCAAAGGAGAGACGGAGGGGAGCCACGAGGCAGCCATACCATGGGGCCGCGCGGCCCCCCCTGCCGCGCCGTGGGGTGGTGTGGGGCCCACGTGCGTCTCCAGCCACCGCCCTTTCGCCTATTTATTCATCTTCACGGGAAAACCCTAGATACCCGAGCCATTATCCACGAAAAGTTCCAGAGACACCGTCGCCGTCAACCCTAGCTCGGGAGGGTTCAGAAGCTCTTCCCGGCACCCTGCCGGAGAGGGGAATCATCACCGGAGGGCTCTACATCACCATGCCTGCCTCCGGAGTGATGCGTGAGTAGTTCATTCTTGGACTACGGGTCCATGGCAGTAGCTAGATGGTTGTCTCTCCACTTTATGCTATCATGTTTAGATCTTGTGAGCTGCCTATCATGATCAAGATCATCTTATTGTAATGCTACATGTTGTGTTTGCTGGGATCCGATGAATATTAAATACTATGTCAAGTTGATTATCAATCTATCTTATATGTTATTTATGATCTTGCATGCTTTCCGTTACTAGTAGATGCTTTGGCCAAGTAGATGCTTGTAACTCCAAGAGTGAGTATTTATGCTAGATAGTGGGTTCATGCCTTCAGTAATCTGGGAGAGTGACAATAACTTCTAAGATTGTGGATGTGCTGTTGCCACTAGGGATAAAATAACCGATGCTTAGCTTAAGGGTGCGCCGTTAGGTCTAATGCATTTGTTTACATTACGCACATTACTTAATACAATTATCCGTTGCTTGCAACTTAATACCAACGGGGAACTCGGATGACAACCTGGCGGTGGATTATTAGTCATATACGCTGTTGGATAACGGTCTATGTATTTTGTCGTAATGCCCACATGAATATCATAGTAATCATCATGTCATATATATGCATTGTCATGCGCTCAATATTTTGTCAATTGTCCAGCTATAATTTGTTCACCCAGCATGTTAGTTATCTTTTATGGAGAGACACCACTAGTGAACTGTGGACCCCGGTCCATTCTTTTACACTAATAATACAACCAACTGCAAACATTGTTCCTTTTCATTCTCTGCAATTTACTACTGTTTTCCACACCATACGTTTAATCCTTTGTTTTCAGCAAGCCGGTGAGATTGACAACCTCACTGTTTCGTTGGGGGCAAAGTAGTTTGATTGTGTTGTGTGCAGATTCCACGTTGGTGATCGAGTAAACGGCGCCACTAACAACCTTCAGAAGTGATTTCTTGCTCCTACTGGTCGATTAAACCTTGGTTTCATACTGAGGGAAACTACTGCTACACTGCTTCATACCTTCCTCTTGGGGTCTCCCAACGAACGTGCGATCCACGTCATCACTTTCCCAAGCAACGACCAGGTGGGCACCCCAGTCTGTAGTTTTTTCTTCACATCTTGCAGCAGCGAAGTGACTGTCCAGGATATCTTTAATTTTGACATCCTTTGGAATAAAATCTGAAGTTTATTTGTTTGGTGTGGTGAAGTAATCATTTCAGTAATCTGAGGTTTTAGTGCTTGTCTAACGTGTTGTATGTGTGTTCCCATCCTCCCTTGGCCCTTTGGATACTCCTCATGTTTGGAAATCTAATGAATTTATTATGGGATGCCATATATATCTTAGGTTATGCTCAAGCTTCACTACTGAATGAAGACCTTAGATTTGCTATTTGACATTAACACTTCACTTGAATTTGCAAGGTCTAGCTGAATACCTCCTCTATTTTATTTCTTTGTGTGAATTATTGTGGCCAGAGCTAGAAGATAGCAAAATCTTAATGATTCATAAGTAAGCAAAATTGCAAATTTAGATCTTCAATAACGAAGCAGGTATATGTTGGCATGTCATTTTATACTAAAAAACTTTTAATATCCTTGTGCAGTATGAAAGACATTTGATCGACTTAAGTTGTGCGCAAAGCTTTATTCCAAAACACTAGAGAAGAAGTTATGTTATTGGCCGCCATCTGTGAGTACAATACTCCAATAGAGTTCCCTCTCAGTCTGCTAAAGGTGTTGAAGAAATCCCAGATATAAAAAACTCACACTCATTTAGATTCAGTAGAAAACCTTTTGTTCTACTATGCAGCAATTAAGCTTACTGCACTGTGTGTCAAAAGATAATTTTTTTCCTGCACTGGTTACCGCTTGGTCATTGGTTCATATCATCTTATTTAGTTTCTGCTTCTCATGTTACATGCTGGTGCTCTATTAGGCTTACTGCACATGTGAAACGATGTTCATTACTTGTTTGGTATTATGTAGAGCGAGGATGGATCCAAGGTTGAGTACAGGGTGTGGAACCCCTTCAGATCCAAGTTGGCTGCTGTCGTGCTCAGTGGTGTTGACAACATCTGGATTGTAAGTTCTTTAAGAGCTAGCTTGTGTTCTGAATTGCTTGCAATCCTTTGTGGTAAATGTTGCAGTGTAAATTATCTTTATCATTGTTACAGTATTGACATAGAGCTTTTGTTTCAGGCTCCTGGTACTCGTGTGTTGTACCTTGGTGCTGCCTCAGGGACAACTGTGTCCCATGTTTCTGATATTGTTGGACCGGTAAGATCTCCTTGCAACTTCACTTTATTGTTCCAGGAATTATGCTTTGTGTGACCTGTCTTGACAAAGTCGATTCCTTGCAGACCGGGTTGGTGTATGCTGTTGAGTTCTCTCACAGGAGCGTTCATGCCCTTGATGAAATTTCCTGCTTATCCTTCTCGGCATATGGAAAGAAACTGAATATTCTGGTCATTCTATTTCTATTGGTGGTCTTGCTTACTATATGACTGCACCATCCAGGTGAGCAAATAATTTCTTGGCATTGCTACCTTTTTCGGTCTAGGTTTTGGTTGCCCTAGAAAATATTGTCTGCCTGAGCTTGGTATCCTCTTTGTCTGCATAGAAAATATTTCCCACGCTTTGTTTTGTTACTGTTATTTTCATTCACTGTTCTAATGAGTCTCTCTATCTCTTTTGATTATATTGGGATTGAAAAGAGATGGCCAATAGAATATTTTCTGAATTTAATACTTCAAAAAGATGGTCATTGTGTTGTTTCATGTACTATTTTATATATACAGAATGTTCCATGACTGCATTTCTCTATTACATTTTGTTGGCCAATAAATGCTAAACTGAATGATCTCTTGCTATTTTCATTGTAACCACATATTGTTGAGCTTATTTCCATTTCTTCTCCTCTCTTTCAATTTCTTAATTTCTATCGTTGATTTGCATATTGGGTCAGCTACGTTTTGGTGCACTTCCGCTGCAGGTTATGATTACTTCAAACTTTTGCATCCTGTTTTTCTTGCAGTCTTGATGAAAAGAGGCACATATCTGGGGATACTAAGTCATGTGGTGAGAAGCGGTTCTTGCAGACCATTTTCAATCTGGCCATAGAGCTGAGCGTCGAAGATGTGGTGATAAAGAGTGGGCTGGAAAGAGGAAAAGATGGAAGCTACGAGCTCATTTTTAAAAATCTTCATCCCAGGTCATTGGTCATTTCTCTCCCGTTTTTCTCAATCTCAGCCTGTTGCTTCTCCATGCCCTCCCCCGCTGCTAAGATCGCTTTCTTTGCACGGGACTGGACCTCAATGGCGCCTGCTCGACCTGCAGATTCGTCCTCCGCCGCCAATTTCAGAGAGGGCACATGGAGAACAAGCTGCCGAGATGCTGACGTCCGCGGCGCTGGCACCGTCGCCATTATCTTCGATGCAGCACAAGCATGGGCCGAGACGGCCACCCGCGTCACCGCTGTCGTGATCTCCATGGGCCTCCTCTCCGTCTGCATCGTCATGGTCCTTACATCCAGAAGTTAGTGTCTGCACTCTATCCCAGGTTCATCTCTCTCATTATCTCTCTCTGCACTTGGTGTAGCTGAGCGGTGAGTCCGAGCTGCCGTTGCATGGGCATGGCGTTGGTGTGATTTGGATTTAGGTTCCAGGGCGAGATATGACTAACCTATGAGATAATACTTGCTGATATTTTTGTTGCTGCGGTTGTCTGTTGCTAACCTGGTTTACTAAATGATTTTGTAGGTACTAAAATGATCGAGTTACAATCTTAGGTGTACATTATAAGTTCTAGCAAACTAGCTGACGGAGCTGCTTAACTTTGGAAGGAGATGAAGGGCAGCTTCCAGCCATCATCATGCTTCATGAGTTATCTTGGAGTAAGTAATAACCATGCTTCTGAAAAACTTTAACAACGTGGTAGCCAGTTCCTATTTCTTGGAGATATTGGCGAGATGACAAACAAACCAATCATGTTTTTTGTTGTTGGAAACAGCTGATTATATTTCCTATATATGGATGCATATATTTTTGCACAACAAGCCATAGAAAATGGTATCTACGTCCTAGACCACTAATCTTGGTCTATATTTTTGTATGCCTTCCGATAACTGTGCGTCCTGGTGTGCGATAACACATATAGATGCTTAGCTTCGTGTATATGTAATATATGTTCCGTTGTAAGCTGAAGTTTCATCTACATTTATAATCATATGATTATGAAAAAGCGAGTTTTATGACCATCTGATGCACAGTTCAGTTGTTAAACTTCAGGTAGTAGCCAGATCAGATAGTTCATAATCTTGGTCAATGCATGTTTAAATCATCCTTGGTGCCTTTTCGATGCTATTTTTGCCCATAGTTAACTTATTTTCTATTGACTGGATGTAGTCCATCCCTAATCTACCTTCCAATGTTAAATATGTGCATCCTTCTTCCAAAGATCTTGGGAAAAAAGATCAATCATGTATTATTTCTGTATTTTTGTATGAGATTTATATTTTTCTTTGTTCTGATTAATGTGGATTCATTTTCTTCCAGTTTGTGCACTATTCTAATCTACCTGGATTCAGCCTATATGTGTTAATTTTGTAACCGACGCCAGCAGATTAATCTGAGTGAACAATTAGTTGAGTATGGATGGATTGCAAGCATGCAGCTAATTTCAAGAGTGATTATGTTATGTGGATAACTTCACAGGTAAATAATCATGTAGGTGAGCTATGACCTTTGTATGATACTTGGAAGATCTATCATCTCTATTAATGTATAATATATGGAGTTAAATGTTTATATTTTATATTCTACTTTCCAAGTTCGTGTTGTTACCTTACCCGTCTTGGTATATTGTTATGGGTAATTTATTGTAACACGCTGGACCTAAACTATGGCAATACATGAGTACGTGGAGGTATAATATGCGTTTAAATGTTGTAGACCAGGAACAAAAGCTGATTATGCTACAATAATTGAGTACGTGGAGGTATAATCAAGTAGTTTAGTGCAAGATTTTCGCTTGGTTGGCGGCGAGATATAGGCTTTGGACCTCGGACCGGCGTGCGCGCCATGGCTTGCAGGAGGAGCCGAGTCCTTGCTACACTTGTCTGCAGGAGGAAGACAACGTAGATCATATCCTTATGCGATGCCTCTATGCGAGACCGGTGTGGTTTGGATGCTTTCAGCGTGCGGGCCTCAACCTGGAGGTGCCGACGACTGATAGCACTTTGGAGGAGTGGTGGATCAGCACGCGCGTGCGTGTCGCGTCCACGGATAGGCGAGCCTACGACACGATGATCATACTGGTCGCATGGCGTCTCTGGAAACAGCGAAACGCCAGAGTTTTTCTGAAGGTTCGGGAGCAGGTGGGACTGGAGCATTTGGTGGATCTGGTAGGCAAGGAGTTCGAACTATGGAGAGTAGCTAGGGCCGGAGCTGGAGGGAGGCAACCGATGCCACGAGAGTAGGCTTTCAGCGGAGGGTGTGTGTGTGTGTGAGTGAGTTGGCTGACCTATCTGTACGCAGTGTGGTTTCAGCTTCTTGTAATTGCTATTCTATCTTCTATAAAACTATGGTATGCCACTTTGGCATACTCGCTAAAAAAACAAATTGGTTGGATATATATTTCAGTTTTTGTAGCTCGCACGTAATATGTATTTCGGTTACCCTTTGTGTTTCTTGCTTGCATTCTGGTTACTTGATTATATGATAATTGCAACAGTCTTGAGATCAAATCTGTCCTATGGGGTAAATAAATGCTTACAAATCATCTCAAGTTCTCACCTTTGCCTCCATGTCTCTCTCTCCCTCTCTCAAAGTTCACTCACGAACACTTTTTAGATTTATCATTCGCTTGCAAGTATTAAGTTGTTCTTTTTTCTGTACGCAGAAGATTCTTTATCATCTGAACATTGGTATGGAGTACATGATGCGTCCGATCAAATTAAATTGCTGGAAATAAGAATGTGCAGTTTCAGCATTGATTCTTTCCGGTGAGTTCCATCTTTGTAACATTTTTTTTGTGCAAGGGGTGGGGTCGAAAGACCCCAGTGCTGCTATTTCATATAACCACGTGGCAGGTACAACTTACAAAAAAGCCCTTTACAAATCTTGCCCTAAAAGACCTAAAATTCGAAGAAAGGGCTTTTGATTTTACAAAAAGCACCCTAGAACAAGAAATAGGAACGCAATCAGGTCCTTGGGTACCTCTGCCACCTCTCGCCAGCGATCTCCAGACGCCGATGCCGAGATCATTGAAGCTCTGATGCTCGGGCTCTCCCTTCCGGCGAGCAACCACAAGCGCCAGCAAACGAGAGGCTGCCGGGGACGAACCACTTGACAACTTCACGTCGCCGAGCACTGACGCTTGATTGAAAATGCCTCCGCCATGGAGGTTGAACTTCGGCCACCGTCTTGGCCACAGATACGCAGCGGCGAACTCGTCCACCGCGTGAGGAACTCCAGGATGCAGCACGAACCACTTCACCGAGCAGTGGATCTTCTTCCTCTCCTCGCCGCCACGGCCGGCCGGAGGAAGACAAAACCACTCCACCGCGAGATGGGCGATACGGCGTGCGGATTTATTGAACTCGCCCTGCCCTTCCTCCGATCTGCAAGAGATCCGCCACAGACCCAACCTTCAGGAGAGAAAGGAGCCACCTCCGGCGCCGCTGCGAGTCACCGGAACGCAGACGAGGAGAAGGAAGAAAGAAGCCATATAGGCTAACACCAGCACATAGGCTAAACGAAAAGATCTACCACTACTATATAAAGATCCTAATCCGGCGCCGTTCCTAGTCCATCTCCGGCCAGCTAATCTGGCGGGGAGGACGGCGGGAAGGCCCGGGGCGGCGGAGACGACTCTCAATGGAGTGTGTGGGAGCGGAGCTAGCAAGGAGAGAAAGAAGAGAAAAGCCCTACGTTCACTTTAACACACGTTCGAAGCCTGATACAGACACCCCATCTTTGTAACATGTGTTTTTGTTCTCTATGTGTATAAATAGTCATCTCTGAATTTAAATATAATTTGTTTACCAATGATGTATACACGGCCAGATTTTCATTCATCTCTATTTTTTCTTGGGTCCAGGCGTGCTATGGAAGAAGATGCAGTTCTATAGAAGATTGGGTCAAATCTTGATGTTCATCAGCTAAATCTACTTTTATATTCTTATTATGAAGGCGATATCCGGCGGGGCTGCCTGTTCATTGTACATTAACGAAGATATCATCAACATCAACAAACTCCGAGCATGGAATAATAATCACCTATAGCTCTCCCACAACCCTGCAGTCCCTGCTGTAGTTTCCTCTCAAATATGTTTTTTTCTGAATAACGGTAGCTCTCTGTTCAGCTCCCTAAATACTTTCAGACCACTGCACATGCCCCAGTTCCACATACTATTTCTCTCCGGGCTCAAATTGGAGAAAACTGGCCTACAAGACATGTTGTTCATCTGAATACATTCAAACTTTCTGGCCTACGAGACATGTTGCTCAGCTGAATACATTCAAACTTGATTGTATGATGTTCTAATTACTCATTTCATATGATCCGAAGGATACACTTTCAAATCTGTATAATAATTGTGATCAAATTCATATGGATATAAATGTCATTTAAGTGATCTGTATAAATGATCGTAACCACGGGCAAGAAATTCAAAGAAGCAAAAAGCGCCGCGCGGCGAGCCGCGCCGTTCGAATCTACTCCCTCCGTTCCTAAATATAAGATGTTTTAAGTGTTACACATGTTGTCTACATGCATATTAAAGTGAGTGAACCTACACATGGAATATGTCTAGATACATTTGTGTGTATGTGAATGTGGACAAAAGTTAAAACATTTTATATTTGGGAACGGAGGGAGTAGTTATTTACAATCTGCAATCCTGCATCATGCACAGCACAACTCTCAGTTAGCTCAAACCTCAAAAGCAAGTACTACATCGCAAAATCACGAGGATCCACCTGCCGCCTCAGCGCATCAACCGTGCTGCTGCACTCTGCTCCTTCCCCCGCTTCAGCTTCAGTGTTCACCGTGCTGCCGCCAGAGACACCTGAATAGTTCCTCTCCAGTGACGGTACTCTGGTGATGTTGCGCAGTATGGCTTGCTCATGTTGCTGCTGTTATTGTAATCTCGGGGTGTCGACGGCGAAGGCGGACGAGTCCGGGAAGAGGTGGAGAGCTGTGAGAGCAGCAGCTTCAGGTCTTGATGAACTATGAAGGAATCCTGCCGTGTGGTTCTGTCAGAAACTTCAGGCCTCAGCTCATCTGATGCGGCTTTGGTTTCGAATGATTTGGTATTAGTTGTTCCTGGTGAATCCTCAGTTAAACCAAGAGCATTGTGCCACGCATTATCTTCTGGTTTATCTAGAACAAAGGGCTATTAGACTGTACGGCTAACCAAAAGTTGTGCATAACATGCCTCACGCATATTTGTTCTTCTCAGTCTCCTTGGGGTGCCTGTGCGGGCGTTCGAAGGGATAGATCCAACTTTGATCTAGAAAATTCATAACTATTTCTCAACGAATTTTGAAATCAATCCACGTTGCAGCATTTCAGGGTGGTAAAACTTCTATGGAATTCATCTTGAATCGAATTATCGAAGCATGTCATCAATAAACACAAATTCTGAAGCCCAACACGAGGACTACGAAAGATGAGCAAGTTATGCCACAACCTTCGTAAAATCTGCACTTACCAGCAAAGTTCTGATCTAGCATGATCTATAGTTTTACACGAGGATTCAACAGTAGTAGCATGAAAACCACGCCCAAGAACACACAATCACTCCGGTAGACATCCGGCAAAGAGAAATCTGACTTCGATAAACAAAAACTATGCAGACCTCGCTGTTCTGCCACTATGCTTTACTGGCCTGCAGGGCCAACAAGAACACCCTGTGCAGAGGCTTCCTTCATGCTGACATCCTCAGAATTACTGTCGCCCTTCCGGATTCTGATCTTGTACTTGAGCTCAAACTCAGTGATCTCATTCTTCTTCTTCTCCAGTGCCTCCTTCATCCGAGAGACGACCTCTTCAAGGCCCTCCTTGTTGCGGTGCACGGCAGGCAACACTTCCTTGATGGTCCTCTCCACGAGGACTCCACCAATCATTCTGTAGCAACGCCTTGTGGGGTCCAGAGGCTCAATTGCACCAATCACAAGAGAGTGCTCGCTGACTTCCATTTCCAGCTCCGTAATCTTGGTGTAGAGTTGGTTCATTTCAGTGCGCATGTTGCCATACATATTTGCGACTACTTGCTCATTTATGGGCTCATTGCTTGCCATTTTCCTTGTGATGGAGCTAACCACAGAAAGATGTCAGAAAGAAGAAAATCTGCAAAGAGAAAATGAACACTAATATTAGAATCAAGATCACCACAAGGTAAAAGTTCAAGCAGTATCGATAACTAACCAAGTTAATTTTTCTCAGGAGATTTTTTTTAGAGAACGAGAAAGACAGATAATAGTCTCAACACAGAGATGTCAATAATAACAATGACCCAAAAAAGCTATCTTGTGACCAATAGTTGGCAAGCGTACTAAAGAAAAGACCCTATGGAGTATTTTCAAGGACTGTTAGTCATGATAGAAAGTTGATGTTTGCACAGGAAATATATAAATTATCCAATCATAAACTTTATAGATGCTGTACACCATGCTGCCCTGAGTAAGGTTGAGAGATTGCTACAGAAACTATGGGTCAACCTGTTATAGCAGCAGCTTCTAAGGTCATATACTGGGTCCTGATGATGAAATGGCAACCCTGTTTAGCAACCAGACATATTGACACCCTTGTGGTTCAAGACTCAAGAAGGATAAAAAGAAATATCCAGAACATGGATGAGCAATGTTCATATATTCATACAGGTTTCTGAGCTAGCGAATGCAACATGAACTCACCATTTGCTCCAGTGAGCAATTCTCATCCAAGCTATGTTGGCAACTGTAACATGAACTCTTTTAACTTGGTCTACACACAAATCCTTGGTCCAGCAGGTAGCATGCTACCACAACCCATGGAAAAGAACTCACTGATATTTTGAATTTAAGGGCCTAATCTGTCCTGTTCTTGCATAAGCAAGTCTGCCGCCAATTAACCAACCAAGATAGCCATAGCCTAGAATGGGCGCTCAGAAGTAACAATTATATTCCACTAGTAATTCCAGGGGAACAGTACATACTTCATTCGAACTTATCTGATTATCTCAAACATACGCAAAAAACAACAACTCATAGATGCCTGTTTGCTAAGAAAGCAAATGGCCCCAAGTTTGACATATAAACATCGTTAGCCTATGTCTCTTAATTGTTGGACAATTTACAGACAATATATATCCACCCCGAGTAACAATACATGCTTTGTATAAAAGAGACACGGCAGGCAAGCAAGCACAACAATACATCTATTATGGTAAAAAAAAACTGTACGCTGGATTCAAAGAAAATAGTACAGTTATTATAGCCGTGGAAGTCCCCTACAGTTCTCCTGCTACCCACGACATACCAGCAAGCTGACCCCATCTCACTTAAATCATGATCCACAATTTCAGATCTTAATCACCTTATAAGCATATACGTGTGGCTTAACCTAATTAAAGCAATCTCACACAAGTAGGATCGCAAAAATGCCAAGACTATCTAGTGAGTAGGTTGACATCAAGGGTGTGTTTGGTTTGAGGACAAGGGCGAGGTGGTTGGGATATCTTTTTTTATTTGGCTGGTTGGGTGGGATATACCAATTTTTTGTTTGGTTGGAAGGATAAGAGGTGGTTAGGATTATGAACGCCGTGTTTAGTTGAAGGGATGAGGGTGGATAGGTTGTTCAGATGACCTCTTTGCTTCAGATGGTTGTATTACAAACTACCATCTTCTCCGATCTACCACTCGGAAAGCTATAAATACATCCAAAGATAATATTTAGCATGTAGCAGGACGAAAACAATCCACAATGAAATTTCTTCAAATAATATGAATGCATACAGTAGAAAGTGTCAGGTAGTTGGCTCGGAATAGCCAATTTGAGCAATCTGATTGGTACAAGTTGGTTCATAAACAGCCTACGTCGGGATCCGATTGATATACCATTCATCACATACAAATAATGCAAGTGGTACCATGAATTTCATCCAGCACGGCAGATTGCTCTATCTTGATGCGGCAAAAGAGTAGTTATAGCGATAGCAACTGATACATCTGTATCAGAGAAGCCAAGCCTAATGACGATTGGATAACTGGCTAGCACAAAATACACATATTTGCGTATACTTCATCTTTTCTCAGGTTCATATTATGGATAGAAAAATATAAAATGGCAGGTTTGTACCATCCAAAAATGTTCAGACCAACAGACCTGAAGATTGCCAAATGAATGAGAGAATTAATATGGTACATCAAGCTAGACTTCAGACGGAGAGAGAAAAAAGTAAGTCTATGAACATTCAATTTGCTTCTCCCGGGCAATGTTGTCGCAGCATTAAAGGTATTTTGTTAAATGAATTCTCGTCATTATCCACTTGAGTGCAAAGATAGAGAGAGAGAGAGGAGATCAGAGACAGCGTGCGAGGAAGAGGGAGGAGACCAGCTCGCCCCCAGCGCAGAGAGGGGAGAGTGGAGACGACGGGCCAGGGAGAGGGAGTAAATCAGCTCGCCGCCAGCGCAGAGAGGAGATCACAGACGGCATTGTTTCGCCTCCGCAGCTGCCACGAATCGCCCACACCGACTTTCTCCGACGTTCTCCGGTCAAGAATCAGCAGACCCGCAGATAACAATTCCTATATATCGAATCGAGTGGAAAGATGATGGACCATACCTGCTGCCTGTGCCGCCTGATTGACTGCAGTCGTGCTGCTCAGTTGCTGCCTTCCGCCGGCTAGCCGAGACGTGTCGCCACCCGCAGGCCACCGCCTCTCCGGCTCGGATTTGGGACGTGGGAGTTAGGGTTGGCTCCTGGTTCCGATCCAGGACTAGGGGCAGTCGAGTGAAGGAAGGCGATTTGGCCTGGCGGGCTGGGCTGGGCTGAAAGAGTAATGCGGCGATAAGGGTATTCGTGGGCTGGGCTGCCGAAAGGGATGCACACCGACTGAAGTCCTCACTCTCGGCCCCAAGTGCCGAGTTGTAGCCTGCAACAACACGCTTGCATACCAATACCATTTACTTATTCTCAAAAAAAAAAAACCAATACCATTTACTTTGAATTTTGAAGTGTCCACTGTAGCCCCCAAGTCCCGGGTAACTTTTCTTTCAGTAACTTGGGGGTCTAAACTTGACTTTATGTATTCCGCCTTGCAGCAATATGTGACCCAAGCCACACAAGAGACCAACCAGCTCAAGGAACAACTTGCCGCAGAGACCCAGCAGAAAGATGAGGCGCAGAAGAAGACCCGGTCCCTTGAGACTTCCGTGTCCCAACTGACTGAAGAAAACTTGTCCATGAAAAAGGACATGGAAGATCATGAGTAAGACTGGAAAGGCCGGGTCGAAGCTGCTGAGAATTTTTTTGCTGAGCTGGAAAAGGCCTACAATTCTTTTACCAGTCTGCTTGGTGGAGTTGTATCTGCTATCTGGGGTACGTTTATTTGCTGCAACACTCTCTTTTATGTATCTTTATAATACATTTTGTTAATTCCTGATTTACTCTGCAGGCCCGCGCAATGCAATGAACTTGCAGACTTCTGATGTAAAATTGCAGGGGGTTCTGACGCTTGTGCGCCAATTATATTACGGAGCCAGCCGTGCAATTGCTGCTGCCCGTGGCCTCTCATCTCCTCCAAGCAATCTGAGGCCCTTCCTTGCTCATCTTTCCACGGTCCCTGAGTGGCTCACCCGGTGGAAAATATCCGGCTGCCGCAAAGGTGCAATGAGGACCTTGGCTTTGGCCAAGGCTTATTATCCTGACATAGACCCGGCGAAGCTAGCTGGCGGATTTCCACAATTCAACGCGGACAATACTAGGTTTGGTGACAAGGACTTTGCAAAGATTGACAAGGAGACCCGGTATCCAGCAACGGTGATCGCTGAAGGACTAAACCTGACCAAGCTCCAGCATGGGTTTGACTCCAAGGCCCGGCATATCAATACTGAAGACCCGGTTCCAATCATCCTGACTCCTAGGCAAATCTCCAGGGACTTCACTTCATATAAAGTCACAGGCACTGGTACTCCTAGTATTCCTCCTCCCAGCCGGGCCAGCACTGAAGACGATGATCTTCCAGGCGATGCATTGGCCCTGATTTGTTGGGAAAGCCCAGCAGTGGCTGTTGGAGGTGGTGAAGGGACATCTGATTGGAACCGGGTCAAGCTATCAAGCCCTAAACCCTAGCTCATACGGCGAGTACCAGATCGGATCGCCTCCATTGTAACACCTCGATTATCATATCAATACCAATCTAGGGTAGGCAGGAAGTAGGTCTTTTACCTCACATTGAGGGGGCCGAACCTGGGTAAATCTGTGTTGATCTTTGTTCCTGCGATCCCAAGCTCGGAGATGCTTGACTCGCGTAATCCCACACCTACGAAGTCATCTATGACACCTGACGTGACAAACCCACGACAGTTGGCGCCCACCGTGGGGCCTGCGGTCAAGAGCGTCACGTTCCGCGCAGGATCCATGAAGGGAGCTGAAGATCTTGTTGTTGGCCGTATCATCACGGTCAATGGCACACCCCTCATCGACGATTCAAGCTGGGGGCCGGAAGCAGATTACTTGGAGACCGGCCACGTCATCCCCTTTGGATCCATCAACGTCTTCGTCGGCTTCATTGGCGGCGAGTCAGAGGATCCATCGCAACATGGCGACTCAGAAGAAGGAGTCGCGGTAACAGTGGACCAAGAAGAAGAATCTATCAACTACGAGTCGCTGCCTCTTGAAGACGAAGAAGGCCAATCCATTGAGTATGTCCTTGAGGAAAGGCTATGCGGAGGCCCTGTGGATAGTGGCTCGCCCTCTGTAGAAGATCGGCACGTTGAAGGGGTCTACAGGACCACAGAAGCGGACGAAGGGCTGGGCATGCCACCAGGCAGCTTAGCCCCCACACCGCCGGAAGCAGCAGAACAAGCCGCGCTAGACGCATCAGGAGTCGCGGCATCCGCTGCGATGACGCCAGGAGTCGCGGCCTCAGGAGTCGCAAACAGAGAGACTCCACCTGGAGTCGCGCCTGCGGAATCAGGGTCAAGGGTAGCCCCCAACGCAGCGGTCACGCCGCCACAGGGAAGCGTGTTGCTTACGCCAATATCTGCGGTTAACGCGGCTGCTAGGGTGACAGAATTGGAGGCTACCAGGATCGGGCTATATGATGAAGTCCAGAGAATCGCGGATGAGAGAGCCAGGCTGGCGCGTGAGGAACAGCGCCTCCAACAGGAGCAACTGCGACTCATCGAGGAAACCAATACTCTGCAAGGAATACAGGCCACCTTGCCACACAGACGCACGCGAGTCGCCTGCAGCCAGGAACAGTAAACCCTATGGAGCTGTTCCAATCGCCTACCGCTGAACCAGCAATTGCGGTTCCGTCAGTCGCACCAACACGATCCCATCAGTCGCCACCAACACAGCGCACCCGGTCGCATGGTCAGGGGTCGCACAACCTTCAGTCGCGGTACCCACACATGGCACCATCTGCCATGGTTATGCGGTCCGTGGCCCCGTTAGCTGCGCCCGCGGTTCAAGCAATCGCTGTACCATCAATCGTACCAGCGGTTCCATCTTTCGCAGCACCAAGAGCAGCAGAGATACCTGGATCAAGGGCCATAGTACAGGCTAACAACAGGGCCATGATGCCCCCGCCATTGACGCAGCCAACCTTTGTTCAGCAGTCGCCACAGCAGCCTCAAAGGTTCCACACGCCGCAAGGGCATTATGTTAGCCCAGTGGAGAATCTCTTTGCGGCCACAAACATCTTGGCCAGGTTAGCGCCAGCAGGAAACACGCCAATGGACAGAGAGGCACGGCGTGCCATTGAGATGCTGAGCACAGCAGTAATACAGCAGGCAAATATGTCCGAACACGCAGGACGGCTGCACTCCACCCCTTACAATAGCAGAGCAACGGCGGAGAGAAGCATCCACGCGGAGTCGCCACACGTTGCGACTTCGAGTTCGGCTAGGCGACAAAGGGAAGATCAACCTGCGGCTCAAAATCAACCTCAGCAAGTTCAACCCATAGAGATTGTGCAGCCGCGCGCGGCGGCTAATCCAATAGGAAGGCCAGCTTCGTCCAACCTATCGTCGCGACTCAAAGGCCCAGTCTGTTTCAGCGAAAGAATCAGGTCTGAACCGTTTCCTGCAGATTTCAAAGGGCCTCGCAAGGTCGCCAACTACAACGCAAGCATGGACCCTGTTACTTGGCTCAACAATTACGAGATGGGCATGAGCATCCTAAACGCATCCGAAGAGATCTGCGCACGTTACCTAAACATGATGTTAGAAGGCGCAGCTCACATATGGCTGCAAAATTTGCCGCCAAATTCAATAAACTCTTGGGATGAGATGAAGGAAGCTTTTATCAAGAATTTCCAAGGAACATGCAAGCGACTCTGCAGCATAGAGGACCTTGAGCGTTGTGTACAGAAGGAAGGCGAGTCGAGTCGCCACTGGATGAGAAGGGTCGCAGAGATCATACATTCCTCAGATAACATACCACCCAGTTCAGCAGTCCTTGTCATGGAGAAAAATTGCAAATTTGAGCCGCTAGTCCACAAACTAGGTCGCATGAAGGATAAAGTCAAGAGCCTAAGCGAGGTAATGGCGGCGGCCAACAAGTATGCTAGCTCGGATAAAACCAGGGACGCATCTGATGGGGAGGAAGAGGAAAACACTGGCAAGGGAAAGAAGGCCAGTAGCAAGCCTCAACAACAGCAAGCTAGCAATGCCAATGCGAGTTATAACAAGCGCAAAAACGAGGAAGGAAACTCAGGGTTAGTCGCAAATACGAACACTCGTTACAAACAAAGCAGCAGCAGAGGAAGGAATTTTCACCCAGTTAATTTGGAAGAGGTTTTCAACCGCCCCTGCGACATCCATATAGGAAAAGATGGGAAACCACCCAACCACACGAAGGCACAGTGTTATCATTACAAAAAGTGGAAGGATGGACAACCACTCAACACAAACAACAATCATCAAAACAACGAGGAGGTAACCACGGCGGAGGCAACAACAGCAACAACGCCGTCCCAAATCCGCAGCCAGATCAGCCACAGTTCCCAAAACAGTTGGGTCAGTATCATACCATTGTGGTGAATACTTCAAGGAGGGAACAAAAGCTGCGACGACGCAATCAGGCTGTTAACGCCATAGTACCAGCCGTCCCACAGTGGCTAAAGTGGTCCGAGCAGCCAGTAGTTTGGAGCCGCGAGGATCACCCAGGAGAAATAAATGAAGAGGGAAAACTCGCGCTGGTGGTTGCCCCTCAAGTCGCAGGGTACAAGTTGAGCAAAGTACTGATGGATGGAGGCAGCAGCATCAATATATTATACTATGAAACCTTCAAAAGAATGAACCTCAAGAAAAGCAGCTACACCCATCAAGAACAACGTTTCATGGTGTCGTGCCAGGCATATCAGCTCAGCCATTGGGGCGATCAACTTGGAGGTCGCCTTTGGGACACAAAGCAACTTCAGGAGCGAGTACATTTGGTTCGAGGTTGTAGATTTCCAGAGCCCATATCATGCGCTGTTTGGCAGAGAAGCATTCGCAAAGTTTATGGCTAGGCCGTGCTATGTGTACCTAAAGCTTAAAATACCAGGCCCCAGGGGAGTCATCACCATCAATGGCGACAAAAGAATAGCTCAAGAATGCGAAGAAGGCGACAAGGCCATGGCCAGAGCAGCTTGCATCGCAGAGAGCGCGCCCATGCGCGAGTCGCAGGAGAATTTTGATGACATCGTGAAGGCTAAGAGGCACCTGCCTGACTTGCGACTTCAGATTACGGCCGCAAGGGAGGCAAGGAAGTCAAAGGCTACAAGCCATTGCCAATAAGGACACATCCCAGGCATCGCGAGTTGCCATCAGCAGCCGCAACAAAATTATTAAGAGTTTACATCATCAAGCTGGCCACTCAGGGCTAAAAACTTCAATTCTGATCGCCACCTAGGCGCGATCGACCCAATTCTGGTCGCCACTCAGGCGCGACCGACCCAATGTAACACTTCTGATCGCCACCTAGGCGCGATCGACCCAATTCTGGTCGCCACTCAGGCGCGACCGACCCAATGTAACACTTCTGATGCCACCTAGGCGCGATCGACCCAATTCTGGTCGCCACTCAGGCGCGACCGACCCATGTAACATCTCTGGTTGCCACCTAGGCGCAACCGACCCAAGCATCACTTCTGGTCGCCACCTAGGCGCGACCGACCCTATGTATCATATAATGATTCTGAAATAAAGCATCTCAAACTACCAATTGAGCTGTGAGTCTTTTATTTTTTAATCATTGGTCCCTTGGGGGTGCGGCAGCTTTTTAGCGCGGCCTATTCCTTGGGATCGCCAAACAAGTGGCATTTATCGTGATTATACTCAACCTCTCTTGGATGCGACTTGCACTATGCGGCCAAAGTACTGGGGGTGCGGCGTCAATCGAGTTTGATTGCCTATCATGGCCGCTCTCGACCCTGAACACGCACTTTTTACCTGGGAAATACTGAGCCGCGCAAGGGCCTAAGTGAGGAAAAACCGAGACAAATCATAAGGACCAGCCTATTGGTCGAAACATGTACTGCTGAGAGTACTTAAGCAAACCATAAATTGTCTTATGACACATAAATTCTAACAATTATTACAGGCCGCTAAGGGCCAAGATCATAAAACCATTGTTTCTCTTCTTCATTTGTGCGCAGCTTTTGGCCTGGGGAAGGAGGAACAGGCGGCTTACCAAGCTTGCCAGAAGGAGCAATCGCAGGCTCGCTGGAGGGCTCTTCAGTCGCGGGCTTGGGGGCTGCAGAGCTGGATACGCCTGGAGAGGGGTTCTTTTCCTGCGGAATCACCGCACTGGATGACGGAGCGGGTAACTTCTCCCATCTGCTTCCATCTGCATTATACTTGCCCATATAGGTCGCAAGATCTATCCCCTCCACCAGTTCAGTCGCGTGGCCGCGCATATCCTTCCAAGTCGCCGCATATTCTGAGGCCGTCAGTTCGGTGCCATCCACCTTCTTCGAGGGCCTACCTTTTGCAACCTTGGCAGCATCAAAAGAAGGATAGTATGTCTTGGCCAAAGCAAGAACATGAGCCGCGCCGGTGCGAGCTGAGGACTCCTTCCAGTCCAAAAAGAACTGAGGCGCCCTAAGCAGTCTTTTTAGCAACCCTTCAGAATCACCGGGGACTGGCTTGGTCGGCAGCAGGCACTTAGACAGTGATTTCATGGCATCACAAGTTCTTCGCGAAAAATCGCGGATATACTCCAGCTGTTCTTGAGTACTGCCGCGCTGCTCTTGGCATCTTCACCTACATCGAGGCATGTCTCCGTCAGCTCTACAACATACAGGCAAAGATAGTAGAGAAAACAGATGCAGATATGAGTCGCAAACATACCAGTTAACTCTTGAGTCATGATGCACACTTTGGCGTGGACAAGGTTATGGGCATCAGAAACTTTTTCAACTTTTTCTCAAGCTCGCCAATGGAAACAGCCTTGAGCCTTGCGTCCTCGTTGGCATCAGCAATGGCGTCTTTCTGAGCACTGACTTGGAGGTCCAGCTGCTGGACCCTCTCTTGGAACTTCTCTTCAACAGTTTTAAGCCGCAGCTCGGTGGCTTTGGCTTGTTCAGATAACTTGAAGCTTTCATCAGATAGCTCGCCCATCCTGGTTTCCCTCTTCTTCAGCTCAGCGTCACGCTGGCCAAGGAGCTCGCGCAGCCTCTCCAGTTCAGAGGAGTATCCCCCAACTGCTTTTCCAAGGCAAGTTTGGCAGCTGTTATGGAGCTTAGTTCCTCCTAAAGAGTACATCAGTTAGTAAGTACATATCAACAGCTAAAAGAGAAGCATCAAGTCTCCCTTTACAGTCAAAGAAGAAACTTGATCCTTGGGGGCTAGAGACAGATAAGTGGAGATAGAAGTTTACCTTATAAGCCGCAGACAGGTCAGACAGTGCCTTGCGGAGCTCCATGGCTTGCTTGTCATTTGAGGCAATGATGGCCTCTGACAGTTTCTCAGCGCGGCTTGTGGAGGAGGAAGCAACCTCAGCACGCAGAATTGGCGACCGCAGGCTGTCAGCCGCTGGCGACTCAATCACTGGCGCATCAGCATCCTTGGCCATTACATCTATGGAGGAGGGGTTGACCTTCTCCACGTCTGGATCGTAAGGGGATCCGTTCTATCCTCCAGAGCCACCTCTTGGGCCTGTGTCAAGAACAGGGACCGTGGCCAAGTCATCAGTGGTGGCCACGCCCTCTACCATGGCGGTATGAGCCGCAGGTGATAAACGCGGCTCAACCGCGGTTTCAGAAACACTCAGGATCAGCCGCGGTTTAGCCGCACTTCTGCAAAAAGCAAGGGCATTGTGTAAGAAGAAGCACATAAGCCAGAATAAAAGTATTATAAGCGCAAGGAAAATCACTAACTCTGGAGCCATCTTCACAAAGGCCATAAGCTCGCCACTTGACGGTGAGGACAGGCCTTGGGTCCCAGAATCTACGAGCAGAAGTTTGCGTGTCAATAGAGGAAAAAGAATAAGCATTCAAGATGACAAGACAACAGAAATTACCAGAGTGGGGACCCATGTCTTCTTCAGTTGAGGCGGTGGGTTTGTACACACGCCTGGCAGCGGAGGAGGTCGCGCCCGTAGCAGGCTTGCGACGCTTCGTGGCCTCAGGATTTCCAGAGCATCAAGCTCTGGCTCCTCACGAGATAGCCTCTTGGAGGCTCTACGGGGAGTTGGTCCAGCCGCGGCAGCAGAACTCGCGGCTGGCACTGGACTGTCATCCTCGTCCAGTTCAGTCTCTTCACCTTCTGAGGCCGCAGAGGCGACAGAGGGATATCAGCAGTTTCGCTGCCCTCTAGAGTGGGCAGCAACTTCTTTCGTGCGGCACGCTTGGGAGCAGCAGTGCCGGCGACGGTCGCAGGCAGCGACCAGTAATTCTCATCAGCCTGGATCAGGAAGATATAAGTTGCAGTATTAAGAAAGGAATGCGACTCAACTAAAAAGGCGAAAAGACAGAGAAGAGGAGTTACCTCAAAAGGCTTGTTGTTAACACTGAAAGGGGCAAGCCCCACCTTATCGAAGGAGATGTCCTTCTCCTCAGTCACGCGGGTGACGAATTCCACCCAATCCTCAGGCCTCCAGTCCGAAGCCTTGATACGATCAACGTCAGCAGAGGTGCCTGTGCACTCAAGGAAGGATCGCTGTCGTGGACTCACGGGCTGAATGCGCCATTTGGTCCAGCAAGAGAGAAGATCAAGGCCAGTAAGACCATGACCTATTAAGGCGCGGACCTTGATCAGCGACTCATTGATGAAGGGCATGGCCGAGTCGCGAGGTTTTGATTTCAGTGCCTCGGTAGGCACGAAGAGGGTGTTAGACCAGGAGGGAAGGCGAGTTTCGCCCTCCGGTGAAGTATCTTGGCAATAGAAGAAAGATTTTTGCCAAGCCCTGGGTCGATTCGCCAGGGCTAGCTTGGGAAGGCAAGAGTTTCTATGGCGTTGAAGAGAGATGGCGCCGACCTGAACGTAGGCGCCACCCTTGGAGACAAGTTGGCTGTTGCAGGTGAAAGAGGCCAGCCACAGATCGATGTTGGGGGCTATGCCAAGATAGTCCTCGCACAGCACATGAAAATTGCTCACCTGGAGCATTGAGTTGGGCCCGATGTCGTGAAGACGGAGGCCTAGGCGTTGCAGCAAATTGCGGAAGAAGGGAGAACCTGGCGGCGTGAATCCACGCTCCACGTGCTCCACGAACATCACCAGCTCGTTGGGCTTGGGGCGCGGCTCGATTTCATCGCCTGGCGCCCGCCAGACGCCGTCCTCCTTCGGCGGCAAGAAGCCAGCTTCGGCCAGATCTGCAAGAGTTTCCTCCGTCACCCAGGATCCTTCCCAGTTGCAGGAGATCCTGCGCTTATCGTCAGATGGCTTCGCCTTGGGCGCCATTGCGAAGGGGAGATTGGATTGGGGAACTAGGCTCGGGTCGAGGAAGAAGACGGCGCGGCTAGGGATGAGGAAATTGCAAGGGCAAGTGAATGATACCTAGGTGGCCGCAGCTTATAACTGAAGGGGCCCGCAACTAACGGCACTATCTGCGCTCGCAACCAACGGCACAATTTGCGCCCGCAAAACGAGTAACGGTCCGCAATTAAAGGAAACAGAATATTTCCAGAAGGGAGATGAGTCGCGCAGATAAGTCACAGCTCTGAATCGCATAAGTCAGAAGATTGGTCAGAACGTTTGCAGTGCGGCTCAGAGACCATTTCAAGAGGTCAGAAGATTCTCACCGTAAAGTCCTAACCAATCTTGGGGGCTAATGTCGGGGGAATACTTTCTGGATTAACCCGCGGCCCAGTGCGACTTAACTTACTCGCACGGACAAAGGCCCACTTGGGAGCAAGCCCAATATTGAACCGCCATAAGGGGAAAGATCTAGAAGACATATCCCGGAGGACGTGAAGACCAAGTAGTCTCCGAGTAGGCCTCTGTGGACGTATTCCTTATGGGGGAAGTTTCCTTTTGTAACCTAGCGAGCCTCTGTGTATATAAAGAGGACTCGCAGGACTTAGAGCGGGTCAAGCTATCAAGCCCTAAACCCTAGCTCATACGGCGAGTACCAGATCGGATCGCCTCCATTGTAACACCTCGATTATCATATCAATACCAATCTAGGGTAGGCAGGAAGTAGGTCTTTTACCTCACATTGAGGGGGCCGAACCTGGGTAAATCTGTGTTGATCTTTGTTCCTGCGATCCCAAGCTCGGAGATGCTTGACTCGCGTAATCCCACACCTACGAAGTCATCTATGACACCTGACGTGACAAACCCATGACAACTGGTACTCCTAGTATTCCTCCTCCCAGCCGGGCCAGCACTGAAGACGATGATCTTCCAGGCGATGCATTGGCCCTGATTTGTTGGGAAAGCCCAGCAGTGGCTGTTGGAGGTGGTGAAGGGACATCTGAAGCTGCTGATGTAGATGAAGCCCCCAAGACTCAGGCGGAGGTCCAAGCCGGCCCTTGATGCTGAGTCTTGAACCATGCAGCAGATATCTTTATTTCTGCAAAAAACAATATCATTTGGCCCTGTTGGGCATTGCTGTAATAACTTAACAATGTTAGCCTTATTATTTTGATGGTGTGCATGTACACCTTGAAACTTTGCTTGATATGTACTGATCTATGAGCTTTCGCTTGTTCTGCAAAGTTTTTGCTTTTGATGACCCTTTTGGTTTCTTTTTAACTATGAGCCGGCTTTCACATAGATTTTCTCTGTTGCAATCTTCTTTGATAAAAACAGGGTCAGACAAGTCCCAATGGGCATCATGATTGATTGAATTTACAAGTGAGCAATCAGGCCATATATTCGCGAGTCACATCGAGCCCAGTAGTAAGATAACCAAGAAAAATTGGTGGCTCTAAATTTTGGTCGGGTCATGAGATTGTAGCTGTACCTTCAAGGATAATCAGCCCCCATGACCCAAGTGGCTTAATTGCCGGGTCTTGAGTTGTAGCTGTACTTTTTTTAAGTAACCAACCCCCAAGACCTAAAATATATTCTCATTGCAAGGCCACGGCGGGTCTCCCAATGGGAGGTGCCGGGTTATAAATAGACATAACAAAAACTTAGCTAAGCAAATAAAAACTGTAAAGTAAAAGTGCAAGGAAAAGGTGAGATTTTTCTGTCAAAACTTCATTATATTCATATATTAGGTCAGCAAGCCGCCTCATTAAAAACCTTCCAGTCCCCTTAGGTATCCTGGTAAGGAAAAGAGTGCGTCTGAAACCTGCTGCCTGTTTACATCGTGTATTACATCAGATAAACTTGTTCTGATACTAAGTGTAGTAAGGGCGAAGCTGCGCAATGTTCCATGGCCGCTTTCGCTCTTCCAATGACTTGGTGGAGATCGGTGTTGTTTAACCCGTCATCCTGCTCTCTGGCATCGATCTGATAATATGAGCCGTTATGCAGATTCCGGCTTACGATGAAGGGGCCTTCCCATGGAGGTGATAGCTTATGCATCCCTACTTGCGACTGGACCAGGCGCAAAACTAGGTCTCCTTCCTGGAAAGTGCGATTTCTGACTCAGCGGTTGTGATAGCGACGCAAGTTTTGCTGATAAATATTGCCGATCTTTCCAGGGCTTGTTCCCTTACTTCTTCTAATGCATCAATGGAGTCTTGTCGGGTTAGCTCATTTTCCGCTTCAACGTAAGCCGCCACACGAGGCGAGTCATGAATAATGTCACTTGGTAAAACTGCCTCTGCACCGTACACCATGAAGAACGGTGTAAGTTGCGTGGATCTGTTTGGTGTTGTGTTGATGCCCCATACTACAGAGGGCAATTCTTCTACCCACGCCCCGGCGGCTCTCTTGCACGGGACCCGGAGACGGGGCCTCAATCCTTTGAGTAATTCTTGGTTAGCACGCTCAACCTGCCCATTGGCTTGTGGATGGGCAACTGAAGCAACGTCAAGGCGGATGCCATTGTTTCCACAAAATTTTGCTACTTCTCCAAGAGACATGTTGGTTCCATTATCTGTGATGATGCTGTGTGGGTATCCAAAACGATATATGATTGTCTTCAAGAACTGCACTGTTGTAGCTGCTTCACAATTTGTGACTCGCATAACTTCAACCCACTTTGTAAATTTATCGATAGCAACTAGGAGGTGGGTTTTCTTGCAAGGGGACATCTGGAAGGGGCCCACCATGTCAAGACCCCAAACTGCAAAAGGCCATGTCAAAGGTATGGTCCTTAACTCCTGAGCCGGCACATGTAATTGCTTGGCGTATCTCTGACATCCATCACATCTTCTCACCAAACGCTCTGCATCTGCCAACGCGGTGAGCCAGAAGAATCTGTGTCTGAAGGCTTTTGCTACTAAGGACCGGGTGGAGGCGTGATGACCGCAATCCCCCTCATGTATCTCTCTAAGAATTTTCCGGCTTTCCTCTGGTGATACACAATGCTGAAACACGCCTGAGGTGCTTCGCTTGAATAACTCGCCATTGATGATTACGTATGCCTTGGCCTAGCGCACAATCTACCGGGCTATGACTTCCTGAGCCGACAGCTCTCCACGCATAAGGTACGCCAGATATGGCTCTGTCCACTTTGGAATTACGCGTAAAGCGGCGACAAGCTCTTCTTCTTCTGGGTCTGGATACGCAAGATCTTCCTCTGTAGGTATCTTAACTGATGGACTCCACAACTCAGCTAAGAAAACATTGGGTGGAACCGGATCTCGGTGAGAGCCGAGTCTTGACAAAGCATCTGCAGCTTCGTTTTTTGTACAGTCGATGTGATCCACCTGGTAGCCTGAGAAGAACCCGGCCACCTTATCCACCTCTCTTCTGTAAGCCGCCATATTGGCATCTTTTCTGTCCCATGTTCCTGAAACTTGCTGTGCAACAAGATCCGAGTCTCCATAGCACAAAATACGCTTGATATTCATCTCCTTTGCCATACGCAGACCATGTAACAGGGCTTCATACTCAGCCACATTGTTAGAGCAATCAAAGTGAATCTGCAGTACGTAACTCAACTTATCACCTTTGGGCGAAGTTAGGACAACGCCGGCTCCTGATCCCTCAAGCTGCTTAGACCCGTCAAAATGCATAATCCATGACTTGGTGCTTGGAGTAGCTGGAGGCGCGTTTGTCTCTGTCCAATCATTAACAAAATCTGCCAAAGCCTGTGATTTGATAGCATTGCGGGGCTCATAGTTGATATGATATGGCCCCATCTCTATTGCCCACTTGGCGATTCACCTAGTGGCCTCTGTCTTCCTGATGATCTCTGCCAATGGAGCAAAGCTAACCGGTGTAATTGGATGTTCCTAGAAATAGTGCTTCAGTTTCCTAGACGCCATGAAGACTCCGAAAACAAGCTTCTGCCAATGCGGGTAACACTGCTTTGCCTCTGTAAGAACTTCACTGACATAGTAAACTGGCCTCTGAACCGGGTATTCTTTCCCTTCCTCCTTGCGCTCTACCACGACCACGGCACTGACAGCACGTGGCCCGGCTGCAATATACATCAACATGGGCTCCATCGGGGCTGGAGCTGCTAAAACTGGTGCCTCTGAGAGCATTTTCTTCAATAGCTCAAACGCTTCGTCTGCTTCCTTGTTCCAAATGAAATTATCTGTTTTCTTCAAGAGCTGGTATAATGGGATGGCTTTCGCTCCAAGACGGGCTATGAACCGGCTCAAGGCCGCGATGCAACCCGTAAGCTTCTGGACATCTTTCAACTCTTTCGGCTTCTTCAGGTTCTGGATGGCTTTGATTTTTTCCGGGTTTGCCTTGATTCCTCACTCTGACACGATGAAACCAAGAAGTTACCTGCTGGAACCCCAAATACACACTTGGTGGGGTTAAGCTTCATCTCATACCGCCGCAAGTTAGCAAAAGTTTCCTTCAGATCGTCAATCAGAGACCCGGCTTGCTGAGACTTGATAACGACATCATCGACATAGGCATGGACATTGCGACCAATCTGATCATGGAAGCAATTCTGAACACATCTCTGGTAACTCGCCCCAGCGTTCTTCAGGCCGAAGGTCATAGTTTTATAACAGAAGGCTCCAAAGGGGGTTATGAACGCAGTTTTCTCCCAATCCTCCTCTTTGAGCTTGATTTGATGGTAACCTGAATATGCATCTAAGAAACACAAGAGCTCGCTCCCTGCAACAACATCGATGATCTGGTCAATACGTGGTAATGCAAACGGATCCTTTGGACATACCTTGTTGAGGCTGGTGTAGTCAATGCACATACGCCACTCTCCATTCTTTTTCATCACTAAAACCGGGTTAGCTAGCCACTTTGGGTGGTAAACCTCCATGATAAAGCCGGCAACCAAAAGCCGGGCTATCTCCTCTCCAACGATCTTGCGTCTTTGGGATCAACATGTAAGGTGTGCTCAGCGAGTTCGGCAGGTACTCCAGGCATGTCACTAGGTGTCCATGCAAAGACGTCCCTGTTCTCATGGATGAACCCGATGAGCGTGCTTTCCTATTTATCAGTAAGATTTGTCCCCACAGCGAACTGCTTGGAAGAATCGCCGGGTGTGAAATCGATCATCTTTGTGTCCTGGGCCGACTTAAGCTCTGCTTTGTCCTCAGCCGTTGGCCTCTGCAATGATGTCCTATCGTTTGGGTCTACCTGGGACTTGTAAAATTTCAACTCCTCCTATGCGCAGGCCTGCTCAGCTAAGGCGGCGCCGCCATCATCGCACTCTGCAGCCATCTCCCGGCTTCCATGTATCGTGATGATCCCCTTGGGACCCGGTATTTTCAACTGTAGATATACATAACTTGGCCTTGCCATGAATCTGGCAAAGGCGCGTCTTCCAAAGAGAGTGTGATATGGGCTCTGCAACTTCACAACCTCGAATATGATCAGCTCTGAACGATAGTTCGCCTTGGATTCACCAAAAGCAACCTCTAGCGTGATTCTGCCCTCTGGTTTTGCAGATTTTCCAGGGACTATACCATGAAAAATTGTAGACGTTGGCTGCAACTGTGACTCCCTCAGGCCCATACGCAAGAAAGTCTCATAATATAAGATATTGATACTACTGCATCCATCCATCAGCACCTTGTGCAAAACGTAGCCTCCCACCAGTGGTGCAACCACCAAGGCCAGGAGACCCGGATTTTCAATGAGTGGCTGGTGATCTTCTCTGCTCCATGTGACAGGATACTCGGACCACTTCAGATACCTCGGAACTGCTGGTGAAACTGTATGAACTGCCCTTTTATCTAACTTTATGTCTCTCTTTGTAGTATTAATGATATGAACGTGATATTGGCCAAGCTGTTTTGGGTTTTGCTGAAACCCACCCTGATCATCTCTGTTCTGGCTGTTTCCAGCGTTCCCGGGTCCTGCGTTACCGCCGGGTGGAGGTCTGCCTGCCGGGTTACCACCCGGGCCGGGTCCTCCCCCGCGGCCGCTGCCGTGCAATGCCTTCTGAATCTCTCATCCTTCCATCTCTGCAAATCAACACACTACTCCAAAGAATGATTGGCAGGTCTGCCGTTCTTGCTGTGGCGAGGACATGGCATCCTGAAAGCTTCAATGTGATTGGTTGGATGCGGCGGGCCGCGGTAGTTGTTGCCTCTATTGTAATTATCTCCATTGCCTTTATAGTTTCCATCCATCCTCTGTCTCTGAAACCCGGAATTGGTATTAGCAACCAAATCTGAATTTCCTTCACCATATGAACGCTTGTGCTGATTTCCACCATTATTGCTGTTATTGTTCTGTACATTGCCATTGTGGTTCCTGCCGCCGTTCCCCTTGTTCTTTCCATTGTCCTCATCCTCTGGGTTATCCTTGGTTTTGTCTGTCGAGGCGTACTTGTTGGTCGTGGCTATCAGTTCGCTCATCGTGATAGAATTGGTGTGTCCCATCTGCTTCATACGCCCGATCTTCTCTGTGACCGGGTTATACCTGCAGTTCCGGCTTATGTACAGAGCTACGGTACTTGGCGGGATTCCCTCGGATGAGTAGTAACTCTGCAAAACGCCGCATCCAATGTTGGGCAGACTCGTTTTTCCTCTGCACACAATTTTCTGGATCCTCCACTGTGGTAAGCCGTCTATAGGTGCCTTGGAAATTTTTGACGAAAACAGTCATCAAATCCGCCCAACTATTGATGGAGTTAGCTGGCAGGTTGTTAAACCATAACTTGGCTGCTCCTTCACTCATCATGAGATACATAAACTGGGCACAAAGATTTTCAGTCGCATTGCGGATGCTCATAGCCATCTCGTAACCGCTAAGCCAGGTGGAAGGATCCATAGCCGGTTCATAATTGGAGACCTTACTAGGTTCTTTAAACTTCTCTGGATACGGTTCATTACGTATAACATCAGAGAGGCACGCCGGCCCTCTGAGGTTTGAACTGGACGATGCTACCGCCGGCACTCCCTGACCCGGCGCCGACTGGTGCATGTTTCCTACACTGGTGAACTTACTGCTGCTCCTGCAGCTGGGACCGCGCCGGCTCCTCCGACGCGGGCTGCGGAGTTTGCTGCACGCCTCACCCTCGAACTATCAACAATGGTTTGCGCAGCCGAAGCCGCGGGAGTGGCCTGTTTGGGTGGTGGTGGCGGTGGTGTTTGTTGATTTTCCTGTGCCGCCCTTCGTCGTGCTGAATCAGTCTGGGGTGGCCTCGGGCTCTCTCCCTGCCGGCTTCTCGAGCGGTTGTTATATGGCGTGCCATGAAGACCACTCCTGTTATCTGGATAATTGGCTTGCTGAACCACGGATGTACGTAACATGTCTATGGTGCGCCGGGTCTCCACTTCTGCTGGTGAGTTTCCCAAAGGGATACGATCAAGTGCTAAAGTTGCCGCATACACGTTATCTGTTGGGTTGTTGTAATGACCCGGTGGGGTATGAAACCTGGGGGATGGCGGTGGCATGGCTCTTCCAGCTCCTCCGGCAAGGGCTATTGGTGACCTGGCTAGGACATTGCCGGGTCTCGCTCCGCCGGCTCCTCCGGCTTGTCCTACACCGGCTCCAGCATTAGGGACCTCCTGCACTGTCCTGATAGGTTGATCGTGCGGTGTTATGAACAAGGCAGCCGGGTCTAACGTCTCTCCTCTAAGAGGGAACCGGCTCTGATGTCTCCTGTTCTGTACTCTGGTCATGTCGTTCTGTCTATTCTCCAAGATACTTGTGTTATGGCGAAGTCGATTCTCCTGCTCATCCAACTGCTGTTGCCTAGCCAACATTTGCTGCTCTTTTGCCACGACCTCCCGCCGCTGTTGCTCCAAGGCACGGCGTGCGGTGTCCAGCTCTCTGGCGCGTGTTGCTGCGTTCTCTGGGGTTACCACTCCCACAAGTGCACTAGGATCCAAAACTAAATTGTTGTTAAACAAAGGCGGGTTAGGAGGGACATTGGAAGTTCCTTCTCCCGACGCTCTGTTCATCAGAAATCCAAACGTATTCATGTGTCATGCTGTTTCCTCGCTTTCACTTGGAACTGACGCCGATCCCCCATCGACCCGGGGCTGCGGCGGCTCTCTGATCACCAATTGTTGTTGCTACGGCTGCTGCTGGTTTTGGGCCAGCGCAGCTGCAGTCGTCGTAGCTGCCACCGAAACCGATGCCGGGTCAAGGTTAGTCGCGGGTGCCGTGTAAATGGCGACCCGGCGCACCAGACCCGGGGATGACTCGTACTCCTCTTCTTCAACATCATATCCGAACCGATCATCAAACAAAGGTAAAATTGATTCCGTATCCTCATCGATCTCATCACGCAGCGCCCATGCCGGCTCCTCCGGCTGGGCCTCCTGCGCAACAACTGCTAACTCGATCTCCGCCGTGCCTACTGATTCCTCTCCATCCGATTGAACGATGTTAGCAGCTCCTGAAACAAAGTCGTACTTGTTTTCCTCCGTGGCGGGTCTCATGGCGTGCACCATGCCAACAAAGACGTTGATCCGCCCAATTGGGATGACCTCGCCGGCTTCCATCAGATTTGACTCCGGGCTCCACACGAAATCATCGACGATGCGTTCTCCTTGCGAGTTGATGGTGATCTCTCCGATGGCTAGGTTTTGCATGCCGCACAGAGCTTCTCCTGTGATGTAAACACCTTTAGGCGCGAGCCTCACGGTGGGCGCCAACTGTCGTGGGATTGTCACGGCAGATGTTACCAGGGGTAACTTGAGTTGGGGGTCATTGCAGCTCTGGTGTAAAGAAGATTGTCACACTCTACGGGAACACACGATTTACCCAGGTTCAGCCTCTCCATAGGAGATAAAGACCTACTTCCTACTTGTCTATATTGATATGGGAGATCTCGAAACCCGGGGAACGATATGTCGCCGAGTTACGAGTCTAGGGTTACAATGATGTGATTCTGGGTGTCTCTACTATCTTGGAACTTAGAACTTGTCTAACTATGACATAGGAGCCGGCTTATAAAGGCTGCTAGGTCTCCTGGTCGCGCACAAGGTAAGGCCGGGTTTCACCCAGACTCAGAGTCCTACTCTAACTCTTCTAGTTCTTCGTGCCCTCCAAGTCTTGGAGTCCGTGACGCGTACCGTCTCCAGGTCTTCTAGAGCCTTCCTTGTGTAGGCCGGGTTACCGACAAGCTCTCCGGCCTATCAGTGTAACCCGGCCCATGGCGATGGTTAGCTGGCCTCGCCCGGCCTCCTACCTAGCGGCTCATGCTTCCCTCTTCATGGCCCTACCGGGTTATTATTCCCCCAACAGGCCAATCTCTCTTACTAATAGTTGTCTCAAGTTTCTGACTAAAATTATAGCAAACAGATTTCAGAAGGAGATTGCCAGATGTATTCATGCCAACCAGTATGGTTTTATTAAAAGCAGAACTATCCAGGACTGTTTGGCGTGGAGTTTTGAATATATTCATCAGTGCAAACAGTCCAAGCGGAAAGTGGTCCTATTTAAAATAGATTTTGAAAAAGCTTTTGACACTATAGAGCATTCGGCTATTCTGAAAATACTGAAGTGCAAGGGTTTTCCTACACTGGTTATTTCTTGGATAAAGGAAATTCTTTCCTCTGGTTCCTCCTCTATTCTTATGAATGGAATACCAGGGAAATTGTTTCACTGTAAGAGAGGGGTAAGGCAGGGGGATCGTCTTTCTCCTCTGTTATATGTGTTGGGTGGAGACCTACTGCAGCCAATGGTCAATAAAGCTCTGAGAGATTGATTGCTACACTTACCAATTCCTGTGGGGGATGAATATCCAATAGTCCAATATGCTGATGATACTTTAATTGTTGTCCCTGCTGAACCTAGACAATTACAAGTTTTTAAAGATTTTTTGGGTGATTTTACTGCATTTACTGGACTTAAGGTCAATTTCCATAAATCATCCATGATTCTAATTAATTTGGACACTGATGAAGCATCTAGCTTAGCTCAGATTATGGAGTGCCAAATGGACTCAATGCCTTTCACTTATTTGGGGCTGCCAATGGGAACTACTCGACCATCTATCAAGGATATGTCACCTCTGGTCGACAGAATTGAGAGAAGATTGTCTTCTACTATCTCCTTCCTTTCATATGGAGATAGTCTGGTCCTAATAAATTCTGTGCTTTCCTCTTTGCCAACATACTTTATGTGTACCTTGATTCTGGCCAAAGGAATTATTGAAATTATTGATAGAGCAAGAAGAAGGTTTCTTTGGAGAAAGGACAAACATACAGAAAGGGTCAATTCCCTTGCCTCCTGGGAAATGGTTTGTAGGCCAAAGGAGGGAGGTCTTGGCATTATTAATCTGCAGATGCAGAACAGGGCTCTGTTGTTAAAACACCTGGATAAATTCTACAACAATGCAGATCTTCCATGGGTAAAGCTTATCAGAGATTCTTATATTTTGAGACTGTCCCTCATGCTGTTGTTCTCAGTGGCTCCTTCTGGTGGAGATCAATCATTCAGTTGGCAGATGATTGGAGAAAGCTCACCAAGTGTGTAGTGGGTACTGGCTCTTCGGTTCTTTTTTGGGAGGATTTGTGGTTAGGAAATGTCATTGCAACCAGTTTCCCTCGATTATATTCATATGCTCGTGACAAGCAAGCTTCTGTTAAGGACATTCTAAGTCTTCCCTCTTTTGCTGATGGATTACATCTGCCACTCTCAGTTGAGGCATTCCAGGAGTATAATGATCTGATGCTTGTATTGGAAGATTGTCATCTAACTAATCAGCTTGACTCTTGGGTTTTCAAGTTCAACAAAGGAATTTACACACCAAAATCCTTTTATGGTTTGCATTTTGCTTCAGTGCCTAGCCATGGTCCATCTAAATTAATTTGGAAGTCCAAATGTATGTCAAAGCACAAGGTTTTTCCTTGGTTAATACTGCATGATAGGATTAACACAAAGGATATGATGCTGCGTAGGCAGTGGAAGGTGACTAACAACAATGACCGTGTTTTGTGTCATTCACAAGTGCTGGAAGATAGGAACCATTTGTTCTTCGATTGCCAGTTCAATGCACAAATTTGGGCATACATCTAGTTTGATTGGAATGGTGACTCAATTCCTCTGTAGCGTACCTGCACTTAGAAAATGGCAAGGTACCTGTGTATAGTGCAAATCCCTGGATCGAATCGTTTGCACACACAGTCTAAGATGAAATATCACAACAAAGTATCATTTATTACACGAGATCTGGACTTATAAAATATTCATTACAAATTGCATAGCTCAAGGCTAGCTTCGAAAGAGTAAAGCAGCGGAAAATTATTCTTCATGGAGTCTCCATCATCATCATGTGCCACAGGCGAGAACATGTTGGTTGCAGACTCGAAACCCTTAACGAAACTCACTCGTCGTCAGAACAATCTGCAACAAATAAAAATTTGCAACAGAGTGGGTCAGATACCATTAAAAATGGATCTGGCAAGTGACACTATGTGGACACTTAATGGAATAACTCTAATAACCTATATGCATATTTGGCTGGTGGAGTTCAAGGCTAATTTGCATAAAGCCAAATTTTCCTATCTCTTTATAAAACACTTTTCTTTTGTCAAAACAGGTATGGCATGAAAACCATCCTCTTGTCTACCTTTGTTCAAAATTTTAACTTAAGAAATGATATGTTGGGAGCCTCCGTTGTCGTCCTTGATCAGCTGCTCAGAATTGTCCGTAACCGGGGACACGGCTAAGTACTTAGTTTTAACTCTGCAGAGGTTGTGCACTTTCACCACGAGACCCAACAAACCCAAACTATCCTCAAGCACTCAATTTGTGCTAAGGAAAAGGAGAGAGTTGAGACGAGACCTTTGGGAAACAGTCCCCTGTTCCTCTGGGCAGACCCATACAAACATTCATCCGCTGAGACCTGCCGGAATCAGGTTCCTATAACTCAGTCAAGGCAGAGCCATAATACCAAGTGGCTGCACTGGAAGCATCTTCACTGAGAGAAAACTTTGGTCCCTTTAATACCCTGGGTGGCAACCACAAGTGACCATCCCTTAGAGGTCACCCCTAAGAGATGACACTCAACCTTTCCATCATCTTTTCAAAACCAAGTCCACCCAGGTGGTAAATTACTTAGTAGAATTAAACTTTAAAGAAAACACATTTGCATAGCATCAAATAATCTACTAAGTTATCACAGGGGTTCTAGACACAACTAGTGTAAAGGTATGGTGGGTTGAGCATATAGAAATAATACTATCCAACACATGCATTTAAAGAAATACACTAGTAATGCATATAAAAATACTTAGGAAATTTATGGGGGTGTGCCACTTGCCTTGGCAAACAGAAGTGTAGTAGTAGCAGTTGCAACCACTTTCGTCTCTCTCCGGAATTTCTAACAAGTCATACAAACACCAATAAACATACAATCATAAATGCAACACTTAGAAAAATATGATATGCATGAGATGCAGGATGACACAAAGAAATATGGTATGAAAGACCTGCAAACAAAATAAGGGAAAGACCTAATATAACAATGTCCCAAAAGGCTAAGGCAAGGTCAAGTTAAGCCAAATAAACATAATAAAATAACAACTTGAAGAGTTGTAAGGCTACTCCAAGTCTTCACAAGTTTGGTCTTCAATTAATCTTCAACTCCTTTGTAGCTTCATTGATCTTTTATGGTCTTCAATTAGCACTCAAGGAGCTTAGTCATAAACACAAAGGACTTGGTCTATGTCCAAAGTGAGACAAAATAGAAAGAAAGAAGATAGAAAGAAAATATGTAGTTGGTCTTCTAAAATTCTTCTCCTTGCTTCATTTTAGTTTTACTTGATGTGATGACTTCATTGCACTTTGTGGACTTGTTGATTCTGAAGACTTGATGATGTTGGCAGAAGGTTAATCTTGAATGTAACTTAGCCACCATGGAGTTTAAGAGAAGCAGGAAGAAAAGAGAGAAAGAAAGAAGGACTTGAAAAAGTAGGATGGTTGGTCTTCATGAACTTCCTCTTGATTTCTTCTAAGTACTTTTCTTCTTGGAGATGCTTCTGGAGTCTTGTCTTTATGCTAAGTTCTTCTTTGGTCCTTCATTGTTTCCACTAACTTCTAACTTAGTGGTTTTGACTAGAGGTATCAAAGAGCTAACATGCAACCTCAAAATTTCTAAGGAGGAAGTCATGTAAGAAGTACAAATTAATCCTAAGGACTAGAGATGCATGCCATGCCCTGAAATTATTCTAAGTTAATGCAAGGCAAGCAAGAAGGACAAAAATGACTAAGGACCAAAGGTCAACAATAAGTCAAAATAATTTCTAAGGAAAAGTTAACAAAACTAAGAGGTGCTAGAATTTTCTAAGGAAAAAGTATTGTCAAAATACTTGTCAAATATTTTCTAAGGAAGAAATAGTTTTGTTTGAGAGACAAAATATTTCTAAGTACTTGTTATCAACTAAAGTCATCAAAATATGATTAAGTCATTTATCAGTCGAAAATAAGAAGAAAAATATTTTTAATAAATTTTTGATTATTAAAATAACACCTAAAAAGCATTTAATCAATATTTAATCAAAAATCATTAAAAATAATTTTACAAAAATACTAGAGTATTCCTACGGCCAATACTTAGGCATACAAAATTATAGCAAAAGAGTTTGCTCAAAAATCTAATTTTAAACTCAATTTATAGTCAAAATACTAATTAAACCACCTTTAAAAATTAACTAATTTAATTTCGTCAAAACCTAAAAATAACTATGCCAAAAGTTTCTACGTGTCATAAGCTTTCCAAAAATATTTTATTTGTAAAATTTGGCCAAACCAATAAAAAGTAGTGATAGATCTAAGATTTAGGTTTTTCTGCAAAACTGCCGGTCTTCGGTTGACTGTTGACTCTGACCGCTGACGTGGAGGTTGACTCGCTGACGTGGCAGACTGACTGGGCTTTGACTACGAATTTTGACCAAAAATAAAGTTGCTTGGATGGAAAAACATGCTTAATGAAAGTTGTAGAGAATTGCGTGCTCTTTCTAACTATCACAAATATACCATAAGTGGATGAATAGATTGGGCACAAATCGCAAATTACCTTTCTGATCCGAAACTTCAAACTCGAAAATCTCCTAGCTCGCTTGACCAAAAGAGGTGAGGCTTGGGGCAAAAGAAAGGTCTTGATCAGGGGAACAACTTTCGTAACTACGGCCCGAAGATTTGAGATTGTTTTCTCCTCCGAAAATCGTCAAAAGCAAACTATATTGTACAGAGAATTCCGTACGTCAAAACCAAAAGAGTGCAATAGCAAAGTTGTAGGTAAGGGTTAGATCTGACTTCTCACCAAAGGAATTTCGATTTGAAGAACCGAGCGCGAAGAGATCTAAGAAATACGACTTCAGATCTGAAGGATGGCGATTCGAAATTCTTCCTCCACGGTTGATGAAAAGAGTTGAGGCCTCTCGGGATGGAAAGATATTGAACAGATCTGCAATATTTCTTCAGCCTCCGGTGCGATTCGAGATCGTTTTGGTGGGTAAATAAACGAAATACGATTTTGCTAGGGTTTCGGTGGGACGAAAAGGGGAAGAGAGATGACGGCGGCTACAGGGGTTTATATAGGCCAAGGGTCGGTGGAATCGAAGTTATGAACGCGTAGGATCAAACGGATCCGGATTTGGAGTTATATTTATCAAGAAAAAGGAGTTTAAGTAGAGAGGATTTGAAATTCTGGAAAAATCCTGAAATTTCCATCGGGTTCGAACTGAGTTCGGTCCGGCTAAGCTTCCTAGATGGGCCAGATTTCAGCCCAGCCAGAAAATACAAAGAAAGGAAAAAAAAACAGATGGGCTGGCTGCGTGCGCGCGTGCGGCAGATAACGGGATGGTAGGTGGGCTCGGCCCAATAGGCTGAGCGCCTTTTTTTTTCTTAAATCCTTTTTCCTTTTCTGTTTTCTGAAAACAGTAAAACATTTATAACTTTTGTTTTAAATCTTCAAATGACCTCAAACCAATTTCTAAAAATTTGTAAAAACAAAACCTGTCTGTTAGAACTTTCAAATACACTTTTCCAAAACATTTCAAAATTCGAATTTCAAATAATGTATAAAGGTTTAATTAGACCTTTATGCTAAATTTTATAAGTAGGATTTTATAAATTCCTTTTGAACTTTATATTTAAAATCCAAAATAAAATATGAGTAATAAGATTCCATATCCCTCCAAGATAAATTTTCACAAAGTCATTTTGTTTATAAAAGAATTCGATAATTCAAAATGAATTCAAAACTCAAATTAAAATCCAAATAAATATTTTCTTTCAAAACAAAACTATTAAACTTTAAAATAGAGAATAGGTAAGTAATAGAATAACTTCCCATTCATACAAACAATTCACAACCAAACATTAGACATTACAAATAAAACCATAATAATTAAAAACAATATATAGGGCATCACCTGCCCTTTTAATATATTTTCTTAAATATGTTTTCAAGTGGAAATAATTCCCCACTTTTGAAATTTTCAAATGCAAGCAATGCTATATGATGATGAATGCATGCATGATTTTTCTTTTCAAAGCAAAATACATAATAGTTTTCAAAAGTTTTAAATTTTTCTGATTTTTCAACTTTTTTTGAAAAACTTGGGATGTTACAGACTACCACCCTTAAAAGGAATCTCGTCCCCGAGATTCGAGAAGGCTAGCAAAAGGTTGTGATTGGAATATCTGGGTTGGCTACCACCCTTAAAAGAATTTTTGTTGGTAGTGAAAACTTCGAAGTGGATACTTGATTGAGAACGTACCGCTCACCAAGCTAGGTTCCTCAAACACTTCTTCCACATTGATGTGGTTCACATATCCTTTACCAAAAGGCTTTGACTTGGCAGCTTCTTCGGCCTTCTTCTTAGCTGGGCATTCATTGGCGTAATGACCCTTGTTCTTGCATTTGAAGCACATCACCTTGCTGATGTCTTGCTGGTTGTTCTGGAGTTTCTTTTTTGGGCACTTAGTAGAGTAATGTCCTTGCTTCTTGCAGGTGTAGCAGGTGATATGGTTGAGGTTTTTCTTAGGTTGATCACTCAAGCAGAGCTGTATATTGTGGTTAGTGGCAGCATCTTCATTTATTCCACTAAATCCACCATTATGGTTATGCTGATGATGCTTGTGGCGGCTTCCTCCACTGGGGTGATTCCCATGTTTGTGACCATGGTTCACATTAGGAGTAGAGTGCCTCTTGGATGAAGGCTCAGAATGAAATTTGTTGATACTCAGCCTTCTCTTCCTGTTTTCATCCTTCTTGATGCTATCCTCCAGGGTGATTGCTTGGTCCAGTAGGGCCTGATAATCTGAGGCGTATGTGGCTGTGAAAGGAACTTTCATCTCGTCGCACAGTCTCTTGAGAAAATTTTCCTTCCTCTTCTCCTCGGTATCTATGTCTTCAGGGGCATAACGAGACAATGCATAGAAGTCATCTCTATACTCCTTGAGCGTCCTGTCCCCTTGCCTCAGGTTTAGGAACTCTTCTTGCTTCAGGTTCAAAATGTCAGAGGAGATGTGAGCATTACAAAATCCTTCCTTGAACTCTTTCCATGTTAAAGTATCAAATGGGTGAGTGTTATGATAAGTTCTCCACCATCGAGCAGCTGGCCCTTCCAAAAGATAAGATGCAAAACTTACTTTCTCTGTGTCGGTGCACTCACAAGTTACCAGATCTTTGTCTACTAATCGTAGCCAGTCGATTGCCACAATTGGCTCATTTGTAGGGCGGAACGTGTTAGGTTTAAGACTTAGAAATTTGACAAGTCTATCCTCTCGGGTTAGCGGTGGCGGTGGTTCACTTTGATTTTCCTTGATCTGAGCCATCATGGTCATCAGCTGGGTTTGTGCTGCCATCATCTGCTGCAACATTGCTTCAATGTTGTTGTTGTTGTTGTTGTTGTTGTTTTTGTTGTTGTTGTTGTTGTTGTTGTTGTTGTTGTTGTTGTTGTTCTCAGATGCACTATGGGGAGACATCTGTGGGTTTTAGAATAGATGAGTACAAGATAGAAAGATCTAAGAGAAATATTTATACCCATACAAGCAATTTGATGCAATCAACCACACCTGATAAAAACTCACAAACTTTTGAGAAAACCAAACTAGTCGTTTTTGGATCGAAGTACACCTAGGATATGGGGAAACAATATGATAGTACTGCCATACCACAATTTGATAGATCAATACATCATTGGGATCTCGTTATTCTAATAAATAGGTGGTCTAGTCTATCTCCTTCTTGAGTGCTTCAAGTTCTTCTTCAGCTGTCTTCAAAATCTTCTAAGTGCTTGAGCTCATAATCTGATTTCTTCAATGATCTTCCATGCAGGTAGTGCTTCATGTTGAGTTGTAGCATTTCTCCAGGAAGTATCAGACTTTACTCTTGGTCATCACCAAACATGTCTTCATGGATACAAAGAGGTAGGTCATCTAGAATAAGATATAAAAAAATTCTAGAAGGTTGATAGTAGATGAGAGTACTAGAAAGGATAAAATGAAAAGTTTTGTTTTTAGTAACCTGAATAAAAATAGATTTTAATCCTATGGCCAAACCTATTTCTATCCATGTCTAGGGTCTCGAATCTACAGGCAACACAGTGCTCTGATACCATCTGTAGCGTACCTGCACTTAGAAAATAGCAAGGTACCTGTGTATAGTGCAAATCCCTGGATCGAATCGTTTGCACACACAGTCTAAGATGAAATATCACAACAAAGTATCATTTATTACACGAGATCCAGACTTATAAAATATTCATTACAAATTGCATAGCTCAAGGCTAGCTTCGAAAGAGTAAAGCAGCGGAAAATTATTCTTCATGGAGTCTCCATCATCATCATGTGCCACAGGCGAGAACATGTTGGTTGCAGACTCGAAACCCTTAACGAAACTCACTCGTCGTCAGAACAATCTGCAACAAATAAAAATTTGCAACAGAGTGGGTCAGATACCATTAAAAATGGATCTGGCAAGTGACACTATGTGGACACTTAATGGAATAACTCTAATAACCTATATGCATATTTGGCTGGTGGAGTTCAAGGCTAATTTGCATAAAGCCAAATTTTCCTATCTCTTTATAAAACACTTTTCTTTTGTCGAACAGGTATGGCATGAAAACCATCCTCTTGTCTACCTTTGTTCAAAATTTTAACTTAAGAAAATGATATGTTGGGAGCCTCCGTTGTCGTCCTTGATCAGCTGCTCAGAATTGTCCGTAACCGGGGACACGGCTAAGTACTTAGTTTTAACTCTGCAGAGGTTGTGCACTTTCACCACGAGACCCAACAAACCCAAACTATCCTCAAGCACTCAATTTGTGCTAAGGAAAAGGAGAGAGTTGAGACGAGACCTTTGGGAAACAGTCCCCTGTTCCTCTGGGCAGACCCATACAAACATTCATCCGCTGAGACCTGCCGGAATCAGGTTCCTATAACTCAGCCAAGGCAGAGCCATAATACCAAGTGGCTGCACTGGAAGCATCTTCACTTAGAGAAAACTTTGGTCCCTTTAATACCCTGGGTGGCAACCACAAGTGACCATCCCTTAGAGGTCACCCCTAAGAGATGACACTCAACCTTTCCATCATCTTTTCAAAACCAAGTCCACCCAGGTGGTAAATTACTTAGTAGAATTAAACTTTAAAGAAAACACATTTGCATAGCATCAAATAATCTACTAAGTTATCACAGGGTTCTAGACACAACTAGTGTAAAGGTATGGTGGGTTGAGCATATAGAAATAATACTATCCAACACATGCATTTAAAGAAATACACTAGGTAATGCATATAAAAATACTTAGGAAATTTATGGGGGTGTGCCACTTGCCTTGGCAAACAGAAGTGTAGTAGTAGCAGTTGCAACCACTTTCGTCTCTCTCCGGAATTTCTAACAAGTCATACAAACACCAATAAACATACAATCATAAATGCAACACTTAGAAAAATATGATATGCATGAGATGCAGGATGACACAAAGAAATATGGTATGAAAGACCTGCAAACAAAATAAGGGAAAGACCTAATATAACAATGTCCCAAAAGGCTAAGGCAAGGTCAAGTTAAGCCAAATAAACATAATAAAATAACAACTTGAAGAGTTGTAAGGCTACTCCAAGTCTTCACAAGTTTGGTCTTCAATTAATCTTCAACTCCTTTGTAGCTTCATTGATCTTTTATGGTCTTCAATTAGCACTCAAGGAGCTTAGTCATAAACACAAAGGACTTGGTCTATGTCCAAAGTGAGACAAAATAGAAAGAAAGAAGATAGAAAGAAAATATGTAGTTGGTCTTCTAAAATTCTTCTCCTTGCTTCATTTTAGTTTTACTTGATGTGATGACTTCATTGCACTTTGTGGACTTGTTGATTCTGAAGACTTGATGATGTTGGCAGAAGGTTAATCTTGAATGTAACTTAGCCACCATGGAGTTTAAGAGAAGCAGGAAGAAAAGAGAGAAAGAAAGAAGGACTGTGAAAAAGTAGGATGGTTGGTCTTCATGAACTTCCTCTTGATTTCTTCTAAGTACTTTTCTTCTTGGAGATGCTTCTGGAGTCTTGTCTTTATGCTAAGTTCTTCTTTGGTCCTTCATTGTTTCCACTAACTTCTAACTTAGTGGTTTTGACTAGAGGTATCAAAGAGCTAACATGCAACCTCAAAATTTCTAAGGAGGAAGTCATGTAAGAAGTACAAATTAATCCTAAGGACTAGAGATGCATGCCATGCCCTGAAATTATTCTAAGTTAATGCAAGGCAAGCAAGATGGACAAAAATGACTAAGGACCAAAGGTCAACAATAAGTCAAAATAATTTCTAAGGAAAAGTTAACAAAACTAAGAGGTGCTAGAATTTTCTAAGGAAAAAGTATTGTCAAAATACTTGTCAAATATTTTCTAAGGAAGAAATAGTTTTGTTTGAGAGACAAAATATTTCTAAGTACTTGTTATCAACTAAAGTCATCAAAATATGATTAAGTCATTTATCAGTCGAAAATAAGAAGAAAAATATTTTTAATAAATTTTTGATTATTAAAATAACACCTAAAAAGCATTTAATCAATATTTAATCAAAAACCATTAAAAATAATTTTACAAAAATACTAGAGTATTCCTACGGCCAATACTTAGGCATACAAAATTATAGCAAAAGAGTTTGCTCAAAAATCTAATTTTAAACTCAATTTATAGTCAAAATACTAATTAAACCACCTTTAAAAATTAACTAATTTAATTTCGTCAAAACCTAAAAATAACTATGCCAAAAGTTTCTACGTGTCATAAGCTTTCCAAAAATATTTTATTTGTAAAATTTGGCCAAACCAATAAAAAGTAGTGATAGATCTAAGATTTAGGGTTTTTCTGCAAAACTGCCGGTCTTCGGTTGACTGTTGACTCTGACCGCTGACGTGGAGGTTGACTCGCTGACGTGGCAGACTGACTGGGCTTTGACTACGAATTTTGACCAAAAATAAAGTTGCTCGGATGGAAAAACATGCTTAATGAAAGTTGTAGAGAATTGCGTGCTCTTTCTAACTATCACAAATATACCATAAGTGGATGAATAGATTGGGCACAAATCGCAAATTACCTTTCTGATCCGAAACTTCAAACTCGAAAATCTCCTAGCTCGCTTGACCAAAAGAGGTGAGGCTTGGGGCAAAAGAAAGGTCTTGATCAGGGGAACAACTTTCGTAACTACGGCCCGAGATTTGAGATTGTTTTCTCCTCCAAAAATCGTCAAAAGCAAACTATATTGTACAGAGAATTCCGTACGTCAAAACCAAAAGAGTGCAATAGCAAAGTTGTAGGTAATGGTTAGATCTGACTTCTCACCAAAGGAATTTCGATTTGAAGAACCGAGCGCGAAGAGATCTAAGAAATACGACTTCAGATCTGAAGGATGGCGATTCGAAATTCTTTCTCCACGGTTGATGAAAAGAGTTGAGTCCTCTCGGGATGGAAAGATATTGAACATATCTGCAATATTTCTTCAGCCTCCGGTGCGATTCGAGATCGTTTTGGTGGGTAAATAAACGAAATACGATTTTGCTGGTTAGGGTTTCGGTGGGACGAAAAGGGGAAGAGAGATGACGGCGGCTACAGGGGTTTATATAGGCCAAGGGTCGGTGGAATCGAAGTTATGAACGCGTAGGATCAAACGGATCCGGATTTGGAGTTATATTTATCAAGAAAAAGGAGTTTAAGCAGAGAGGATTTGAAATTCTGGAAAAATCCTGAAATTTCCATCGGGTTGGAACCGAGTTCGGTCCGGCTAAGCTTCCTAGATGGGCCAGATTTCAGCCCAGCCAGAAAATACAAAGAAAGGAAAAAAAACAGATGGGCTGGCTGCGTGCGCGCGTGCGGCAGATAACGGGATGGTAGGTGGGCTCGGCCCAATAGGCTGAGCGCCCTTTTTTTTCTTAAATCCTTTTCCTTTTCTGTTTTCTGAAAACAGTAAAACATTTATAACTTTTGTTTTAAAACTCCAAATGACCTCAAACCAATTTCTAAAAATTTGTAAAAACAAAACCTGTCTGTTATAACTTTCAAATACACTTTTCCAAAACATTTCAAAATTCGAATTTCAAATAATGTATAAAGGTTTAATTAGACCTTTATGCTAAATTTTATGAGTAGGATTTTATAAATTCCTTTTGAACTTTATATTTAAAATCCAAAACAAAATATGAGTAATAAGATTCCATATCCCTCCAAGATAATTTTTCACAAAGTCATTTTGTTTATAAAAGAATTCGATAATTCAAAATGAATTAAAAACTCAAATTAAAATCCAAATAAATATTTTCTTTCAAAACAAAACTATTAAACTTAAAAATAGAGAATAGGTAAGTTATAGAATAACTTCCCATTCATACAAACAATTCACAACCAAACATTAGACATTACAAATAAAACCATAATAATTAAAAACAATATATAGGGCATCACCTGCCCTTTTAATATATTTTCTTAAATATGTTTTCAAGTGGAAATAATTCCCCACTTTTGAAATTTTCAAATGCAAGCAATGCTATATGATGATGAATGGATGCATGATTTTTCTTTTCAAAGTAAAATACATAATAGTTTTCAAAAGTTTTAAATTTTTCTGATTTTTCAACTTTTTTTGAAAAACTTGGGATGTTACATCCTCGGTGTTTGAGTAATGCCAAGAAGGGTTTCGCAGGACCTTGTTTTGCAGAAATTCTGATTCTAGCCTGCTGGAACATTTGGAAGCAGCATAATGGATGGATCTTTAAAAACATCAGACCCTCTTTTAGAGGATGGAAGGCTGGCTTTGTCTCTGATTTGACCTTGCTTATGCACAGGTTAAAGCATTCTGTAGTTCCTGTTCTTGATTTATGGCTGAAGAACCTCCCTTGAGTTTGCTCTGTAAATTTGTAATTACATGTACAGTTTAATTTCAATAAAAGGCTATGGGGGTCTCCCCTACAGTAAGCATTCAAAAAAAAATGACCTACGAAATAGAGCCCTCGGAGTTTGGATGATATAGGAAATACCTTGATGCTTGTATGTACAGCATATAATGAAACCCTAAATTCTTTTGTTTATAGATCCGTTGGTGCTTTAGGACGGTATGGAACCATTAGAGCATGGAATATAATACTAACTCATTTATGACATGCATAAAATAGAGCCGTTAGAGACTTCAGGAGGGATGAATTCACACTCTCTATATAGAACCCCATTTGATGGATCACAAATTATGTTCTTAACAACCGTATCAATCTGCAATGTTTGCTTCCCAAAAAAACATGTTTTTCATTGTGCTTGTAACCACCCAACTATTAGAAGGATGGGTACAAGTAATAGAGAGTGGTTCTTTAGATGCTTTGTAGGATATGTTGAGGATGCAACAAAGGAAGGGTGGATCCTCAAGCTAAAAGGGTGAGATCAGTTGATTTTTCTTAATCTATTTCTTTGATTTATTTCATATTGTTCTGGATCTCAGAATGATTTCTGTTCGTACACTACAGTTTCTTGGGTGTGATGTATGAATCTGGGAAAGTGTTCTCGATTGATATGCAAACAATGTTATTGTTATAAACAATCTAGTGGGAGTAGAGCAAGAGAAGAAAAACAGCTATGTTAGGCACGAAGATGGAAACACCATATATATGAAGCAAATCAGTTTCATCTCTTTCAAAACCTTTTGTCTCCATTTTGTTAATTTTTAAGGAAACTTCAATTTACTAGGATCAATAATTATTTGAATCCAATAACTCAAGAGATATGTAATTTTATGTTAGGATGAAAAGAAATGAAGATATGAATTTTATTTTTGTCCTATCAGATGTATCATTATACCCTCCTTTTCCAATATGATATGCCATAGACAACCGAATGATGTTCAAAATTTATCACATGTATGTGTTAAAACATTTTAGGTTTATCACATATATTTTATCTTTCTCATAATATTGAGCATGGTTGCTCGGCCCCAAATACCATGTGTTCTCAGTACAAGAAACCTTGTTCAATCTTTCGTCCATCTTGTTGACCACCACCACGGTGTCACCGTGACTATGTGGTGGTTTTGTGACGCTGTTTTCAACAGATGTTATGTACTCCTTCCGTCCAAAAATAAGTGTCTCAAGTTTGTCCAAAAGTGGAGGTATCTAGACATGTTTCATGTAAAGATACATTCACTTTTTGCCAAACTTGAGACACTTATTTAACAGTTTTGGTTATAATTGCAGATAGAGGTAGTACAATATTATAATATTATAGTTAGTGTTTGTACTTCCTAGACTCAAGCTCGTGGGGTCAACGGTCCAAAACCAGCCGTCTGCAAGACAATGGAATGGAAAGAAAACCAATGGCCGCTTCCAACTGATTTCCAAAACCGGACATATCATCAAGCTCTATAACTGACGTGGTAGACCGAACCCACGTCAACAACATCTCCTCTTCCTCTCGACCACTATCACCAGAGTTAGTCGTCGGCTCGCCGCGATCATCATCGGCTAATCAACCGAGGCCGCCGCACGAATCCTCTCCTTCTCCGTCCTTCCACCGCGCGAAGAGCAGCGGCATCCATGGCGGTGCCGAGAATCAGAAGCGCCATCCTCCAAGGAGACGACGAGCCGCCCATCCCGTGGGACGTCATCAGGGAGAAGCTCGCCGAGCTGCTCCGCTTCCTCGCCTCCGCGCTCCCGGCGCTATTCGACGGGATCCGCGAGTGGGCCGCGTCGATGGAGCGGAGGGGGCGCTCCGCCCTCGCCGCCGCCCTCCCGGCCGCGGCCGTGGTGGCGCTGGTCGTCCTCTGCTGCTGCTGCTGCTGCGGGTACTACGCGGCCGGCCGGGGGCGCCGGCGGAGAGGGCCCGACGGGGAGGAGGTTTACGGACATGACGGGCCGGTGGTGGCGTACGGTGGCCGTGGCGGCCGTGGGTACAGAGGAGGGATATTCAGTATGCACCCCAACAAGCCCATTCTGGGCTAGCTTTGGTACACATTGGCAAATTCTGTGAATTATACTACAGTACACGAGAGTGTTCTAAACCAGACATACAGATTGTGAATATGTGTAAATGTGTAGCACATATAGCTGTTTAAATCGTATTAAATTTGTAATTCCTTACTGCAAGACTGTATATTTATGTTCTGATTTGAATGAATACACACTTAAACGTATGGATCATGCATTTCGTACATTTGTCTCACTGTGAGTATGCACCCTTTCTTACCTTTAACACGTCAGAAACTAGTAATGAACCGACAACAAAACAGGGCTAAATTTGATGCAGTTGCACTTCATTTCAGACTGAAAAACCCCTGTAGTTCATTTTGGATTTGGACCCTGATCAGTTTTGCTTGACTTTAAATTTTCCTGGTGGGAGTATACATGGCATATAACAAAGATTTGCTTTGATGCAGTGATTTGTGCCGAGTATTCACCATTGGACAAAGGCTGTAAACTCACTATTACAACGGTAACATACTTCTCTGCGGTGTCAACATACCTGTGCAAATGCCCACCTGATTATTCTTTTTCCTACTCAAATCAAGGAGAAATAACCCCAGCTGAAATAAGATAAAGACTTCTCTCTATCTCTTTTTCAGTTACCTCAACCTCACAAACAACGATCTTTTTTGTATCTTTTATAGTATCTCCCAAAAATCAAGGGATCTCCAAACCTACAATATTTGTTTCAGACATTTAGCACTATATGCTAATAATAGCTAGAGGTGCAAACCATGACGATCTCGTAGCCTTTTCCCCAAATCAAACATCAGTGGCTAGAAGTATTGAGATGCACACGTTTGAAACCCGATTATTCTCGACTCTTGAACCATATGTCACTAAATTTCACTGAATAAATGTTGACCTTTTGATTCAGAATGGAAAAAAAGTTTATCTTTAAGAGCTAAAAATCACATCAACTGGCTTAGATATCGTTTTCAGATTCTTAATTGCATTGTAAAGTAACTCTTTTGTTCGGCACCAATTAACCAATTATGCCCCACCTTGAGATGGATAATGCTAACCCTGACATCATTATTAGCATCTACTCAGGTCGGAAGCACTCAATATGAAAAGAAGGGCCATGCACACACACGTTATTTCTTTAAACTCTTTGATCAAAATATGTGCACGCGTGTTATTTATTCTTTAATAATATTCAGAAAGCACAAGAAAAGAGATGCAGCAAGGCTTCCACCGAAGAATCACAAATGAAAACTGAGCTCTTGTAAAAAAAAGACACTAAACCACATGTAGTCCAGTACAACCTACCATTGATCCCTTTTCCTGATGAAACCTCTGGAGTAACTCAGAGAAATATTTTAACTTCAGCAAACCTCTGGTAAGCTCATGCTTTGATGCCGAAGTTTGTGCACTTGATAGAGCCCCTTGCAATGTCAATCTCGATCATGTTGTCATCTTCGCTGATCTCCGAGTAGATGTCCATGAAGTCCCTCTTGTCGAGCATCAAATCCGGCAGGAAGTCGGTGAGGAGGCCCTGCTCCTTCTTCCAGGTGGGACATTGCTCCTCTTGCCCCACATAGTGGCCATCAACAAGGGAGATCTCAATAAGGCTCTCGTCGTCGTCAGAGACCGAGGCTTCATCGGTCCATTCTTCACTCACCGGACAATCAGAAGACACCGAGAGGCTTCCTGCCGTGTCTTCCCCGGACACCTCATCTTGTAGCACATCACTCTTCTCTTGATGAACAGCCTCCTCCATGGAAATTTTGTGGCTCCTGGTTTGGATCAGCTGTCTGAGGTTCGAGAAGAGCAAGGAGAGGCAGGTGGAGATAACGAGCAGAAGCAGCAATGCCAGAGAGGAGGATGTGGAGAAAGAAGAAGAAGAATACATACTGTAAAGGCTACATGAAATGAGTAGGAGCGTGAGTTGTATGGCCATTTGGGAGCTGGGAAGCATCAAGAAATGGCTCAAAATCACAAGGGCGACGAGGGCTTTAGTGGCCCAAATGATGCAGCGATGCTAAAGAAGAAAGAAGCCATGATGAGACACAGCATGGAAGAAAGAAGGAATTGCTGCTGCGGCTGCTGCTTCCTTTACAATAACAAAACCTGCACAGGTAAAGCAAGCCAAGGTTGTGTGTGAGCTTCTCTATCAGGTGGATTTGTGAATTGACACAAAGGGGAAAATGGAGGAGAAGCATGGCTCACCATGTAGTAGGCTGCATCTGTAGAAATATTTTACTATCTGAAACTGATGGGATGTAAAGGTACCTAATTGCAACAGTTAATGCTTAGAAAACTGAAAACTTTCTGGTGGACTGTTACCAGCTACAGTGAGTGCACACACCCCATGTCCTTTTATACCAGTAGGTTAAGAGGTAAACTGTTGTCTTGGCATCATGGTCAGAGTTGTTAAGTGCTGCTTGACAGAAATATTTAAGGCGTGGTCCATCCATGACACTGATGCCCTGACTATGGGATGGCAACATGGAAGGCAGAGTTGTGTGCTCCAATGAGCATAGAAACAAGAGGATGGCCATGTGGGGAGAGTTAATTAAAGTTTACCACATGGGCCTCACCCAGATAATTCATCTCGTCCATACCTTTTTTTACCTTATCGAAAGCAGCATTTTACTTTTTTCATGAAAGGTGAAACTGTGATGGAACTTCTCCCCTTTTGCTCTGCAGTTAAAGATGCCCAGTTCTCATGATTTGCTCCAATCCTCCTTTTCTTCGCAAATGAATGTTTGAAATTCGGAATATAGTAACTTGTCATTTGTGCAGGCAAAAGCATGTAGAACTTGTTATATCTTTCTATTCTCTAACAGTAAAAGTTTTTTTTTTTGAGTAATCAATCCGAGCCATAAGATAATATCTTGAATCACATGAGCTGGAGAAAAAAATGGAATCCTCTGGTGTGTCTAGACAAAAAAACTCCAGTTCTATTTGAGTTGCGTCAAACCTGGTAACTATGCATGTAACCAAGGTAAAGAAACAAGTTTAGCCAACACATCCAAGTACCTGAGTCAAACAGATCTACTTTGGAATGCTCATCCTTAGTTACCTAAATCTAATCTTTCATCAAGCCCTAGTAGCAGTATTATATCCGTAGTATCAGAGAGCTTGGTTGCACAGCAGCAGATCGGACAAGTATGTAGGATGAAAAAGCACATGATTCACCGACAACAACCTTTGAATTCAAACACTCAGCACCCTTTAGTTTCCCCAGGTTACTCTGTCACTAGGGCTGCATATAAAGCTAGTAACAACAGGATACAACGAATGGCAATGCTAATGTACCAGCTATTTGTAAGTAATTATTCACACATAACGAGACGGAGTTCAGTCTTTCAAATTTTTGAATAATATTGTAGTCGCCAGTGGTTTTCGCACGTACAGTTAAACAGTACAGCAAAAATTGCAAACCAGTACAGAACTTTAATATTACATTCGGGAACTGAGGATGCTAAGAAAAAAAATGAATTTCAGATAAACCAGTTGCACAATATAAATGAGTGGGCCTAACAATTCTGATGTCCACCTTTTATTTTTGCTCATAGACAAGGAGCCACAAAGTCCGCAATAGTGGACTCGTGGAAGTATGGTCAAATACTCTCTAGATGTCAATCAGTTAATTGTTTACTTAGATAATCTAACAGTGCAAATTTTATATTTGCCTAACATTCTCGACCTTTCACTTGTTGCTTTCATCTATTAAAGCCCTGATAACATATACTACGTTTTTTTTTTGCCATTTGTATCAACAGAAAGAACTTTTCTTTCAAGCATTAGGTGCCAATGGGTAGCTGGGAGAATGATGCATAAAAAGCCAACAACCATGAAAGTGTGGTCACAGAAGCTCTCATTATTACTGATCTTTCTGCAGAAAATGGAAAGGCGTCTTCTCTCTCACTAGTGCTAGACCTTCTGCACAAACAGAATGGGACATGTCATGGAGGCATCAATCATTCCCAAGTCCATGAAATCGAGCGAAAGGTGCCAAGCCACAAATCTCGACAAAATCATACCTACAGTTCATAAGCACAGGATGCCTAATTTCACTGTCTAGCTATTACTATCTTCTTCGTTTTGTTCTTTCAATCTGTGGGTGATTTTTTTATTTTACTTTGATTGGAATGATGTGGGTCCTGGAATTAATTAATAAACAATGCAAACACATTCCTGAAATAGACACCTTGATGTTGTCTAGACTTGATTCGTCCTTGTATCTTGTCTATTGCGTCTTTTGGTACTCTAATAATGTTGCCTTGACTTGATTTATCCTTGTACTATGATTTCTGTCCTTTAGTTCTCAGATTACACTGTGTAGATTTGATTATCCTACTGTTATAGATGCTGTCTTTTCGGTGCTCAAATTGCATTGTTTGTTATCTTGCTATCAATCTGTCTTTTGGACCTAAAATTATGTCATCTTGACCATTTAGTGTCCAAATTGTGTTGTACAGATTTAATTCATCCTACTAGCTTAGGTATCATCTTTTTTCCCTCAAATTACATTTTCCCTTTTTTCAAATCTAGTGGAGATATTCAATAAAATTACAAGAATTTTAGTTCAAGCAACATCATGAGAGGAGGAAAATTGTGATACAAATTTCAGGAGTATGATGTGACGGCGGCGCGGTCCGAAAAAAGTATGCATGAAGTACCAAATAAGTGCCTGCATGATTTTCAAAAAAGCATAATCTCATGTTTTTTTTTTAAATACAAGGCCGAAAGGCCCGGCGTTAAATTAATAACACCGAAACGGCGAACAGATACAAAGTGCTGAACCCAGTTTACAACTCGACACTGCACACACACAAGACACGCGGCTACCAAGAAGATTACAGGCGAACACCAAAGGGGCCGAGCCGGAGAGAGCGCCCACAAGACGGGCAGAGGTGTCGGGCCGGAGCTGGGGGACACGGGCACACCAACACACACGGCACACCGCCGAGACGAGCAACACCGCCGAAGACCGCACCACTTGGATCATCACCGCCACTGACCACAACCGAAGAGGAAAGGCGAGCACCAAAGGGACAGAGCCGCAGAGAGCACACACAAGACGGGCAGAGTTGTCGGGCCGGAGCGGGGGGACACGGGCACACCAACACACACGGCACACCGCCGAGGCGAGCTACACCGCCGAAAACTGCACCACCTGGATCAACAACACCAACATCCACAAAGCTGAAGACAGGCAACCGGAGCCATGCACAGAACGTCGAGGTGCAGAGCAAGCTACAAACATTGCCAGAGAAAGCAGGACGAAGGTCGCCTTGCCACCTCCGGAGAGCGACTCGTCGTGAACTCCAAGGCGGCGTCTTCAAGAAGAGCACGACACCGGAGTGCCGCCACCGCCCGATCCGAAGATCTTAGATTTTCATCCGGAGTGGTAGAAAGAGTTCGAGGGGCCTCCGCGACGCCTTCAAGAAGGAGACGGCGTCCGTGAACGTCGCCGCCGCGGGCCGAGAAGATCCCGGGCACGGGTTTCCCCTAGGCCACCCAACCTCCTCCTACCCCGGGCACAAGGTAGGAACACCCGCACCAATGTCACAACAAGCCGCTCGCCGACCACCACGCCGCACCAATCTCATGTTCTAAACATCCTTTTCCCTTCATCTTATTAGTTTTTCTTCCTTGCGACTATACATATGGCACATGTGAAGGTGAATACTTCAAGCGAGCGCCTGCGTCAGTACTTCATTTGCTCTTTTGTTTCTGAAGGAAAAAGTTAGAATTGCTCCTCTGTTATTACAAACACCACATGAGTATGTGACCTAAAACATGAGTACTTGAATTCAAACAATTCATGACGAAATGTTTATAGCTTAGACCTACTCCCTCTGTTCCAATTGATTGAATCTATAATTTTGTCCCCCAAGTCAAACTTCTTTAAGTTTGATCAAGTCTATGGAAAAATGTTCTTATATCTGCAACATCAAATATATATAGTGCGGAAATTTATTTTCTGATGAATCTAATAAAACTAATTTGGTGTACTAATTTTGATATAGTTTTCCATAGACTTGGTCAAATTTAAATAGGTCAAACTTAGAACTTCAATTAATTTGGAATATATTTGATTTCAGTGGTTTGTTTCTTAAAGGCATAAACATGTACACAACTTTATATAAGCACACACAGTTATTATTTGTTAATGGAATTGAATTGGGGTTGATTTTATTTACGATAAATAATTTAATAAATCGCATGCAACCAAGTTGGACCATGCCTTTTTCAGTAGCAACAGTGTTCTAGAGGGTATAGTTAAGAAGTCGCTCATCTAAGAGGTAGTGATAATCACCCTTTGTGATCGCACTTGAATAAATCTTCTTGATTACACAAATGAAAATTGCAAAATTGAATATTGTAAGACTTTAAGGTACACTATGTCATGTGTGCAACTCCATCGGTTGCATTTGTTTTGTATTCCCCATTATGCTACTCGTAAACTGAGCCTAGGACTAGGTCTATGAAGCTAAGATAGCCATCAACCAATGCTTATAGGTCTATGTATATATGTTACCGCTCCTAGGCACATACTATATGTATGTTCTCAAGAAAGACACATACTATATGTGCAAGGGACCAAACACGCACGGTTGTATGAGCCACCAGGAATGTTCTTAATGTAGTGCAATTTGACCATCAGGATTTTGTGCTCCCCCAGCAGGTGTATGTTAGGGTTCCATGTCCCCATTCTAGGAGCCAATATGTTGAGATCAAGATGCATAATCCCAAGTGATTAGCACTAACTCAATAAACCTAGGTGTTGGTAGTAGCAGTGAATAGGGGTTCTGTGGAAAATCCTGGTATGTCTTTGTCACAGTCTACAAGTATGGAGGTTGATGCGAACCAATCCTCGGGAGCGTCTAACCATGGAAAGACCGTGGGCTCTGCGCAGCCGACTACTCAGAAGTTTACCACAGCAATTACACCATACAATTCTAACCCGCAAACTCCTCGAGGAATTGAGATTGTTGCAAGGATTCGTCGTACCTCGCCGGGTCTTCTACGAGTTGTCGAAGCAGCAGACTCATCCACAGGTGAAGAAGATGTTGCTGCTGTTGCGACACACCAGGAGGCGCTCCCAGGCTCCGTTCCGGAGCTGGAGTATCTGGCTGGGCCAGTGGAGCGCCAGACTGCTACTTACCGCGCGGGTGCGACGGTTGGTGGCCCAACTGGACCGGTGCCATGCAGGGAGGCCACGCAGGAGCCATGCGCGCCGGGGCAGGCCGAGCCGCTGGTGGGCCGGGCCGCTTCGCTGCCTCGCGCATGTGTGCTGTCCACCAGCGTCCCAGCTGGGCTGGCGGCGGATGGCAACCCGACCCATCAGGCCGGTATTCCTGCAGGACTGTTCCTTGGGGTGGGTCCTTCATCAACTCAGCCCACCCTGGAAGGTTTGGCCTTCGGTAGTGCTGGGTCAGGAGCGGTCTCGACTACGACACAGACCCATCCGACCTGCATTCCGCCGATTGCTGCTGCTGCAGAGCCTAGGTCGGCTGCTACCTCATCCTTGCCGACCCATGCCACTGCTTCTCCGACGGATACACGCACGGGGGCGGACCCTGTCACGCCATGTACACCGCCGCCCACTGCGTCGGCTTTGGCGGATGGGGTAACTCCGCCCCGACGTAGTCAGAGGTTCGGGGTGACTCCGGACGGGGCGTCTGCGACAGATGAAGACTCCCTGAAGAAGGCCATGCGTCGCAAGGCTGCGAGCAACTTGGACTATCGCGGTACGGAATTAAATTCTAAGTCTTTTCTCTCTTTTTCTTCAAGTTCAATTAATTCAAATCTTTCTAGCATAGGTTCTAATCTTGGTAGTAGTAAAAAACAAGTAGATGTATCAACTAAAGTCTTGAGGCATATGGAATTTGACCGTCTTACGGTTATTCCTAAAGTTTCGACTGGGTTGACAGCCACCTATATGGATGAAGAAGAAGCGAATGCCACAGCAGATGGTCAGCTTCTTTCTCATCTAATTGGTGAAGTGTCGAAGGTTGGTTTGGATGACAACGGTTTGCGCTCATTGTATGAGTTAAAAGCATCCGGTCGGAAATCTAAATCTTCCTCCAGCAAGTTGTCTCGGAAACGGGCAAAGTCATCCAAATCTCCCATGGTTTCCAAATGAATGGCATGTTTGCAAATAGCAGAGATCTTGGTGACTTGGCTAAACATTTGCACTTTGCTGGTTGCATTTGGGATCATAATTTGGATTTCACTACAAGAAATATGCTATCCTATGACCTTTTATAGTGACGCCCAAAATATTGGTCATAGATATATGACCATTTTGAACCAGTTGGTCATACGCTGTTATTGAGGGTGTAAACCCCACAAAATTATGACCAATTTTCTCAGAAAGGTCATGACCTCCTTACATGAATTGGTCATAATCCATCAAGCACTAGCCCATGACCTTATTTTCTGGATGGCTACGACCAATTTAAATGGTCATTCACATTTGTTAAAAGCCAACTCAGCAGTGCTGCCTACGTGTCAGTGTTTAGGTGTCATTTTCGCTTACGTGTCACTCTGACTGGACAGCCAACTCACCAATCTCGTCTACGTGTCAATGACATATTCGCTTATGTGTCGATGTGACATGTAGGGCCCATTTGTCAGCACTAGCATGCACATTGACTAACCTACCTGACACGTGGGTCCCACCCGCCACTGACATGTGGGTCCCACACCCACCCGCCAATGACATGTGGGTCCCACACCCACCCTACCTGACACGTGGGTCCCACCCGCCACTGACATGTGGGTCCGACACCCACCCTACCCAACACGTGGGTCCCACCATACCTGACATGTGGGTCCCGCCCCAAGCCACTGACAAGTGGGACCCGCCCAACCAGGCCCTGACATGTGGGACCCATCGAGCTGACATATAGGTCCCGCCCCACAACTGTGTAATATACTGCATAATAATTGGCAAAAATGCCGACGCTGGGACTCGAACCCGCGCCCTCTTCTCACTCCGCTGCCCCTCCAACCATTAGGCCAACAACAACTTCGTGACATAAGGCCGCGCTGGATCTTTTTATCCTATAGATTGTGTCCCTAGGCCTGTTTCGGGCGGGCCGGTGTGGTGACGATAACGGGCCGACTCGGCTGAGCTGCTGGGCTGGCCAACACGGCAGAGCGAGTTCTGTTTTTTTTGTTCTTTCTTTTTTCTTTTTCTTTTTTCTTTTATAATTTTTGATTTTGAACTTCAATTTTAACCAAATAAATTTTCAAACTTCTGTATAAGTTTCCTATGTCATTATATACTATTAGGTACTGTTTTTAAAATTCGTGTGGTCTACTTTTGCAACATATTTGTGCTAGGTGCTTCACAAAAAACCCCACTTTTGGTGTTCAAATAATAGAAAATGATTTTTTGTGCAAAGAAAAAAGAAAACTTCCTTCGGCAACATTGTTATCCATTCCAAGATGCACGCTTGTGCACATTATGGAAACATTTGAACAAACTATGCCGGTTTCATTATACGCTCAACTCGGGGGACATGACCGTTCGTATCTAGGGGTTAAATCTTGCGAAACTTTTGTTGTATCTCTGATGAAATAGGTATTTGTGTACCTAAATATGATTTTTGCAATAAATCATGAGAAAACTACGAGGCACATGTAGTTCAAATTTGACCCCGTTCCAGCTGAATCGGCATGAATTTGTCTTTTTTCGAGAGGTAGATGGAAACTTTTTAACACACAACCATTTGGTTATTTGTAAATACATGTGGTCTAGTATTTTCAAATAATGTAGCGCTCCTATTTTACGACATATTTTTGGTAGTTGCTTCACAAAATAACCCATTTTTCGCATTCGGAAATAGAAAAATGATTTTGTCGTGAGAGGAAAATGAAAAGTTTCTTCGGCAACATTGTTCATGGTTCCAAGATACACGTTTGTGCCAAATACGGGCATATTTAAGCAAACTATACCATGAATGTGGACATAACATTCGTCATTTAGCCCTAAAGCCATGAATGTTCATAGATGATACCTCATTTATGAGAACACTTTCTTAAGAAAATCGCCTTATTCCAAGTTTATGATTTTTGATGGATACTAGGACACATATAATGACACCACCCGAAGGTTTTCCATTTATTTGATTTTTTTTGAATTTCGTATGCCGGTTTCATTATACGCTCAATTCGGGGGACATGACCGTTCGTAGCTAGGGGTTAAATCTTGCAAAACTTTTGTTGTATTTTGATGTATCTCTGATGAAATGGATAGTTGTGAAGCTAAAAATGAAATTTTGAAAAAATAACGGGCAAGCTATTTGGCAGCTGCAGTTCAAAATCTAGACGTTTCCTGCTGAATCTGCAGGAAGCCGTATAAATGGCCGGAAATAGGCAGAGAGCTCGGAAATGCATGCCTTTTGGTGATTGTACATAAAATGATGTCTACTATGTGAAGAAAATGTATCGGTGCCATTTTGGACGACTTTCTCGGTAGGCGCTTCACAAAAAACGCAATTTTAAGCACTTGAAAAATGGAAAGTGGTTTTTTTTGTGAAACATGTCGAAATCTTTGGTCGGCAACATTTCTTGCCATCCCACAATGAACACATGTGCCAAATTCGGGCACATTTCGACAAACTATGTCATGAATGTGGCCAAAACATTGCTCCTTCATCTTGAAAGCTATGAATGTTCGTTCGTGATAGCAAGTTTCTGAGAACACTTTTGCAGTAAAAGTTCCACAATGCAAGTTTTTTTTTTTTTGGTAACTAGGTCACATATCATGACGCTACGCGAAGGTTTTCCATTTTTTTGATTTTTTTTTAATTTCCTGTGCTCATTTGAAAATCTAGTCGAAGTCGCTGCGGTGACCGTTTGTGTCTAGTGTTTGAATCATGTGTATATTTTGATGTATATCTGATGAAATGGATAGTTGTGAATCTAAAAATGAAATTTCGGAAAAATAACGGGCAAGCTATTTGGCAGCTGCAGTTCAAAATCTAGACGTTTCCTGCTGAATCGGCAGGAAGCCGTATAAATGGCCGGAAATAGGCAGAGAGCTCGGAAATGCATGCCTTTTGGTGATTGTACATGAAATGATGTCTACTATGTGAAGAAAATGTATCGGTGCCATTTTGGACGACTTTCTCGGTAGGCGCTTCACAAAAAACGCTATTTTAAGCACTTGAAAAATGAAAAGTGGTTTTTTTTGTGAAACATGTCGAAATATTTGGTCGGCAACATTGCTTGCCATCCCACAATGAACACATGTGCCAAATTCGGGCACATTTCGACAAACTATGTCATGAATGTGGCCAAAACATTGCTCCTTCATCTTGAAAGCTATGAATGTTCGTTCGTGATAGCAAGTTTCTGAGAACACTTTTGCAGTAAAAGTTCCACAATGCAAGTTTATATTTTTTTTCGTAACTAGGTCACATATCATGACGCTACGCGAAGGTTTTCCATTTTTTTGATTTTTTTTGAATTTCGTGTGCTCATTTGAAAATCTAGTCGAAGTCGCTGCGGTGACCGTTTGTGTCTAGTGTTTGAATCATGTGTATATTTTGATGTATCTCTGATGAAATGGATAGTTGTGAATCTAAAAATGAAATTTCGGAAAAATAACGGGCAAGCTATTTGGCAGCTGCAGTTCAAAATCTAGACGTTTCCTGCTGAATCGGCAGGAAGCCGTATAAATGGCCGGAAATAAGCAGAGAGCTCGGAAATGCATGCCTTTTGGTGATTGTACATGAAATGATGTCTACTATGTGAAGAAAATATATCGGTGCCATTTTGGACGACTTTCTCGGTAGGCGCTTCACAAAAAACGCTATTTTAAGCACTTGAAAAATGGAAAGTGGTTTTTTTTGTGAAACATGTCGAAATCTTTGGTCGGTAACATTGCTTGCCATCCCACAATGAAACACATGTGCCAAATTCGGGCACATTTCGACAAACTATGTCATGAATGTGGCCAAAACATTGCTCCTTCATCTTGAAAGCTATGAATGTTCGTTCGTGATAGCAAGTTTCTGAGAACACTTTTGCAGTAAAAGTTCCACAATGCAAGTTTATATTTTTTGTGGTAACTAGGTCACATATCATGACGCTACGTGAAGGTATTGCATTTTTTTGATTTTTTTTAATTTCGTGTGCTCATTTGAAAATCTAGTCGAATTCGTGGCCGTGACCGTTCGTGTCTAGTGTTTGAATCATGTGGATATTTTGATTTATCTATGATGAAATGGATACTTGTGAAGCTAAAAATGAAATTTCGGAAAAATAACGGGCAAGCTATTTGGCAGTTGCAGTTCAAAATCTAGCCGTTTCCTGCTGAATCGACGGGAAGCCGTTTAAATGGCCGGAAATAGGCAGAGAGCTCAGAAATGCATGCCTTTCGGTGATTGTACATGAAATGATGTCTACTATGTGAAGAAAATGTATCGGTGCCATTTTGGACGACTTTCTCGGTATCCGCTTCACAAAAAACGCTATTTTAAGCACTTGAAAAATGAAAAGTAGGTTTTTTTACCTTGGTGTATCTCTGATAAAATACATACTTTTGTACCTAAATATGATTTTTTTGTAAAAATCATTAGCAAACTACAAAGCACATGCAGTTCAATTTTGAGCAAAAAATATGCCCTAAAAGTTATTTATGTCAACCAAAAGTTTTTTTCTGTAAAAAATTATGCCGAACTGGGCCGAAACTGGCCCAGCCTCTGATCGCCTCCCCGGCCTTAGGCCCAGCCTCTGATCGCCTCCCCGGCCTTAGGCCCGTTGGACCGGTGCAGGATCACCACGACCGTCCGATGTCTATCCGACGGCGGGGAGCGCTCTTTTCCAGCATTTAAGCAGCGCATCGCCGTAGTCCCGCGGAAACCCTAACCCCTTTCTTCGCCACCGCGCCGCGCATCTCTCTCTCCACCAGTCCACCTCGATCCCGTTTCTTCGCCGCCGCCGCTCTGTGCTGCTCCTCGCCGGCCACCCAACTCACTACACGCCGCTCCTGTCGCTCCTCATCTCCTCCCGTCGCTCCCCCTCCTGTCGCTCCTCATCCCCTCCCATCGCGGTCCCGATTCAAAACCTCCGCCGTCCATCTGCTCTCCTCCCTGCGCAAAACCGACCGTCTCTCGCGACGACCTTGTCGTCGTGGAAGCCGGGGTCGTCGGGCTCGCGGCCGTGATGGACGGGGCCTCTCGATGTGGCCTCGCGGTCGCCGGATCTGTCAAAGGGGTCGCCGCTCGCCGGATCTGCCCTCCTCTTCCTATTTCCCTTCTCCATCTATAGAGAAACACCATGTCTAGGTCTCTCTCAGTATCTCTCTTTCTGCAGGCAACTCCGGACGCGAGCTTGGACGAGAGGTGGAGCCCTGCACGGATGTTGGAGCGGCGTCAGCAGGCGCGGCTTGGCCAGGAGATGGCGACGCTTGTGATTTGCGTTTCCTCGACCAGTTCCTCCGAGAGGCACTGGAGAAGCCCCGCGAGCGGCTCTCAGGTAAAATTCCACCCACTAGCTTTGTCTGTTTTGAGCCCTTTGTGGAGATAGGTCATGTGCATCCATGGTTAGTGCTAGCTTTGTGTTCTGCCGGGCCTTGTGCTGCTGCTGGAAACTGTGGTCTGATTAAGTCTCTTCTGTTGGATCTTTAGCTAAAAAAAATACTTGTCTGACGTACCCCATGACTGCTGCCTTGTCCATGTCTGTCACTGCGTTTAACTGGAACTGCCCTACTAGATACAATCTTGCCTGATGGATTGTAAGTTAAACAAACTTCTCTATTTAGACCAGTACAAGTGTATAATGGTAGTTAATATGCTCTCTGTTTGAAGTTGTTTGCTAGTGATCTGTGTGGAAGCTCAACCTTTGAGTGTTTCTTTGTATTCTTTTGTCTGTGCCAAGCATAAAACAAATATCGATAACTGAAGAATTCCGTATATACATGCAGAATTCAAATTATTTCTTATTTATAACTGCAGAATTCAAATGGGATGAATGTTTAAATTACAAGCACCAGGAGAATTACCTTGATTGATGTAGTAGTAGGTATTGGTGGTAAGCTTGATTGATGTCAGTATTTGATCTATACAAACAACTGTGTACCATCTCATCATAGTTCACAAGTTCTTAAAAGAAATATTGGCCAAGCATTTCATAAGTTGTATGAAGTTTAAGTCCCAGTTTTTTTCTTGTAAATTCTCTTGCCTTTTATTTCATATGACCTAAACAATTTACATGTTAATAATGACTGTCCTAGTGTTATTTTGGAGCATCTTTATATGTCTTCAATCTTGACGCTAGTTTTCCAGCCTCTTCGACATGGAAGGAGATGCAAGGCACTGCCTCTACCTTACTAGGGTATCGTTCGATGTAGGCTCCAGCCGCCGCCATAGCTCGCCATAGATCAGGAGGTAGCCATCCTCGGCGGCCTCACCTGATCGCCATATGACATTAGTTGCCTTAATCTAATCTGCACAATTAGTTGAGTTCACTGTTGTTGCATGTGCAACGAGTACTTAGTTGGTCATATAGTCACCTGGTTTGGAATGTGATCAATTATTTTAGAGAAATGTTGTTGTATTGCCTAGTTTCTGTGATAAGAAATGTATCTGCATGCTTTGCTTGTAAGAACAATTACCTGGCTGTATGAGCAAGAAGGATTATATTTCTTTAGTTCCTTTCTTTGCTACAATGGTCAAGTCAAGTTTCTTACCAACATTTTCTTTATATGCAGATGGAGGTGCAGACATCCATGACAAAGCAAGCCTCACCTCCACAAGAAGAATGAGAGAGGTAAGAACTGATAGATGAATAGTCTATATCGAATGTGCAGAGTTACATTTTTACCTTCTTTGTCTGTTTTCCTATTAAACATTCGTAATGCAGCTTACAAGTCTCTTTCCTGACAAAGTTATCTGTTGCTTGAGTCATATATGAATTGCACTAAGATCCTTCCTTTCCTTGAATAGGCAAGGAATGTTGACATACTGGACAGTGTGACCATCCGGCCTTCCGAGAACGCCAAGGATGAGTTATTCCTTGATTGCAATGACTTCAAGCTTCTCTCGCGCTCCCCTGCAATGATCAAACAGGTTAGAGTCTGTGCCGTTGCCTTTTTTTGAAGTTGCTTATTTCTAAAACAGGTGAAACTAGTCTGTGTCCTAGAATGTGCATGATTTATCTATATCTGTACTTGTTTGTGTCCTAGAATGTGCTTGCATTTTTGTCTCTAGGTTAAACTAGTCTTATTTTGAGCTATGATACTAAAATGGTGTTAATGTATGTTTGGTCCATAGGTATCTAAGTAATTTTGTTTCTCATATGTATCTATTCTATATGGCGATATCCTTGTCACTCATATATTCAAATCTATTCGTAATGGCGATATCTTTGTCACTCATATATTCAAATATGTTCGTAATGGAAATCTGTTTGTTGCTGGTACCTTCATGATCTAATAGTTTCTGCTGATAAAACTGTACAGGATTGAAGTATATGGAATAGCACGGAGGATGCAAGTGGAAAAGTGAACATAATTTTTTACTGCTATAGATTGTGTTGGTGACACTCTTTTGGGTTTCCTGATCAGAATGATCATTCTGTAGAGTAGCATGTTGTATACTGTAATTATAGGCATATCTGGTTGTAATAGATTGTAGAGATCTCTATATTGTAATAGCAGTTTTACTGTTATTTGGACGAAGATCATCTGTTATTTCTGTTTTGTTTGAAATATTGACTGAAAACCTGTGAAACGTGTTCTGATTTAAATATTGTTTATTTATTTTCTGGAATATTGAAATCTGAAGAATGTGACACTGAAAACAAGGACCCACTAATCAGAACCTGACATCAAGGACCCGCTACCTGACAGCTACCCACTTTGCTTAACCTGACAAGTGGGGCCTATCTCAAAATATACGGGCCATGACCCAGAAAATTATATGGGCCAAATTGTTGGGCTTGGCCCATCTAACCGTCCAAAATTAACAGAGAAAAAAATAAAAAGGCTGAATTATTGGGCCAGCCCATGTAGATGGTTGAACTGGATTGGGCTGAATCTGGTCTATGACCATCTAATTTGGTCACAGATTTGCCACGTCAGCTTTGCCACGTTGGATTTGACGTGGCGTGGCCAGATTGCCCGTGACCAAAATATTGGTCATAAAATCTGTGACCTTTTCTTTTGGTCATAGAGGTCTATGACCAATCCCCAAAAAAGGTCATATTGGCTAGTTAGTGACGGTCATAACGTGACCAAGTGTTTTTGGTCACAAAAAGGTCACAAATTAAAATATGTGACCATTCAGTGACCAATATTGAGGGTCATAGAGTAGCATATTTCTTGTAGTGTTTCTTAACTATTTCTGAGACGGGAAGGCGTGAGTTCTCTCAAACTCTATTGAACCGACTTTCAGGCGGTATAGACTTTGATTGGTACTGTCGTCCTCCCCATGGCCACTCCGGGGGCATTTTACTAGGCATCATGACTGATACCATGGAAGTGTTGGATGTTTCGGATGGTGATTTTCATATAAAAATGCACATCCATAATAAAACCGACAATTTCATTTGGAGTCTTGTTGTCGTGTATGGGCCGGCCAGGAGGAGGCTGTGAGATGGTAAACTTGGCAAAAGATAATCCTCACCCTCTTATCATTGGTGGGGATTTCAACTTGCTTCGTTTTCCATTTAAGAAAAGCAGGGGTCGGTTCGACAACCGTTGGCCTCTTTTGTTCAATGCAGTCATTGACAGCTTGAGCTTAAGAGAGATAACAATGGTGGGGAGACAATTCACTTGGACGAATTCTCTCCCGGAACCCACATACGAAAAATTAGACCGTGTACTGATGGATACTGATTGGGAATCTAGGTTCCCATTGGTGTCGGTACAGGCTCTAGAACGTATTGAGGGTTTGTCGGACCATGCTCCCATTCTTTTGACCACAGGCATGCCTGGACCACAGTGTAACCCTTGTTTCAAGTTTGAACTTGGATGGTTGCATCGTGAGGGTTTCCACGAGATGGTCAAAAGAATTTGGGAAAGACCGGTTGCTGGTGATACGCCGATCCAGAGGTGGAACAACAAGATCCGTGCTTTACGCACGCATCTCGTTGGTTGGGCGCGTCATACTACTGGTTTACTTAAAAAAGAAAAGATACGACTATCCTCGATAATTGATGCTCTAGAGGCATTAGCAGAAGTTCGACTATTATCCACGCAAGAGATTGAGCTAAAGAGCCAATCTAATGCTCAAATAGCGAAACTACTGCGTGAGGAGGAGTTAAAATGGTATCAACGTTCCAAAGCCCAATTTATCCTCGAAGGGGATTTGAATACTCGCTACTTTCATAGTATTGCCAATGGTAGACACAGGAAAAAACGTATTCATTCTCTAGTACAGGATGAGGGAACGATTGAGGGCCATGAACAGCTAAAGTCATATATCTATTATATAATTAAAACACAAGACAATGAACGGCTCAGATTTGTTAAGCATCTAACAAGGAAAAAGGAACGACTCAGATTTATACATAACGATTCACGTGCACAAAGATTGAATCGATCGAGGGCTCCAAAGAGCAGTCCAAATTGAGCACGTTTGTCTACTTGGAAACGGAAAGGATAACGTGTCCAGAGAGGAGTCACAATCGAACTGTTATAGGAAAGATTTCCCCGATCTGTACGATTTATCCAGCTATCTAGCACAATCGATGCGTTGAATCGCTCCGGCGTCATGCCCGGTCCGCCGTCTCTTCGTCATGTCGCCGTCCCAGCCGCCACGACATACTCTCGATGCTGAAGCTGAAGCTACAAATCTCTCTTGCCTCGCAATGCTACCGATGCTGAATCTCTCTTGCCTCGCAATGCTATCGATGCTGAAGCTGAACGGCATTGCGGCATGGCGGGCGGCAGCAACGACCTGGCCAATGGCGGTACCAAGATCTCCTCTACTCGATTGATCTCCAGTCTGCCACACAATCGCAGATCAAAGTCGCAACATCAACACATCCATATATCGTCGACGCTCAGGCGCCAGTGGCCTGGCGAATCGGATTCAACGACATCACCGAACCAATAAGTCTCCGGTTGTCCGTCATGGCATCAGCGAAAGTCGAGATGACAGATCGAAAAACTCAGAAGGTCACGCAGTACAAATCGATTTGAAGGACACAAAGACACAACAAGATTCGCTCGAGCGTACCTGCTGGATTTGAAAGTCGTAGACAAGCGGAATCACAACATCCATCCGATATTCTGATCACGCGACTGGATTTGAAAGTCGTAGACAAGCGGAATCACAACATCCATCCGATATTCTGATCACGCGGGTACATGCATGCTGCTCCGCGCTCTGCGCCTGAGCTGGGAATAATCGCTATGAATGTGTGCTATCATTGCTCCCGATCTGTTCTCCAAATCCGGCTTTCAGCTCTGTCCACAGATAATTGACGATACGACCACTGGGCCATCAATTACACAGGCACGCGTTTGATTGACGATAAGTGGCGGACAAAACAACATGCCGGCAGCCGTCCGGCCGCCGCGAGGCGAAGCATTAGGCCGCACCAAGCACACCGGCTTTCTCAACTCCATGGCTGTCAAGGCATCGTGTGCTACACGTTTAAAGACAGGGACCTGATTGATGTTGCGTTGCCGAATGCGTAGTTCCTCACACCGCGACGTCGGCGAGGACACGATCTGCCTCAGCCCACTTTAACTGGCCGGCCAGGAAACCAGGATACGTGCATGTGGATGTTGAGGTATGTACTTATCTGATATGCACAATGCTATTTCTGGTATATAGTACTAGAATGTTTGATCGTGCAAGATGAAAGCAGCTAGAGCCATATGTATATGCAGTATGCAGATGAACTGAAGAACTTTCGCGAGTTCGGGAATTAGTACTCCAACTGTACGCATGCATGTTGCAAGGATGTATTCCAGCTAAGCGGTGACATCATGGTGCGAGGATGAGAGAGAGAGCACAAAGATAAATAAAAAAATTTCCTTCTGCAAAGTGTGTGGAAGATAGCAATTGTTCACCATCAATTGCACTCTATTTTCTAAAAAAAATCAATTGCACTCCGAGCCGGGGCAACAAATCTGGTAGCTGAAGCTTCAGATTCTACGAGGTGATGGACTGGAGCCTTGGTGAAATGATCAGCGGATTTCTTAAACAAGGCTATTACGCTGGATATGCTAGATTCTATCGGGTTCAAAAGAAATAGGCAAAAACCATATTCTGGTACATTTGGCATGATGATTAAAGTAGAAGAGGTGGTCGTGAACTTGCAGGAACATGCGTCAGATCACAGTAGTAGTGTCGTGGACTATGTCATTGTGATAGTCATTGTGTCATTGTGTGCTTAGCCGCTACAACCAGGTAACTACTCACTCTTAGCTTACATATATGCGTACTAAGATATGTCATATGTGCATGTGGTTTAAATTTGTAGATGGAGGATTATGCATCATGCATGTGTGTGATCGTTTGGTTGTGAAATAGAGCCAGCGTTTGGACTATTCCTTACAAAACCAACCTGATTAAGAAGAATTGTCTGGAGGATATTTACATTCAGTTATGAACATATAAGGGCTATTGATCAATAATAATAATAACCAGTAGATTGACGGTTCATATGTGTTTAGATACATTTGTGAAAAAAAAATCAAAACCTAGATTCAAGTTTTAAAGCTTAAATTTAGGTTGAAATTTACACTGTCTAGATTCCCCTACATTTGCACAATTTTGAATCTGCGTTGCGGACACAACCTTTATTAGGTGGATAAAGAATGCAACTCATTTCATATATACAACTCTAAACATAATACATGTGAAATTCATAGGAAGCCAAATTTCAGAATAAAATATGTGTAGAAACGAACCACTATATTTATATAAAAGCGCTCGCCTTAAAACCAAAAGAATTTAATAACACTGGATGAACCTAGGATTGAGTGTATAAAAACATATGCTGACACAAATAGAACATGTACGGGGAAATGCACGGACGAATTGATGTGATTTATGGTTACTCACAGAGTTCATAACTATCAAAAGCGGCAGATCAATGATGCATATCAAAGTTATACCTTTACAAGAACCATGTACAAGGCACGCATAATATCGTGTATAAGGAGTTTGCGTCTCAATGCCAGTATGCGATTTATGCAATACTAATGATTGGAAGTAGGACTACAACTAAGATAATATGGCGTATGACAAGAACGGACAAGCTATGATAAGAATCGGTAGGTCAGCGTGATAACTTTTCTCTAGCAAAGGTACTGGTAATTACAAAGCATAGATAAGCATGATTTGAGCCATACAAGGTCATGATAGTGCAGTAATAAAAAATGAAAGTAACTACGGTTGAGTAGAGAAAAATAGCACAAGGTTTAAGAACGAGCCATTGATGTAAAATCCTAAGAGAGACAAATCCTGAAGGACAGAGGAAGATAGAGTCGGGAAATAGTATCTCACCATGGTTCCATGTGCATACGCAGATGTCAATACCTCTTCTATTTTCTCTCTAATATATCTTAATCAATAATCTAATAAAATAAATCTACAATAACGCTCATTTAGAAATGAATTGGAATAAGTGTTATGTAGATGACGCAGAACTAACATAAAATACCATATGAAATATTTTATTTGATATACGGTATATCTAGCCGCGCAAATGCGCGGGCGACCCAGCTTGTTACTAATTACTATAAAGGCATGTTCGGAGCCCCAGAGGAAGGAAACTTCACACTGGATGAGTCTAGAACAGATGATATACCCCAGGTTTCAGATGAGGAAAATAGCCTACTCACTAACCTCTACTCAGAGGATGAAGTGAGAAAGGCAGTTTTCCAAATGAAGCATAATAAAGCACCTAGACCTGATGGTTTCCCGGCTGAGTTCTACCAGAATTTTTGGGATGTTATCAAGCCTGATTTACTACAACTGTTTGCCTGTCTACATGTTGGACAATTAGAGTTGTTTCGTCTCAATTTTGGTGAGATAATTTTATTACCTAAGGTTAACGAGGCAGAAAGGATTCAAAAATTCAGACCTATATGACTTCTTAATGTTAGTTTTAAAATATTCATCAAAGTTGCTACGATTCGACTGAACAGTGTGGCAGATCATGTGGTTCGTCCGTCACAGACGGGTTTTATGCAAGGTCGTAACATCCTAGATGGAGTAGCGATCTTACATGAAACAGTCCACGAACTACATAGGAAAAAGTTGAATGGGGTAATTCTTAAAATAGATTTGAAAAAGCTTATGATAAAGTCAATTTGTCTTTCCTCCAGCAGACTCTCAGAATGAAAGGTTTTTCTACTGAGTGGTGCGCGTTAATAAATAGCTTTGTTTCGGGAGGAAGTGTAGCCATTAAAGTCAATGATGACACTGGTAAATACTTTCAAACGAAGAAAGGCCTTAGACAAGGTGACCCGTTATCGCCAATACTATTTAATATAGTGGCTGATATGTTGGCTATCTTGATCGAACACGCTAAATCTGAAGGCCAAATTGAAGGAGTGATTCCGTATCTAGTCGATGATGGTTAAAGTTGATGATACAATTATTTTTATGGAACATGACAACGAAAAAGCTCGTAACTTAAAGTTGATTTTGTCAGCTTTCGACCAACTATCGGGTCTTAAGATTAATTTCCATAAAAGCGAATTGTTTTGTTTTGGCGAGGCTCAAGATAACGCCGCCTTGTACGCTGAACTCTTCGGCTGTGAGCAAGGTCAATTTCCTATCAACTATTTGGGTATTCCGATTCATTATCGGAGACTCACAAATGCTGAGTGGAAAAAGGTGGAGGAGAGACTTCAATTACGTTTAAATAGCTGGAAAGGCAAACTTTTATCCCTCGGTGGAAGATTGGTTCTCATAAACTCGGTACTAACGAACATGGTACTGTATATGATTTCATTCTTCCAATTGCCCAAAGGAGTCTTAAAACGATCGGATTACTTCTGGTCTAGATTCTTTTGGCAAGGGGATTGTGAAAAGAAATATATCGGCTGACTAAATGGAGTGTGGTTTGCTGCCCTAAAGACCAAGGAAGGCTCGGAGTTCATGACCTCGAGGTCAAGAATAGAGCCTTGCTCGGTAAATGGCTCTTCAAACTTCTCTCAGAAGATGGAGTTTGGCAAACCCTCCTTAGGAGGAAGTATGTGGGATCTCAAGCCATATCTCAGGTTGTTTGGAAACCCGGTGATTCACACTTCTGGGTAGGCCTCCTTAGGAAGAAGTTCTTTTTCCAACTAGGATCTTTCTCAATTAGGGATGTGATGAAGCTAGGACTTCTAGGGTGGCCCGATCTTCACGGATTGACGGCGAGAGTGGACGAACACACGCAAGAACACGGAGAAACACGAAGAACACCAAGAATACACGAACTCAAACACGATACAAGAACCGTTTCCCTTACCAGTCGGTCCAACCGGCCCAATAGAATCCACACGAGGGTGGGAGATCGGCAAGTAGATACAAAAAGGGATCTTGGATGGTTGTTTCTCCAACGGTCAACCAAACCGATCCAATAAAGTCACCCGAGGATGAAAGATTGGCAAGTAGTCAAACTACAAGTAGAGGTCTTGAATCTGATGGAGGGATAATAACCCGGTAGGCCCATGAAGAGGGAAACGAGACCCGCCAGGAAGGAGGCCCGGTCAGGGCGGTTAGCCCTCAGCACGGGCCGGGTTATGTTTCTGGGCCGGCATCTTGGCGGTGACCCGGCTAAGGAAGGCGATATTCTAGAAGGTACAAGAGGCGGTTCAAGACTTGGAATACACGAAGAGCAAAGGAGCGAAGATAGGACTTGGAGTTCGGGTAGAACCCGGCTCTATTGTGTACGCGGTCAGAGGGCCCGGTATCTATATAAACCGGCCCCTGAGCCATAGCTAGCAAGTCTTTCATAACCCCAAGCTTTAGGCGAGAGAACCATCGAGAGAGACACACAAGCTTTGTAACCTAGATCGAGATCCGGCTCTGTTGTCGTAGCCGGGTTATCGAGACCAAGATTAATAATAAGATAGCAGGAAGTAGGTCTTTATCTCCAATGGAGAGGCCGAACCTGGGTAAACCTGTGTCCCCTGCAATGCTAAACAATCTCCCAGACGCCAGTGTCGCCTTGCCCAAAAACTCAAGCTACCCCAAAGTAGCATCTGCCGTGTTATCTACCCCACGACAGTTGGCGCCGTCTGTGGGAATCGCGGCCAAAGGTGTCACCATCATGGGAGAAGCAAGGAGAGGGGTCGAAAACTTTGTTTTTGGCCAGATCACAGTCAATGAGCAAGGAGAATCCATCGTCGATGATTTTGGCTGGGGGCCGGAATCTGATCTACTTGAATCAGGTGATGTTATTCCAATTGGCAAATTTAATGTTTTTGTGGGCATGATTACAACTAGATCTGCTAGTGATGGAGATTATGAATCTGTGTCAGGAGCCGCCACAATTGTTCAATCTGATGGAGAGGAATCAGTTGGCACAGCTGAAGTTGAGGGGTCCTGAACACGCTGGAGGAACGGCTGGATGACCCGGCAGAATCCCGGGTGACGCGGTGGAACAAGCCGGGTCGGAATCAATCTTGCCCCTGTTCGAAGGCCGGTTTGGGTATGATGCAGAAGAAGAAGATGATGAGGAACAAGAGTCAAGTCCAAGCCCGGTTCGTAGGGTAGCGGTGTACACCGCGCCTTCGTCCAGCATGCAACCATCACCATCAGCTGTTGTTCCACCGGCCTTTACCCCGGGTCAACAGCAGCTGCCCCCAATTCTGGAGTTGGCAGAACAGAGAGTTGATGGAGAGCCGGCTTCGGTCTCAGAGGAAAGCGAGGGTACGGCAAGATACAGAAACAGTTTTGGGTTCCTGCATAACCGGGCCCAAGGAGAGGAAAGAAGTAACACAGCAGCTGCCCCGGCCTTGTTTAACAATGGCCTGGTCTTAGATCCATCAGCACTTACAAGGTTGGTTACTCCAGAAAACGCAGCAGTTAGAGCAATGGAATTGGATACAGCACGCCGAGCGTTGGAGCAGATGCGCAGGGACGCCGAGGCAGAGAGGCAAGAAATAGAAGCAAGAAAGAGGCAAATAGAGGATGAGGAAAATCGTCTCAATGAGATGACCAGGGCGCACCGGAGGAGGCACCAGAGCCGGCTGGCCCCTGGAGAAAACGTTATAAACCCAGCAGTACTGTTTAGGACCCCAGAAGATCCAGTTGGTGTCACCCAGGTGGCTCCAGTTGTAAGGGCAGATGTAGAACCAGATAGAGGAACAGGAGCAGCTGGGGTTGCAGCGGCAACGGCGCCGGGTCTTCTCGCTGGGGTAGCCAGGGGAAATCCGGGTCTGCCGCCCAGAACACCAAGGTTTCACACGCCGGCGGGTCACTATTCAAATCCGGCGGATAACGTGTATGCAGCAACTTTGGCGCTTGATCGTATTCCATTGGGAGACACGCCAGCGGAGATTGAAGCCCGGCGCGCCATTGACATGTTACGCACTGCAGTTGTCCAGCAAACTCAGTATTCAAGGGAGAAAAGTGCATTGCATTCCACAACGTATCGTAGCAAGAGTCGCAATGGAGGTAACCCGCCATTGGCCGGGCCTGTAGCGGCACAGCAGCAAAACCCGCCCCAGCAAAATCAAAATCAAAACAATCAGCAGCATCAACCCGCCCCAGCAATTTCCATAGCTCAGCAGATAGTCAATAGATCACGCGCGGGGAGAAGTGCGGGCAATGCAAACCCGGTAGTACCTGCAGCAGGAGTACCACAAGGAGGACCGGGTCCTGCACCAGCCGCGTCTGCAAGCTCACCCGGTAATATCAATATTTCGGCAAGTTCTAGTTTAGCCGGGCCAAAATGTCTTTCAGATTCCATTAGAGCAGAGCCTTTCCCTGAGAAGTTCAAGGAGCCAAGCAAGATATCCAATTATGAGCCCAGCATGGACCCGGCCAGCTGGTTGAGCAGTTATGAGATGGCGATGTGTATACGCAATGCCACAGAGAATGTTTGTGCCAAGTACATGTATTTGATGATGAGCGATGGAGCAGCGAAGTTGTGGTTTAAAAATCTACCAGAGAAGTCCATTAATTCCTGGGATGAGTTGAAGGCGGTTTTCACCAAGCACTTTCAGGGTACGTGCAAGCGTTTGTTTTCCATTGAGGATCTTGATCGTTGTATACAGAAAAAAGGCGAGTCAGCACGTCATTGGATGGGCCGGGTCACGGAGATCCTGCACTCTTCATCTGGTATTGAGCCCAAGGATGCAATTTCATCAATGGAGAAAACTTGTAAGTATGCACCACTTGTCCAGAAGCTGGGTCGCATGAAGGAAGGGCACCGGGTTAAGCCGGTCACCATGGCAGAGTTGATGGATGCTTGCAATAGGCATGCAGCCACTGACAAGACTCAGGATGAGCCTGAGGAGGAGAAGGGGAAAGGCGCGGCAAATAATGGTGGAAGGAACAATAATGGCTCAGGAAACAACAATAACAATAACCAGAATCAGCATAAGCGAGGTCATAATGATGGAAGTTCAGAGTTAGTAGCAAACACCAATACCGGGTTTCAGAGGCAAAGGATGGACGGGAACTACCAGGAAAACAGAGGTTATCAGGAAAATAGAGGTTACCAGGACAACAGGGGTTATCAGGGGAACAGTGGAAATCACAATAGTGGAGGTAGTTACCAGGGAACACGCCCAATGAGTACTGAGGAAGCTTTTAGGATGCCGTGTCCTCGCCATAGCAAGATGGGCAGACCATCCAATCATTCATTGGCACAGTGTGTGGATTTGAATAGGTGGAAAAATAATGAGGTGCAGAGAGCTCTGCAGGGAGCAAACAGAAGTGGAGGACCCGGCCAGGGTGGTAACCCGGCTGCGGGGCCTCTAACAGGAGCAAATGCGGTACCCACTGGAAACCCGGGTCAGGGTCAGAACCAGAACACGAGTAACCAAGGAGGATTTTCACAGCAGCCAAGGCAACTTGGTCAGTATCACATTTATACCAGTGGCACAACAAAAAGAGAGAGAAAGATAGTCAAAAGGGCGGTTAATACAGTGGCAGCTGGAATTCCAAGGTATTTGAGGTGGTCAGAGCATGCAATTACTTGGAGCAGAGCAGATCATCCAGAGGTGGTGGAGCACCCGGGCCTGCTTGCGCTAGTTGTTGCTCCTCAAGTTCATGGCTTCGAGTTGAAAAAGGTTTTGATGGACGGTGGCAGTAGCATCAATATTTTGTACTGGGACACGTTTGTGCGCATGGGTTGAAGGAGTCACAGTTGCAGAAAACGTCAACAATTTTTCACGGTATAGTTCCGGGAAAATCAGCCACACCAGAGGGTAAAATTTCATTGGAGGTAGCTTTTGGCGAGTCTATCCATAACTTCAGATCAGAGTGGCTCACGTTTGAGGTGGTAAAGTTTCCAAGTCCATATCATGCATTGTTGGGAAGGCCGGCTTATGCCAAGTTCATGGCAAGGCCGTGTTATGTGTATCTCCAGTTGAAAATGCCGGGTCCCAATGGGATCATCACTGTTCATGGTAACAGGGAAATAGCAGCAGAGTGTGATGAAGGGGATGCAGCCCTGGCAGACAAACGTGTGCAAGAGAGGAGTTGAAAGCTTACAGATCAAATGTTGACCCACAGGATAACACGGCGCTCAAGAAGCCAATGACAGAAGATGATAGGGCAAAGTTTAAAGCAGCAAAGGACACAAAGATGGTGGATTTTGTGCCTGGGGATTCCTCCAAGCAGTTCGCCATAGGGACAAACTTAACTGACAAATAGGAAAGCGCGCTCATCGAGTTCATCCGTGAGAATCGGGATGTTTTTGCGTGGACACCTAGTGACATGCCAGGCATTCCAACTGAACTCGCTGAGCACCGTTTACATGTTGATCCCAAGGCTAGGCCGGTAAAACAAGGTTTGAGAAAAATGAATGCAGAAAGGAGAAAAGCAATTGGAGAGGAGATAGCCCGGCTTCTGGAGGCCGGCTTTATCATGGAAGTGTTTCATCCAGAGTGGTTAGCTAACCCGGTTTTGGTTCTGAAAAAGAATAATGAGTGGAGGATGTGTATTGATTTCACGAGCTTGAACAAGCATTGTCCCAAGGATCCGTTCGCACTGCCGCGCATTGATCAAATTGTGGATGCTGTTGCAGGTAGCGAGCTCTTGTGTTTTCTGGATGCGTATTCAGGTTATCATCAGATCAAACTTAACAAGGAAGATTGGGAGAAGACGTCGTTTATCACCCCCTTTGGTGCTTTTTGTTACAAGACCATGACTTTTGGGTTGAAGAATGCAGGAGCAACTTATCAGAGGTGTATCCAGAATTGTTTTCATGATCAGATTGGGCGCAATGTGCACGCTTATGTTGATGATGTGGTTATCAAGTCAGAAAAAGCCGGGTCATTTATTAATGACCTTGCAGAGACATTCAAGAATCTGAGAGAGTACAAGATGAAGCTTAATCCTACGAAGTGTGTGTTTGGGGTTCCAGCGGGCAAGTTACTTGGTTTCATTGTGTCAGAGCGTGGAATTGAGGCAAACCCGGAAAAAATTCGTGCAATCCAGAGTTTGAAAAGGCCAGAGGAGTTGGCTGATGTTCAGAAGCTGACAGGCTGTGTGGCTGCGTTGAGCCGGTTTATTTCCCGGCTTGGAGAAAAAGCTATTCCGTTGTATAAGCTGTTGAAGAAGACAGATAACTTTGTGTGGAATCAAGAGGCAGATGAGGCCTTTGAGGCCTTGAAGAAGCAGTTGTCAAAGCGCCAGTTTTAGCGGCGCCGGGTCCCAAGGAACCCATGCTTTTGTATGTTGCAGCCGGGCCTCAAGCTGTGAGTGCCGTGGTGGTGGTTGAGCGAAAAGAGGAAGGAAAAGAGAACCCGGTACAAAGGCCGGTCTATTATGTCAGCGAGGTCCTATCAGAAGCAAAGCAGAGATACCCACATTGGCAGAAGCTAGTGTTTGGTGTTTTCATGGCTAGTAGAAAGTTGAAGCCGTATTTTCAGGAGCATCCAATTACGGTGGTCAGTTCTATTCCCTTAGCAGATATCATCAGAAACTCCGAAGCTACAGGAAGAATTGCCAAGTGGGCAATTGAAATGGGGGATTATCACATTGATTATGTGCCTCGCACAGCTATCAAGTCTCAGGCGTTGGGATTTTCTTAATGATTGGACACAGTTGAATGCACCACCTCTCACCCCGAGTCTCAAATCTTGGGTTATGCATTTTGACGGGTCTAAACAAGAGCAAGGTTCAGGAGCTGGAGTGGTGTTAACTTCTCCCAAAGGTGACAAGTTGAGTTATGTTTTGCAAATTCACTTTGATTGTACCAATAATGTGGCAGAGTATGAGGCCTTGTTACATGGTTTGCGTATGGCAAAGGAGATGAACATCAAGCGTATTAAGTGCTATGGGGATTCAGATCTTGTGGCGCAGCAAGTTTCAGGAACTTGGGACAGAAAAGATGCAACTATGGCGGCTTACAGGCGAGAGGTGGATAGAGTAGCTGGGTTCTTCTCAGGCTATCAGTGGATCACATTGACCGCAGGAAAAACGATGCTGCAGATGCTTTGTCAAGACTCGGCTCACGCAGAGAGCCGGTTCCACCTAACGTTTTCTTGGACGAGCTATGGGCTCCATCAGTCAAGTCCCAGGATGAGGAAGAGTTGGCAGACCCGGATTCGCAGCTGGTGGCTGTAACCCGGGAAATTCCAGAGTGGACAGAACCGTATCTTGCATATCTTTTGAGAGGGGTGTTGCCCCAGCAGGAAGTCATAGCCCGGCAGATCGTGCGCCGGTGCAAGGCCTATGTGGTCATAGATGGTGAGTTATATAAGAGAAGTGTTTCAGGGGTATATCAGAGATGTGTGTCTGGAAAGGAGGGCCGGCAAATTCTGAAGGAAATTCACGAGGGAGATTGTGGTCATCATGCTTCAACTAGGTCCTTGGTTGCAAAAGCTTTCAGGCACGGTTTCTTTTGGCTCACAGCCCAGGCAGATGCAGAGCGCTTGGTGAATAGATGTGATGGATGTCAAAGGTATGCAAGACAGATTCATGTGCCGGCTCAGGAGTTGAGAACAATACCTTTGACTTGGCCCTTTGCAGTTTGGGGGCTTGATATGGTGGGTCCTTTCAGCATGTCTCCTTGTAAGAAAACCCACCTCCTCGTTGCCATTGACAAGTTTACCAAGTGGGTTGAGGTCATGCCTGTTACAAATTGTGAGGCGGCAACAGCAGTGAAGTTTCTGAAGCAGATCATACACAGGTTTGGGTATCCCCATAGTATTATCACAGACAATGGTACTAATATGTCCTTGGGAGAGATGGCAAAGTTTTGTGGAAACAATGGTATACGTTTGGATGTTGCTTCTGTGGCTCATCCTCAGGCCAATGGGCAAGTTGAACGAGCTAACCAGGAGTTACTCAGAGGATTGAAACCACGTCTCCGGGTCCCGTGTCTCAGAGCCGCCGGAGCGTGGGTGGAGGAATTGCCATCAGTTGTTTGGGGAATCAATACAACACCAAACAGATCCACAAAGATGACCCCTTTCTTCATGGTGTATGGGGCAGAGGCAGTTTTGCCAAGTGATATTATTCATGACTCGCCTCGCGTGGCGGCTTACGTGGAGACAGAAAATGAGAAGACCCGGCAGGATTCTGTTGACCTGCTGGAGGAGAATAGAGAGCAAGCATTGGAAAGATCAGCAATTTATCAGCAAGATTTGAGGCGGTATCACAGCCGCCGGGTTAAAACTCGCACCTTCCAGGAAGGTGATCTAGTGTTGCGATGGGTGCAGTCCAAGGAAGGGATGCACAAGTTATCTCCTCCTTGGGAAGGGCCCTTCATCATAAGCAAGAAATTGAACAATGGTTCATACTATTTGGTGGACGCTAGAGAGAAATCAGAGACAGTCAATGACTCAACGCACTCTACCTTTTCTATGGAAGAGCGTGAGAGGCCGTGGAACATTGCGCAGCTGCGCCCATATTATACTTAGCATGAAAAAGATGTATCAGATGTAACACACGATGTAACAGGCAGCAGGTTTCAGACGCGCTCTTTTCCTTACCAGGGTACCTAAGGGGACTGGAAGGTTTTTAATGAGGCGGCTTGCTGACCTAACCTTTTCTATCAATAAAGTGAAGGTTGAAGCAGAAATTTGTCTTGTCTCAGTTGTTTCAGTTTTATAAGCCGGTTATTTTTCTTTGTTCTATATGTATTGTGGCAGTTCTGGGTCAAGCTTGGTCCTGGGGGCTTGTCATTGAGATAGCTAAAGTTATTTCCCCAGGACCCGGGTTTCAGTTTTGGTTGCAGTTGTTTAAGTTTTTTATTTTTGAGGATGCCCAGAGAGTGCGTCCCACCAGTATTTTGGATCAATGGGGTACTGAGGCATAAGCCCTTTACTTTATAAACATTGATCCAGGTCTTGGGGGCTCTTACTGCAAAAAGTCTGTAGCTGCAATCCCAAGACCCGGCTTTTATGCCACTAGTATTCTTGGTTATCTTGCTGTGTAGCTGATGTGACTCGCACTTATATGGCCTGATTGCACACCTGGAAACTCAATCAACCATGAAGCCCATTGGGACTTGGTTCGACCCTGTTTTTCTCAGAGAAGTTGCGCCAGGATATCCATGCGAAAGCCGGCTCACAGTTAAAGAAACCAAAAGGGTCATCAAAACCACAGAAGATAAGTAATTGGATATTTCTCATGTCATGTGATTCCACATAGTTTCACCAAAGTTTAAAACAAGTGCAAAAGCATACATCACAGGCATGGTATCAGAATAGCTAAGTTATTACAATAAGTGCCTCAAGGGCCAAATGACATTAAGTTTTCTGGCAGAGACACAGCATCTGCATAAGTTTAAGAGCCGGCTTCTGGAGCCGGGTTAGTGGAAGGAGTTGTAGCTGGGGTGCCATCTTTGGCGCTTGCCGAGTCATCCTTGGCCGTCTCTGCTTCTGCTTCCCGGGTCTTGGGGGCTCCATCAGTGCGCCAGGTGACAAGTTGAAGGGACTGGAAGTAATGTTCATCTTCATCTTCCACTGGTGCACGTGCTGGAGGTGGCACAGTGGGAGTTGAGGAGCTTGGCGCAGCAGAAGCACTTGGAGCAGTTTTATCACCAGCAACAGATTCCTTGTAGCTTTGTAGCAGGTCGATGCGTTGAGGCTCGTCGTCCACAATTTCTTTATTCGCCTCGTTGTAGCCATACTGGATGGTGTTAAGCTTCAGATTGTTGGCAATTTGGGTAGCCACGAACCGGGTCTGCTTCATAACCCGGCTGTAGGTCTTCCTGTCAAAAGGAGTGCCATCTGCATTGTACTCAGGAAAGCCCGATGCCAGAGGAGCCGGGTCAAGTTGGGGATAGTAAGCTTTAGCCAAAGCTAGGCTGCGCATGGCCCCGGCCCTGCATGCAGATTTCTTCAGCAGGTGAATCCAGCCAGGCATTGTGGACAAATGGCCCAGCACTTCAGTGTAAGTGCTGGGCGGGTTTTCCCAGTTTCTTGCAGCCTTGATGACCTCGCAACTCCCAAAGTATAATTGGCGGACCAGTGTATACATGCATTTGACTTTCTCAGTTGCGGTCTTGCGGATGTTGCCATCACGTGCACCTGCAAAAGGGAAACAGTGTCAGGCATAGTTTACATGCCGAGCTTGGAACAGACGAAAACTTTACCGGGTTTTGAGAGTATTGTGCTTACCAACAAGGGAGGCAACCATGGCAGTAATCATCTTCTTCAGGCGGGTCAGCTCGCTGGTAGCTGTATTCAATTTCTGTTGGAGGCTGGTCAGCTGCTCTTGAAAGTTTTCTTCATGCTCTTGCATGTCCCGCTTCAAGTCTGAGTTCTCCTGAGTCAAGGCAGTTATTTTTTCTTCCAGGGCTTGAAGTTTGTTTGCCCCTTCAGCCCGGGTCTCAGTCTCAGCTTTTAAGGCTCCTTGTAGCCGGGCCACTTCTTCATTGGCTTGGTTCACATGTTCCTGTTAAAAAAAAAGTGCACAGTTTAGCCTCAAGTTACTAAGGAATTATTAGCCTGGAACTTGGGGGCTACAAAGTTTCAAAAGTTTGCAACAGACAAGTAAAGCCCCAGGTTGCCGCAAGCGTGCTAACCCGGTGCTTGGGGGCTACACGGGTGAAAGTTTTAAAATTGTTCAAGTGATTAGTCCCAGGTTGCTGTGGACAGCTAACCCGGCACTTGGGGGCTACAGTGTTGAAAAGTTTTTGTAAAGGATGTTGGCGTTTCAAGCACCAAGTTTTTCAACAAGTGATAAATTTGGAGCTTGGGGGCTAGGCAGAGTATGGTTATGCAAGAAGTAAGAAGGTAAGTAAAGTTAAAAGCACACCTGGTACCGTTTCTGAAGCAGAGAGACAAGCTCAGTCTCCAAGTTCTTATGATGAGCAAGGCGAGAAAAGTATTCCTCGCACAGAGCCGGTGTGGACATGGAGTTCAGAGTCGCCAGATCCAAAGAAGCAACCGGGTCCTTGCCCTTTGCAGAGGGATCCACCTTGATTTCTGGTGCTGTGACCTTGGCAATGGCAGTGGACACGCCAGGAGCCGGGCCTTGCTTAGACCCGGTGATCTGGACTTCTGGGTCAACTTCTTTGGTTCCAGACCCATGCCCGGGTGATTGCGCGTCTGGGCTTGGTTTTGGAGCAGCTGGCGGGCTTGGTGGTGTGGCTATCACGTTCTCTGCGCCAGATTCTTCCTTCTGGGCTTGCTCCTCAACATGTACTTCCATTTGGGAAGGTTCAGCTGTAGCAGGTGGAGGAGAGGCAGCTGGAGAAGATTCCGGGTCTTCCTCCACAATAGCTTTGGCACTGAAGCGAAAAGAGGTGAATTTAGTTACAGAAAAGATTAAAGTGTTGAAAAATGAAAAGAAAGGAGAGTAATCCTAACCCGGTATTGATGAGGAAATCCTCGGGCGTGCTAGCCGCGTCCGAGGAAGAATCTGATACACGAGAACGTTTAGGAACCCGGATTTTGCCAGCCAAAGGATACTTTTTGCTGGGCGTCTTCTGGATCGATTTGGCCCAGCTTGATAAAGAACATGGAGGGATACCTGTGCTCAAAGTGACATGGCTTGCAGAGGACCGGGTCCGCGGTTTCTTGTTGGCTTCAGCTTCTTTCTCAAGTTCCTTTTCCTGTGTTGGTATTTGAGTTTGAGATGAGTTCATCATGCAAGTTGAGGAACGAGAAAATGGCACCTTTGCAATTGCAGCTCGGGTCCTCTTTTGAGGAGTTGGTGCAACAGCTTGTGGACCCGGCAATACGTCCGGAGCCGGGTCATTGGGGCCTGGAATGAGAAGAGCCGGGTTATCAGTAGAAGTGTCCTTTTTGGGGACTTCGTTGTTAATCAGCTCGAGGAAGAGCCGGCCTATGGAGTCTGGCTCACCTTCTTCTTCTTCTTCTTGGTCGTCACTTTCTGTGTCCTCTTCAGCAGAGGATGTAGGGGTGTAATCTGCACTCCACCATTTGGAGTCCTGGAAAAAGAAATATCAGTAACAGTTTGCAAGAAGTACCGGGTTACAGTTTACAGAAACAAGTAAGGGCAAGTTTTTTACCGTAGGAGGCTTGTTTTTGGCACTGTACGGGGCGAGCCCGTTCATAGCAATATCAGTCTTCTTTTCGCCAAGGAGCCTCTTGGCGTTCTTCACGATTTGGTCATCCAGCAGAGTGATCTCTGAATAACGCATGTCGTCAGTGGTCTCTTCTGTGTATTCATGGAAGAGCCGGGTCCTGATGCTGAGGGGCTGGATGAACCAGCCGATCCAGCACTTGACCAGGTCAGTCCCCCTGAGTCCATGTGCGAGCAGGGCTTTGGCCCGGCGGAGCGTGGGCTCGAGCTTGACCCGGTCTGCGTCTGGCGTAGCTGTTCATCTTTGCTTCGTAGGTCATGCCCGAGTTCCGAAAAGCCGGGTAACGAGCATCATCTGACTCGGGTGAAGTGTCTTTGAAATAGAAATATGTGTTTTGCCATCCCTTTGGATGGCTGGCAAGAGCAAGAGCCGGGAAATCACATTCCCTCCGGCGCTGGATCGCCACTCCACCGTAAGGGCCAAGGTTGTCTTTGCGGGATGGGTTGCAGTAGAAAAATTCTAGGAAAAGTTCAAGGCTGGGGGCTATTTGCAAGTAATCCTCGCAGAAAACTACAAAGTTGCTTATGTTGAGAATGGAGTTGGGGCCTATGTCTTGTGGCCTAAGACCGTAGTATTTTAAGACCCGGCGAAAGAACAGGGAACCCGGTGGGCGGAAACCGCGCAGGACATGATCTAAGAAGGCTACCACTTCACCTTCCTTGGGGTTTGGGCGGATCTCCTCTCCAGGGGCGCGCCACTGGATCTCGTTCTGAGCCGGGAGTTCGCCCCGGTTCACGAAAGACTGAAGGGTGGTCTTGGTCGCACTGGACCTTGTCCAGTTCACTGGAGCGGCTGCGGGAGCCGCGGATCCAGATGCACCAGCAGCAGTACCAGAAGGTTTCTTTGCGAGCTTTTTGGCCGCACGGGGCCCTCCAGATTTTATCTTCTCCTTCGTCATGGATTTCAGCTCTGGAGGAGGACAGAGCGCAACAATGGCGTTATGAACCCTAGTTTGGATGCGGAAGTGAATAATGAAATACGGAGCCAATCTAGAAGAAATAAAGGTTGGAATCGGATGCGCGGAATGGATAAAAGTAAGAATCGAGGTTACCTTGGAGATTGACGAGATTAAGGGCGCGATTGAAGATCGGAGTTCCGGCGGCTGCGGTGGCAGTGACGCGAGCGTGAGGTAGGGGATGAACGTGAGAATGGGGAAATTTACTCTGGGGGTTATGGCCAGATATTTATAGCCACGGTGAAAACCCTAGGGGTATTGCGGTAAAAATGAGCGGATAAGATAAGCATCTTCTCCGGGAAGCCAGCGACAAACAGACAGGACAAAAGGAATATTCTTTGACTCCAGTTATGACTAGCAAGTGGTCCAGTTGAGTTGAGATTTTCGCTAAGTGTTGGGTGGAGACCCGGAGACATATGACCTAGTATGAGAAAGCCGGGTTACGGTATGACCCGCCAAGAAGAGTTGGCCCAGTTAAGCAGAAAGATAAAATAGTGCGTTATATGTATTTGTTGTTTTTGTATTTCAGGCGGTTAACCCGGCAAGCCAGGGTACCAGCATTGATCAAGGAAGCGACACAAAGTTGGAAGCAAAGCATGGCAACCTGGTTACCTGGTTAACCTGGGGGCTACTGATGGAGGGATAATAACCCGGTAGGCCCATGAAGAGGGAAACGAGACCCGCCAGGAAGGAGGCCCGGTCAGGGCAGTTAGCCCTCAGCACGGGCCGGGTTATGTTTCTGGGCCGGCATCTTGGCGGTGACCCGGCTAAGGAAGGCGATATTCTAGAAGGTACAAGAGGCGGTTCAAGACTTGGAATACACGAAGAGCAAAGGAGCAAGATAGGACTTGGAGTTCGGGTAGAACCCGGCTCTATTGTGTACGCGGTCAGAGGGCCCGGTATCTATATAAACCGGCCCCTGAGCCATAGCTAGCAAGTCTTTCATAACCCCCAAGCTTTAGGCGAGAGAACCATCGAGAGAGACACACAAGCTTTGTAACCTAGATCGAGATCCGGCTCTGTTGTCGTAGCCGGGTTATCGAGATCGAGACCAAGATTAATAATAAGATAGCAGGAAGTAGGTCTTTATCTCCAATGGAGAGGCCGAACCTGGGTAAACCTGTGTCCCCTGCAATGCTAAACAATCTCCCAGACGCCAGTGTCGCCTTGCCCAAAAACTCAAGCTACCCCAAAGTAGCATCTGCCGTGTTATCTACCCCACGACAGAATCCACAAGAGGGATCTTCTCCACTAGGGGAGGAACCATCCCCACAAGGGGAGGAAGGAGACCATCGTGAGGTGAAGGAGCACAGCTCTACTCTAATCTCAAAACATAGTCTATCTTAACCCTAGGCAGCCAAGGGGTATTTATAGTCTTAGTACAAAACGGGGGTAAGACACGCGGGGTCGGGGAGACTGGCCTGGGGGCCGGCCTAGGCCAGCCAGGAGGCCGGCTGGCGCTGGTGGGTGGCCGGCCTGTGGCCCGGCCGAGGCCGGCTGGAGGCCGGCCGGGTCTGGAGGCAGCCCGGCCCTGGGGCCGGCCCAGGCCGGCTGGGAGGCTGGCTGGCCAGTCTCTCCGCTTCTTCTTTTTCGTCTTGACGCTTTCTCCTCCTCTTCCATGCGTACGCCTTGGATAGTCTTGAGTCTTGAGCTTCCGCGGCATCTACCCGAATGTCCGTACTCGTCATGTGAAACCTATCATAGAAAAGGGGTAGATGCTCACGTAGTATACCATCCAAAGGGGCACGAAATGAGATCCGTAGAGGAAAGAGTTCACCTTTGAGCTCAATGACGACTTGTCATATGTTGGGTTGTTTGACATGGTGATGGTCCTAGGTTGGGCTACATCATCTTCCCCCCTTCAAAAAGAGTCGTCCTCGACTCTTGCTCGTCATCATCATGGCAAGGAGGTAGATGTGTAGACCTTGTCGTGGATTTCACCATGTAGTCGTGTTTGATGGAAATGATGTGGCACTTCTTCAATGTCCTTTCGCCTTTCAAGTATCCTACAAAACTCACAAGGAAGACGAAACAACACTCAAAGAGTAGCCAATTCTTGAAGGTCATCGCATGAGCGCTTATGTAGAAGGAAGTCACCTTAGCAAGATGCCGATGAGCTCTTCTTGCAAGATCTTCCGTCATAGGAATGCGTGGTTGAAGCAACTCATGGAGGCTCATCCAAAGGTACGACCTACACATCAAAGACCAGGCAAACCATGTGTGTGCAAGATAGAGGAGCATATCATCAATGACATGTCCATTCATGTTCATTACACCATTAGCACAACACAAATATGTGAAAGTCAAAGCATATGCAAGGTCAAGGTGCAAGCAACTTCTTGAAACATCCTCAAAATGTGGGAACACAAAAACTCCATGAAAATGTGAGAAGGCAATGATAGTTATCTCATTTTGAACCATATGATCATTATTGCACACAAGGCATTGGAAAGAGCAATTTGTCATCATCCTTGATGCAATAAGAGGAGAGCTTGGCAAAAACACACAATGAAGAATGTCCAAAATATCATCATGGTGGCAAATAAAGCACATGAAAGAGCAAGTTTTCAACATATTTGTTGCAACACCAAATTGGTAGAAACCAAAATACTCATGACAAGACATGCATAAAATGTCATTATGGTTCCAAACAAGCCATTGGAAAGAACAATTGTTCATCATTTTTGTTGCAACACATAAATCATCCATGTGAAAGATCAAGTAAACATGCTTGTCATAGAGGAGACCAAAAGCAACATCATGAGTGCAAACAAACCATAAGCAAGAGAAATTGTTCAACTTGTTTGATGCAAAACATGGGCAAAGTATTAGAGTTGGATTCAATCCATTACTCACATGTATGCTCTCAAGAGCTCTTGTTGTCAACTCATGCTCAATTGAGGTTGACATTATCATGCGGTTACCGGCACACACAAGACACCATATGAAGAAATTATGTGCACGGTATATGAACACATCATCCATCATGAAGTGTCTCTTCATTTGCTCATCACCAAACACATCAAAATCAATGGGAAAATATGACATATGTGGATGGTCACTATGCAAAGTGAAGGATGGAACAAGATCCATAAGAGAAAACGAAACATCTCCAAAATGAGAGAAAGCTATGGGGGCAATCTCGTTAGCAAGCATTTCAACATTATTGCAAGCAACACATGTGAGAGAAAAATTGTCCAACATGTTGCATGCCACAATGGGAGAAAAATGGAAACATTCATAACAAGGCATGCTCATGGCAAAGGCATCACAAATCGGTAATTCCACATGATCAACATTGGTTTCAAACAAAGTATCACATGGGAATAAGAACGAATCATATGTGACATCAATAGAATCATCCATAGCATGCAAACAATCATAGTTCATCATGTCCACTAGAGGGAACATGGTCACATCAACACCCATACCTTGGTAGTCCCGCTCATGTGAAGTAGGTGTTGAAGTAGTAGGGCTTCCATGTAGCCGACTTGTCCATCATGAAGTAGACATGGGGTGGTATCATCATCATCATCCATGTACATCTTCTCCATTTGAGGCACCGTCAAGTCGAGTAGAGGCGTCTCATCAGCCATAGCACCTAGCACACAATGAGAAAACACACTAGAGGTAGAGGTTAAGTTGTTAGAAATCGAAATGGCCTCACAAGACCTATCAACTACCTCTCTCAACTCAAGTGGTGTATCACTCATTCCCTCAAAGTGAAAGCACTCAAACTCACATACGGTGGAGGCACTCAACTCACTATCACTCTCACTCAAGTGGGCTAAGTGGCTCTCATCCTCACATGGGATTGGTACTATCTCACAACACAAGCTCATAGGGATATGCTCGGTTTTCTCATCTCCATACGCCTCCAAGATTGAAGGGAAACTCCCATGCTCAACCTTCTCGACCTCGTCGCCTCCAAAGATGCATGCCATAAGAGGGGCATCATCACTCAACTCCATTGCCGAAGGGAACATCCCATGCTCGGCATCATCATCACTTGACCCATGGTCAAAGGTGATAGCATACTCCATGCACGCCTCCTTGGTCGAAGGGAAAATCCCATGCTCGACCATCTTGTCATCTCCTTTGAAAGGACACAGATGTCGCCTAGAGGGGGGTGAATAGGCAATTAAAATTCTTCTATGTTTTAGGCTTGAATAAATGCGGAATAAAACTAGCGGTTAATTTATCAAGCACAAAACCTAAACAAAGCTAGGTTTACCTATGTGCACCAACAACTTATGCTAATCAAGATAAACAACTAAGTGATAGCAAGATATATTACTTCAAGCTCGATGGCTATCACAAAGTAAATTGCATAAGTAAGAAGCTCGGGTATAGAAATACCGAGGCACTTGGAGACGATGATTTATCCCGAAGTTCACTTCCCAATGGAAGCTACGTCTCCGTTGGAGCGGTGCGGAGTCACAAAGTGATCTCCGAATAGCCGTCAAATGGCACACCGTAATCTCCTTCGTGCCTCCACCAATGCGGAGTGCCACGAACCACTATGGGACACTTAAGGGTGGTCACCGAACCCGTACAAGGATGAGGCACACTCCACAACTTAATTGGAGGCTCTCACCGAATTCCCACGGCTCCCAAAGCCACAAGAATCACAAGGTTGGGGCGCAACTCCACAACTTAATTGGAGGCTCCCAACTATCCCGCGAGCCACCAAAACTCCGAGATCAACAAGGACCGTCTAGGGCACTCCAAGTACCCAAGAGGACAAGCTCTAGGGCACCCCAAAAACCCAAGAGTAACAAGCTTCTCAACTTCGATTTCCACGTATCACCGTGGAGAACTCAAACCGATGCAACCGATGCAATGAAGGCAAGACCACTAGAGGTGGTCAAATCCTTCACTCCCAAATCCCACCAAAAGCAACTAATGCTTGTGGGGGGGGGGAGAAGAGAGGAAGAACAAGGAAGAACCCAACAAATGGAACTCCAAGATCTGGATCCAAAGGCTTCCCCTCACTTAGAGGAGAGATGGATTGGTGGAACAATAGATCTAGATCTCCTCTCTCTTTTCCCACTAAATGGAGGCAAGAATCATGGAGGGATTGAGAGATAGCTAAGCTCATGAAGGTCAACAATGGGGGTCAAATTCGTGCACAGCAAAAGCTTGATGGCTGAAGGTAGGTGGAGGGGTATTTATACCCCTCCCAGAAAAAGAGCCGTTGCAGACAGAAAAATTGGATATTCCGATATAAGTCATGATCGGATAATCCGACTGGATCGGATAGTCCGAAACACAAAGTATCGGATAATCCGGCACAGTCGGATAATCCGGGTAGACCTATATTGGATATTCCGAAAAACTTCAGTACACCACAAAACAGGCAGCAAGAAGTCCTTAGCCGATTTCGAGAGAAAACTTAAGAATCGGATATTCCGAATCAGCTTGATCGGATATTCCGAAAAACTCCAGTATGCATTGTTTTAAAAGTCCTTAGCCGAAATCGAGCAATCTTGAGAATCGGATAATCCGAGTAGGCTAGGACCGGATAATCCGATTCCCCTGCTTGAGCAAATCTTGACAGAACAGCAAAACCTGAAATGCAATAACTTTCTCGTCGAACTCCAAAACAGGTGAAACCAATTCTGTTGGAAAGGAAACGACAAGAGCTTTCCTATCTCGAAGGTGGACCACTAAATGGAGGCAAGAATCATGGAGGAAATATTAAGGGTCACAAATATAGAGGGGATACCACACATGGGAAGGTGTGGACCCTATCTCGAAGGTGGACCAATAATATTTCCAACCCGAAAACACAACAAGTTTTCCATACGAAATCCGTTTTCAGAGAACTTGGGCTTGTCATGAAGATCACAACAAGCACCAAAACCCAACAAGGAGAAAATCCAAATAAGAACCAAGAAAGATGATGATGCCAAGTATGCAAAGGTTAGAGCTCTCTCCAACTGATACGCAGCTTTAGTCGAGAGCCCCTCTTGATAGTACGGTATCTATCCTATAACCCGGTCTCCCAACTAGCACCACGAGACCGGTAAAATAGAAACCCTATCATACCTTTGCCTTGCGCATTCCACTTGAGCTAGATGTTGATGATCTTGATCTTTTCAAGTGGACCACCTTTCTTGATTGCGCTTCGCTTGGTGAAGACTCAAATATTGCTCCCCCATGCTCCACTATGGGAGAGACACTCATAGGCACATATTCACTTGACCATTATCTCCAAGAGGGTGGCAAGCATCAAGCATATGATATCTTCGAGATACTTCTCTTGAACTTGCACAACTCAAGCTTGATGACGATCACCACTTGACGTCATCCTTCATGGGCTATATGAAATATTCATTTGATGCAACCCCATGGAAAGATACCTAACCATACATATAAATGCCACACACATATCATGGGTTAGTTCACAAAGCTATATGGACAATTGCTTACCATACCAAGAGATACATGATCCCACTTGGTACATCTTTTAGCTGTGTGAGTTGATCAATATCTTGATCAACCTTGTATCTTTTCTTCTCTTTTCAATAGATGATGTCTTGAAGATAACCATGAATGATCACTAATCCTTTTCTTCAAGACATACTTGCAATATGCTCAACTCACATATGACCAATCATCGGATAACTCCTCGAATAATAACTTGGTCATCACATACTCTTCTTCTTGATCTTGATGCCAAATACTTCATTATATCAATATATTCATGGCATCAACCTTGAATCCAACATATGGAGTTCAAGCATGGTCTATGGACAAACACTACAAGTACAACTCAATGCAACCATTAGTCCATAGGGATTGTCATTAATTACCAAAACCACACATGGGGGCGCCATGCCCTTCCATCCTTGGTCACCGTCTTGTTCACTAACTTGGCATTCCCACATCAAGTGACCTCTTCTATTGCATAGTGGGCACAAGAGATTGGGACATTCTCGTGGATCATGGTCTTGACCTTGGCAATTGTCACATATAAGGTCTTCTTCTTGCCATATGGGGACCAATGTGGTGATGGCACTTGGTGTAGAGGTCATATCATGAGAAGTGCTTGATAGGGGCGCCATCTTGGTTGTGTCCTCGTGAGCCTGACCGTTGCTCGAAGAACTTGTCGATGTCGGCCATGAACTCATCAACAATAGAATCAACACTAGAAGGAGACACCATAGGATGTGCACTTGCCGCCATCTTGGATGTGGAGGTTGCACCTTGAACATGGAGTGTAGGCGTAGGTGCTTGATGGCGTGGCGTCCGTCTTGACTTCTCCTCATGTCGATGTTGGCGCTCTTGAGTGGAGGGGTGTCGCCGAAAGTCGTTCGGATGCTTCTCCTCATGTTGGCGTCGGCGTGCTTGTTGCTTTGGTGACCTTGTCTTGGAGCTCCCACTCGAACTTGGTGATATGTTCCGTAGCTTGGCGAGTGTGTCCATGTCATCTTGAAGCTGGATATGTTGTGGTCCACCTTGGCATCTTTCTTGTGGCGCCTTGATGAGCTAGATGGGCCTTGACTTGGCTTGGCCTTGTCGATGCACTTCTTGGGTGCCGCCTTGTTGTCGATGTAGAATGTCGAAGCTTGGCGCTCGTGGCGATGTCCTTGTCATGGCGCTATCAAGCGAGGTAATCTCCTTTCTTATGTTTAAAATTTGTACTAATATTGAAATATAGAAAGGAGAAATACCGGAAGAGAAAACAATCGTTAATATGGTACAATAGGGTAATTTTTGAAGTAAATGGTTTTGCCCAGCGGGCAGAGGGCAGTCTTAATCCTATTGATTCAGTAATAATTTTGCTGCATTCGAGCTAAATACTTCTTTGTGCAAACAAAGCTAAAAAAAAAGTTAACGATTTTTTTTTGCGTACTATCGATTTCATTTGCTTACAGTAAAACAACCAAATATTTATGCTCATGCAAAAAAGAAATTATATTAAAACATAGTCAGATGTTATTTTAGTTAAATTTTGCAGTTTTTCGGTCAAAGAAGAAAATCCAAAGCATATATGATCTGTGATGTTTCCGCAGCGATTTGAGCCTATAGGCTTTTCACGAGGGAGAAATCATAGATTGACAAACATACAAGGAGCCACGACGAGTCTTCATGGCGACATTTGATCCGGCAAGAAGCGACGTCGGAAAGTCATGGACGCCCGCTGCAATCCCCTAGCATAAACCACCGATGAACTCGAGGCAGAGACGGCAATTTCAGGACGACAAGTTCGACGATGGTGATCTGATGCCAGCGATCTTGACAATATATGGAGGTTTACATATTTAACAATGGATTTATTATAATATCCCGTATTTGTAAAGTATATTTTGGACAAAGACGGAAGATATTTGACGAAGATTGACTATTTTAAATGTTGCTCGCATTCAAAGTCTGAGACCGTAGTCGAGTTCATCTCGTGGAGCTGATAGAAAACGACTATAGAATTGTTCAATTCCGAGTGCCGACAAGCATTAGATTTTTTTCCTTAGCGTTATCTTTAAGAAAATAAAATAGAAGATAGAGATAAATACAAAGCCCAATATGGTCGGCTATCTATTCCCCACCAAACGCCTCTGCCCTTATCCGCCCGCGGCCAGCGCCGCCTCCACGGTAATCCGCTGTCTCCGCCGCTACCGCATCGAGGATCACCAATCGCCACCACCACAGTACGTATCTCAGGCTGCAGACTGGACTGGCTGGACTCCTCGCAGTTCTAACCCGAAGACCACCAGGCACTAGCGGTTGCTGCTCCTTCTTGGACTGGTTCGATTCTTCTAGCTTGCCCTGTAGTTGTTCTTTCCATAGAGCAGCTGAGTAGGTCTGGGACGTAATCAGTACTAGTACATGTATATTCTTGCTTCAGCGTTGAGATTAGTTTATGGGCACTTGGCCGATCCATCTGTACTTTGGCTGAAGGTATATTTAATCAGATGGAAGAAATATTCTGCTTGTCCGAAACTTGTAGATCCAATATTTCCTTATTGTCCTCTTTTACAAATCTGGGAGCAAGTTGAGATTAGCAAGTTCTGATTGCTTCTATATCCTGACTGAATCTGATAGTTTGCACATCGTGGCCTTTTGATAGCAGTCTGTTTCATGTAGTAGTTTTGGTACTCGTGCAAAAGCTTTAGAGCAGCATTTATCGTTAGGGATAGTTCCATCTAGTGATTATTTACGTTTGAAGCCTGCTCAATTTATAAATGGAAATGTGTGTAGTGTCCTGGTAATTAACTGGGGAGAACAGCAAGCGCTGGGCACGATTTATAAGTATACTGTTACCATACCGTGTATAGTATTCCTGAGTGTGTTTTCGTCAACAGGTGTGAGGATTTCCGGTGCCGATAACCATACATCTGTTGAACGTCGAGGTTAAGGCAAGTGCATGACGAACCATTTGTTCATTCTGTGATTGTTCGAATGATTGTCCTCATTGAGTGAGATTTTCTTATCTGATTGTTCAGTTCAGTCCTATTTGGTTCCGGTTTCCTATTCTTGTTCAGCGATATCACACTTCTTACTTTCATAGCTAACTCGGTGAGAAACTGTTCACGAGTGGCTACTCCGATAAAGTTCGGTGAGAACTGTCAGCTCGTGAGCTAGTCCGATGGCTACCCTTCATGTCCGTCCGGTGAGAGACTGTCCCGAGTGGCTACTCCGATAAAGTTCGGTGAGAACTGTCAGCTTGTGGGCTAGTCCGGAGGGCAGGTTCGAATATTCAGTTTCAGACTTCCATTGGACAGCGATGTTATGAGTATATTGTTCCATGTTTAATTGTTCGTATGGCTCCAATTGTACTTGCTGAGTATTCCATACTCACTCTTGCTTTTCATTTGGTTTTTAGGTAATAAGTAAACGACATTTGCATGGGAGATGGGCGTAGCACACCTACCACATCACTTGATCACATATTTCTATATAACAATGCCTAGTGGACAATCCTACAATTATTTAGTTGTCTTTGGCCGCTTCGATATGTATATGTTATAAATTCTCGCTTAATCGTGAGCTCTAAAGTGTGCCCTTGTTTATGTGATCTAAATTCATTCCATTTGTCCAATATGTATAAAATGCCTGTCGTGGATGTCTTGAAAAACAAAGGAAATGCTGTCTGATTTTAGAGTTTTCATTATTATGATTGAACTATAGTTGTGTGGTAGCACCGTGGTTTAGAAACCTGGGGTGTTATATTTATTCTATTGTATAAACTACTACCGAGATTTTATTTTTCTTCTGTTTTTAATTTTCAAGGGTGATATGATACGCTACTACATGGAAGACCAATTACGATCTTGACAATATATGGAGGTTTTCAAGGGTGATATGATCTTGCCACGCATTTTACATATTCTTAAGGTTATGTCAGTATCATTGTAACAGCAAATACGAAAACAATACCAAATTTATCAGGCGTAATAAATCTAGCCGCATCACAAAATGTACCACCTACAAGATGTTCATCGAGTTTGCGCGCTTCCTATAAGAGATGGCAAGTGGTGTTTCTTTCTCTTTCTTTCTTATTGGCGCTTTTTGCTTCTTTTCTCTTTTCTCTTTTCTCTTTTGATTCTTTTCTCTTTTGCACACCCACTTCTTTTTTATGCCAACACAAGATATAAGATATATGATAAATAGCGCATGCAATTTTGCTCGGAAACTACACGGTGCAAATGTGCAAAGCCCAAGCAATCATCAAGAGCTAGCCTCAATAGGACATGGTAATCGCAAAGATATAGTGTGGCTTTCAACGGAATGGCAAGGGGTAAAGATTGACGATGTTATACCTTTCGTCGATGTTCTTCACCCTTTGTTGTAGAAGCTTCGTGCTTGCCCACGAATTTTAGTGGTGGTGGATGATGGATCAACCGTGTTGGTGACGTAGGCCTTGATCGTAGCTTCGAAACGAGCTAAAGAACACCAAAAATGGAGACTGGAATCAAAAGATATGACCAAAACAATTCTCTGAAAATTTCAGTTTCTAGGAGGTCGGCCGAGGCCGGCCTGGAGGCCGGCGGGGTCGGGTTGTGGTTCGGCCTAGGCCGGTTTGAGGCCGGCTTGGAGGCCGGTTGACCCACGCGAAGTTGAGAAAATCCGCGATTTTGGCGGAAAAACGGCCCGAAAAACCTCAAATCGAAGGGGAAATCAATGGAATTTGGTCATGGGAACGCAAAGGAAGCAAGATCAATTAGTTGCGCAATAGATCTATGGATCAAACCTTGCAAAAACGCACAAGATTCACAGATCGATCCAAAAGCAATTTGGGGTTATTTTTGGTGGAAATTTTCGAATTTCTCAAAATCAAAGAAAAATTTGGTGGATTTGTGGGGGAAACAAAGTCAAATCCGTGGCAACCATGCTCTGATACCATATGATGAAGTTAGGACTTCTAGGGTGGCCCGATCCTCACGGATTGACGGCGGGAGTGGACGAACACACGCAAGAACACGGAGAAACACGAAGAACACCAAGAATACACGAACTCAAACACGATACAAGAACCGTTTCCCTTACCGGTCGGTCCAATAGAATCCACACGAGGGTGAGAGATCGGCAAGTAGATACAAGAAGGGATCTTGGATGGTTGTTTCTCCAACGGTCAACCAAACCGATCCAATAAAGTCAGCCAAGGATGAAAGATTGGCAAGTAGTCAAACTACAAGTAGAGGTCTTGAATCCACAAGAGGGATCTTCTCCACTAGGGGAGGAACCATCCCCACAAGGGGAAGAAGGAGACCATCTTAAGGTGAAGGAGCACAGCTCTACTCTAATCTCAAAACATAGTGTATCTTAACCCTAGACAGCCAAGGGGGTATTTATAGTCTTAGTACAAAACGGGGGAAAGACACGCGGGGTCGGGGAGACCGGCCTGGAGGCCGACTGGTGCAGACGGTGGCCCGGCCCTGGGGCCGGCTGGCGCTGGTGGGTGGCCGGCCTGTGGCCCGGCCGAGGCCGGCTGGTCAATCTTCTCCGCTTCTTATCCTTCGTCTTGACGCTTTCTCCTCCTCTTCCATGCGTACGCCTTAGATGGTCTTGAGTCTTGATCTTCCTCGGCATCTACCCGAATGTCCGTACTCGTCATGTGAAACCTATCATAGAAAATGGGTAGATGCTCACGTAGTATACCATCCAAAGGGGCACGAAATGAGATCTCGTAGAGGAAAGAGTTCACCTTTGAGCTCAATGACGACTTGTCATATGTTGGGTTGCTTGACATGGTGATGGTCCTAGGTTGGGCTATATCAGGATGGATCGGAAATTCGTTTCTGGGAGGATAAATGTCTAGGCCAAGCCACTCTCCGAGAACAATATCCGGCTCTATATAATATTGTACGAAACAAAAGCGACATGATTGCTAAGGTGTTGGGTAACTCCCTACTAAATGTTTCGTTCAGAAGAAGTTTACTTGGGACAAGACAAGCATCCTGGAATGCCTTGCTCATCCGTTTGGAGTCCATCCAATTATCGGAAGGTCCAGATAAATTTCAATGGAATCTTACGAAGAATGATAAATTCTCGGTTGATTCTATATATGGAGATTTAATCCTGCCCGATGTACCAATCGATACTAAGAATAACAACAAAATTTGGAAGATGAAGATCCCGCTAAAAACTAAGGTGTTTGCGTGGTATCTTCGTCGAGGAGTAATTCTTACAAAAGATAACCTTGCCAAACGCAATTGGCACGGAAATAAAAAGTGCGTATTCTGTCAACATGACGAGACTATTACACACTTATTCTTCCAGTGCGAATTTGCTAGGTCTATATGGTCAGCCATCCAGATAGATTCTACCTTATATCCCCCGCGTACCATTGCAAACATTTTTGGCAATTGGCTAAACGGTGTGGATCCAAGGTTTAAACGATTGGTGTTATTTGGTCGCTGTGGCTATGTAGAAATGACAAGGTTTTTAACGATAAAAATGCTTCTCTTATGCAGGTTATCTACAGGTGTACGGCAATGCTACGAGCATGGTCGGCCCTGCAGCATGTGGAGCACCGAGACTTGTTTTTGGAGCCGGCGTTGCGTTTGGAGGCTGCGGCCAGGGAGTTATTCTCCCGGCATGGATGGCAACATAGTTTCCGGATCGACCTACCACCATCTTAGGCGGCTTTACAATTTCTCATTCTGATATGTAATTCGCCTTTTATTTATTTCCGACACGAGTACTGATGAACTTGTGGCTGTGTGCATTCTAGCTATGCAGAGGTCGGGTGTAATGCTTAAAACTTTTAAGTAATAAAATCCCTTTATCAAAAAAAAAAAACAGTGAATAGCTAGTCTAAAAGTAGGACTAGTTGGAATGTACGTGCAACGCACGTTTTCACCATTAAACGGGGTAATTTACAAGTTAAAAAATACACCATTACAAAAAGAATAAAGAAACAAATAGCAAGCGCATACTGCAACTAGAAAGTCAACTGTCCTGCAAACTCATCTGTAATGCAAGTCATGAAATAATAATTTTTTGACTTACAATTATAATCCAAAAGTACCATCAGATAGGAGGTAAGAAAATTGTTTCCAAAATTCCCGATGTAAAATTCCCACGACACCACAGCCACTACACTCTTCACATGCAGAAAATAACTTCTACGTCAAAGAATAATAAATTAAAACTGGTTGTATGCGGCCAAGGGATACTACTACTTTTTTTCATGTACTTCACTTCACTCCGTGTCTCAATTCCACAACACAAAGGTTTCCAAACCGATGCACGAATTTCACAAGTACAGCGTCACAAGAATCTCATCCGAATAACGAATGGTGAAGACACATGTACGCGTCCCTGATTTGTGAATCCGTGAGAATCATACACATCTGTGATGGCTTTGAGTTTTGATCATTCCTCAGCTCATGCCGATGCTTGTGCTCTGCCTCGGCGGCCGGCAACCTAACCAAACGATGAGGTTTCATACGGCGATGGCATCCTCGTCCACTTCCCCTAGTCAGCGACATGAATTGCTAGCCTGCTATCCATCCTTCCCGCTCCGTGTCAGAGTATTTTAGATCAGGGAGAGGAAAATCGCAGAGAGAGAGGAAAGCGGGTCCAAAGGAGTGGGATGAGAGTGGACAACACCAAGATGCAGAATCGCCGTTGTGTCTGCAGATTCCGCCATGGGGGTGGCATCGTAGGGAGGTACTTGGGCGTGTGTGGGCTTGGGCGTGAGAGCCGGCCGACGGCGTGATGGGGATAGGGAATCGAGAATTCGAGATTCAGGGCGTCACGAGGCATCGCGGACGTCATAGCCGCGTTTTCCTGCACATCACAAGAGTGGTTTAGGTGCGGCGTGGTGCTCATAGGCCTGGGATTTCCAGCGCGGTGCTCATGAGCGTGGGATCGGGCGGGGCTCCGGGCGGCGGCAAGCTCGGAGAGGCTCCCTCGATCCGAATTCTATTATTTTTCCATTGGCAACCTGGACGGAGTGACGGACTTGGGCTTCTTCTCCAGCGGCGGTAGCTTGTGGACGGTGATTGTGAGCACGCCGTTCTTGCAGCACGAACGAATCCGTTGCCGCGGCGAAGAGGAGGGTGGCGCCCAGGCCGTGGTCGGCGACGAGCAGGCGCGCAAGCTCGGTGAAAGGGATGAGGTGGCTGTGGCCTATGAACGGGCTACGGAGGAGCAGCACGTGCGGCCGGGCGCTCGCCGGCGGTGACCTCCCATGGCGCCGCGTGCGACGTGAGCAGTTTCGGTGGATCGTCGATCGTGGAGCCGCCGATGGAGATGGAGGCGGGCCAAGGCGCCAGGACGGCCGTGGCGGCTCCTATACCCGGCCGCGGCCGCCGGCTGGCTCGCCGGCAACGTGCTCCCGTTCGTCAGTCAGAGACAAAGTTAAGCTCGAGTTGCCGACGCTTCTTTTCTTTTTAATTGGTGGCAATCCTTTGTAATTAACCGCAAAACGAAAAGGTAGTGGCAATTTGGTCGTATTATGTGATTGGTGGGAGGGTAAAACGGTCCAAAACGGACAATGTTGAGTTGTCAAACATTGGAACGATCTGAGCCGTTTGATCGGATATTGAACGGTCTAAATTTAAAGACACAGCTTAACACAAGTTTGCTCTTTTAATAGTAGTATAGAAGTATAGATGACATGCAACCTCTGCATGTTCTTTTTTTTTGAGATTTTCTGCATTCATATCACGAAATAATACAAAGTTGTTGACCCTTATAAGCACGTTGTAACACAATCATAAAGGACCATGAACACCTAGAACACCCTAAGACAACCATAACACAAGAAGATCTCCGGAGCCCTGTGTCATCATCCCAGAATCTTGAGAGAAGACCCCTGCAGCAGAAAGATCTGCAACCAAGCGCAAGCAGGTCATCATCTTCGACCACGGTACAATTGCCGCCACGCTGCTTTCTCCTTCCTTGACACCAGCACCGAGAGGGCATGGACACCAATCCAACACACCTGCAACAGCCGTCGCCATCTTTGGCTTTGAGTACCACGAAAAGTGTCCCTTCCGGAAGGAAGAGAACTCGAGTCAACCGACCGGTCCAGCAACGCGGCCGGGCCATCCGCCCGGGCAAAGCAGGATCTCCCACCAGCATCAGCGCAGAGGAAGGAGAAGAACAGCAGCAGCACATCATACCGACAAGGAGGAAGAAGGGTCTTCATCTCCGTGCATCCATCGCCCATCCGAGGACCCAACCGGCCAGTGCCGATGGACCTCCAGACACCATAGCCCGCGACCTCCACGAGATCCGGGGATCCCCAACCCCGCTGGCTCCTAGACGAAGGCCGGAGCCCCGCCTGACTGCGACCGGAGCCCGGGAACCTTATTCCGACGCGACACCACCGCGGCAGCCTCGGCGGCGTCTCCCTCAACCCTAACCCTACCACGCACCCGCCTAGCGCACATACCCGTGGTTCCCCCTCCCTCCCGCCGCCGGTGCGGCCGACGGAGAGAGAGGGAACCGGCGGCGTCGCCGGCGGCGCGCAAGGGACCCGCTGATCGCCTCTAGATCGCCCGATCCGGTTTCCCCGGAACGAAACGGTTCGTCTTCCTCTGCATGTTCTTGAAAAAGTAACAACTCATCATGAAAATCGGCATTTCCCTAACAACTCCCGTACACCACTTCAATTTTTTTTATAATCCCGTACACATATCTACCTTCGTCCTTCGATCGACCCATTCGTCCATCCCCACCCACGCCGCCTAGGGCTCCGCCACGCACGCCCACGCCCAGCATCCCGTCCTCCCGCCCTCCTCCCTCCGCTCCGGCGCCGTCCCTTGCTCTCCGCTCCCCGGCGTCACCCCGTCCTCCCGACGCTAGCCCCCGTCCCCTCTTCCAGCACCACGATAATAGATGGGGCCGTTCGCCAGCGGATTCTTACCCGTGAATGGATTCCGCCGTCTTCACGCCGGCGGACTCCGCGTGGCCGCTGTCCGGTGCAAGCCACGCGCCGCTTTTCCGACCTCATACCCGCACGTATGTTGGTAATCCATTTTGCAGTGGACTCTTAACTCTTTCTTTGTCGTGGGTGCAGGTGCCCGTTTGGAGGTGGGAAGAAGGATGAGAGGAACGGATGCTGAGTGGAGGTCACGAGGAAGGTGATTGATCTGGTCCCCTGTTTTCGTAAAGAGCTATCTGGTCCAGAATATGTCATTAGCTTTCTGTTTGATGTCTGCAGTGATTGAGCTAATTGATATTGCTTTTGTTGTAAGTTCGTTCTCTATATTTTTTGCTATTTCTGGTAAATCTTATTTCTATCATTATGAACACACCTAACGCTACCTTTTTTTCACTAGTTGCTTTGCACGTGCAACGCACGTCGCCAAAATTTATAACACAACATACGGTCTCCTGAACGTCATTCCTGTTTTTAATGAATTACTTTTTATGTAATTTTAATATGTTATATACTTGTCTGACAATTCAAATGTACGCACGTGTTGACCAAAATTAAGCATAGCAATGTGAAGACAACTTGTAGAGAAGAGAGAATGTGGCTACACCACGCTACTCTAAATTACAATTAAAGGGAATGCCTTTTTCTATAGATAAAAAGAATCAGATTTGTTATAAACCCGGAGGACACTGAAAGGATTTAGTGACATCATGTGTAGTGGTCTGATTTACAGGCCTGCAGTGTTATAATATTAACAATAAGCGAAATTAGTAATGCTACTCAGCGGGGGCAACACATAGATTGAATAATATACACTCGATCATTATGCAAGCACATGTTTAATATGTATAATTAAAATGTATTAAGACCTGTAAAGCGAAAGGTCACCAAAATTAGCCTAAATATATTACCTATGAGCCCACAGCTGAGAGGAGCAGGAACCAAACGTCATTATCCAATCAGAGCTCAGAAGAACACTACTACAAATTCTCTCCAGAATCCAATTTCTTTCACAATTCTAGAATGCGCTCATTATTGTGGCTTTGGACCTCACAGACTATGCGCAAGTGTATGGGTCCTTCACAGTTCTTGACATAGCTACATAATGTTGATAACAGTGTCAACATGTCGATCCATCTGCATGCAAATAATCAGATGGACAAATTAACATTTACGAAAGGTCATATTGGATATGAACTTTTATGAAAAAACTTGCTGCCAACTACAGGTTGTTTGCAGATACAAGGACATGACATCTAGTCTTCTCCCCTATGAATTAATTTTCTGTACACAACTGAAGAGCGGCAAGAGATGAACTTCATCTCGCTCCATTTGCCATTGATAATCTCGTCCATATCCAGGAGCTGCATTTGATAATCCTCATATTCATGAAACTTTGTCAACACCATAATTGTAGCTCATAATAAGGATCAATCTAAATGGGACATAAAATTGATTCAAGATTTTTGCCTGTTAATTTGAGCAGATCTGGACTAATTTCTAGATTTTTGGGAGTCGAACTTGTCATACCACGACTCGCATCTGTACGCTTTTGCTTGTCCAAGCCAAACGCTACAATTATCTGGGCTTTCCTTGTTATAATCTTAACTCTAACTGCAGAAAATATAGCACATCAGGAGAAATCACAACAACAAGAACGACCTCTTGAAAATCATGGGTTCAACATGATTAGGGAACACCAGTGCGTACCTCTTTCTTTTTCTGCTCTTCCGTTTTCTACGTGATCAACTCTGTATGGCATTGCGAGGACATGTAAGCTACAATAGAGCAGGCAATGTATGCAGTCATGGGATGGGCGGGGCGAGCGTGAGGATAGATAAGTGTCGACCTCGGCATAGGATGGCACGGGAAGCAGCACCACCGCCTGAGGAGGGGTCCTCGGCAACCGAGGACAACAGGCGGTGCCGGATCCCTTGCTGGATCCACTGGCTCCGACGACGACTCGCCTGAGAAGAAGGCGATGGTTCCGGTCGTGGGCTGCGGCTCTCCCTGGGTTCCAGCGATAGACCATGCGAGAGAAGGCGGCAATCCTGCGGCGGTAGCACCGGCAGCCGGCGGCGAGGAGGAGCTGGTAGCGGGAGGAGGGAGGCGCGGGCGAGAATTGGTAGATGAAGAGACTACGGGATTTTTTTTGACTTGAGACTGCGGGATTAGTGGAGATTATGTTGGGGATTATGTTTAGGAAACGGACGTGAATTACGGGAGGGAGAACAAATGAATCCGGAGCGTACGATGGCTGTGTATGGATGGCTGAGATCTTGTTTTCCTGTCATGTTTGCTCGTTTATAAGTAGTGGAGAAAAGGCCTAATACGCTTGATGAACCTAGACCTTGTTCTGATGATCAATCAGATATTCGCTCAGCTTGTATACAGTTATGTGACTGCATTACTGCATGCAAGTACATTAGTAGCGAAAGGTGGTACGGTGTTTGTGCTTACAAATTCGCTTAGACCTTTGTAGTTGGTATATTATGAACATTTCAATCAAAATGTTTAGGAGCGCAGCAATTTTCCAAAGTTCCTACTGAAATTAGTTAACTGTTTCCCATGAAACTCGTCGATATCTTTGAAATAGAAAATAATTTTAGAGATAGAACACTCACAATGGACACAAGCTAAACATCAAAACCGCAGAATGCACCAGGAAAAGAGCTTGCTGCAGCCTTTGGCTAGTTGGGCAACGACAGGGTTCAAAGCATTCAGAGGAGCTACATGTCAAAGAACTAAGCATGGTAGAGTGACCTTTACACAGGATCCCTCTAGTTAGTATTTATTTCCAATCTATTTTTGTGGAGTACATCTTTTTCCACGTAAAGTTTCAATCTAGCTTTGCTTGCCTGGAGGACGACGAGGCAACTCGGCACTCGGGTGTCGAAACTGGACCATAGTGGCAACTATGTGCAAAATATTGGAACATCATCCGGAAACTGGTAGCTGGCTTGGGTGGGGGAAAATTATATTTGCACTACAGGAATGGCGAACTGTGCCGACGGCCATAACCTGTGCCGACGGCTATTTATCGGGGCCGTCGGCACAGGGGCGTACGAGGATCAGCCGCCCACAAGGCCGTCGGCAAAGAAACGGCCGTCGGCACAGATGTTCTATCCCGACGGCACCCGTCGGGACACAGGAAGCCGTCGGCACAGAGGTTAAGGTGACGTCGACGGCAATCTGTGCCGACGGCGTCGGCACAGGTCTCTACCATTTTTTAACATTTTTACCCTAATCTTATTTTTTATGTATCTATTTATTACTCTCAATTAAGTTTAATATGTTTTATTCATATTCTATGTACATAGCTTCGCCGAATAGCGGTTTCCACCCACATAAAATAACGTCGCGAATAATTGTCTATACCGGAGCGTCGGAACCCCACCAAAATCTAGGTTGTTCCATACCATATGTATACAAGTGCTTTTTGTGAAGAATGCTTGTAAAACTTTTGTCGAAAATCAAGTTCATCATTTCACATAGCAACAAGTACACATAAAAATACTCTATGCAAAAAGCAACATAGATCAAATTAATATGCAAAAAGTATGACGGTTACATCTTTATTTAATCTCCGGTTACAGCTGGATCGATCGTCCTCATGCCATTTTTATTTAACTAACTTCTGCCTCGTACTAAGCCACGGGTGCATCACGGGGAGCGCTCCTCACCCAAAGAGTAGGAACCATCACAGGGTAAATACTCAAATGATAAGAATTCCTTTGCATTGCCTGCCATGTATTAGTATACATCGTATCCAACAGATGCATGTAGTGACGGACGTGCGCATCCTCCTCCCTTATACGGCGACGTACCTCCTCCTCGGGGGCCGGCTCCCTCTGGAAGCTCCCTGGCCCACGCGACCTCCACCAAACAAGATTCGGGTCGGCGACTTCGCCCGGATTTCTTACCAAGCTACGCGTTCCGAAAGATAACTCCCAGTGCCAGCCCGGCGGAGCCCAATACCGCACAGGGCCGTTATTGTCCAACGGGTGTCCGGCCGCGGCCATCGCCGACGTATATGCCCGAGATCTGAAACCAATAGTGGGGAATTTGATCAAACACCTAAGGTACATGCAACCTACGGAGGGGAGGAGGGGATCAGGGAGAAAGGGTACCGTACACTGGCATGGGGACGGACTAGGGGAGGTCCACAGAGGCGTGGAGGGGCGCCGGCGGAGGCCACGGGCGCGGAGAGGTCGTCGAGAGGCGTGGACAAGGCCACTGATAGCAAATCTGGGTCTGCTCCTGGCCCTTTATATAATTCCCCACTATTTGTAACCTGGGAAACAAAACACACGGTTTCTCCTAGCTACAGCCCGACACTGATTCACGGTCGAATGTCGTTGCATTCAGTGTCGGGCATAGCTAGGGAACCCGAATGTTTTGTGTTTGAGCGCCACTTCGATCCAAGCAGCGGTAAGTCGTCTCTGATGATCTACAACCGTCCGGCAAAATATCTCTGATGATTTGCAACCGTTTGGAACGGTCGCAGATCATCAGAGACGTCTTGCCGCTGGTTGTCCAAAGATGCCTCTCCGACTGACGCTGGAATGTTTTGTGTGAGTGAGTAACATGTCTGAGGAGTGGCCTATTTATAGGCGCCGTGTGTTTCTTTCTGGCGCTGCTGACCCGTTGGATCAGGAAGAAGCACACGGATCGTGTGTTTCCTTCCAGTCCTTGTGAGCCGTTGGATCAGCGGTGTGTTTCTTTCGAGCGCTTGTGAGCCCTTGGATCAGGCAGAAGCACACGGATCGTGTGTTTCCTTCCAGTGCTTGTGAGCCGTTGGATTATCGGTGTGTTTCTTTCGAGCGCTTGTGAGCCCTTGGATCAGGCAGAAGCACACGGATCGTGTGTTTTCTTCCAGTGCTTGTGAGCCGTTGGATCATCGGTGTGTTTCTTTCGAGCGCTTGTGAGCCCTTGGATCAGGCAGAAGCACACGGATCGTGTGTTTTCTTCCAGTGCTTGTGAGCCGTTGGATCAGCGGTGTGTTTCTTTCGAGCGCTTGTGAGCCCTTGGATCAGGCAGAAGCACACAGATCGTGTGTTTCCTTCCAGTGCTTGTGAGCCGAACTCAAGCTGACCGTGATTCGTACGATCGTTCCTGTCTCTGGGTAGTAGACAGCGATGATGACGACGATTTCATGCCATCGTCAAAGGAAAGGCCGCAACCGGATGGAATCTTGTGTCGATTTGTGGTAGACTTTGGTTTCTGGTGTTCCTATGGCCTAACCTAACACAACCAAGAAAAAAAGTCCACTGGGCTACCCCCTTTCGACGCACGTCTATGGGGGTAGACGAAAACGTTAGGATTTTTCCAGCGGATTCAGGGTTTCGCCGAAGCGGGGCCCCGGAGCGTCGGAACCCCACCAAAACCTAGGTTATGCCATACCATATGTATACAAGTGTGTTGTGTGTTGTAAATGTGCAATATCCTACTCCGGGGTATGACCGGCTTCACCGACTTCAGTTTCTCTCTACCAAGTGTGTGGACTTAGAGGTGAAAACTCGCACTTCGGACGAAACGGGGGCAATCTTGTAAAAACTTGTGATAAAATTTGGTTTCCCATGTGCCTATGGCCTAACCTAACACAACCAGGCAAAAAAGTCCACTGGCCTACCCCCTTTCGACGCACGTCTATGGGGGTAGACGAAAACGTTAGTGTTTTTCCAGTGGATTCAGGGTTTTGCCGAAGCGGGGCCCCGGAGCGTCGGAACCCCACCAAAACCTAGGTTGTGCCATACCATATGTATACAAGTGTGCTGTGTGTTGTAAATGTCCAAGAATCTACTCCTAGGTGTGACCGACGTCACCGGCTTCACTTTCTCTCTAGTGAGTTTCTGCACTTAGAGGTGAAAACTCGCACTTCGGACGAAACGGGGCAATCTTGTAAAAACTTGTGATAAAATTTGGTTTCCCATGTGCCTATGGCCTAACCTAACACAACCAGGCAAAAAAGTCCACTGGCCTACCCCCTTTCGACGCACGTCTATGGGGGTAGACGAAAACGTTAGGGTTTTTCCAACGGATTCAGGGTTTCGCCGAAGCGGGGCCCCGGAGTGTCGGAACCCCACTAAAACCTAGGTTGTGCCATACCATATGTATACAAGTGTGTTGTGTGTTGTAAATGTGCAATATCCTACTCCTAGGTGTGACCGGCTTCATCGACTTCACTTTCTCTCTAGTGAGTTTCTGCACTTAGAGGTGAAAACTCGCACTTCGGACGAAACGGGGGCAATCTTGTAAAAACTTGTGATAAAAGTTGGTTTCCCATGTGCCTACGGCCTAACCTAACACAACCAGGCAAAAAAGTCCACTGGCCTACCCCCTTTCGACGCACGTCTAGGGGGTAGACGAAAACGTTAGGGTTTTTCCAGCGGATTCAGGGTTTCGCCGAAGCGAGGCCCCGGAGCGTCGGAACCCCACCAAAACCTAGGTTGTGCCATACCATATGTATACAAGTGTGTTGTGTGTTGTAAATGTCCAAGAATCTACTCCTAGGTGTGACCGACATCACCGGCTTCACTTTCTCTCTAGTGAGTTTCTGCACTTAGAGGTGAAAACTCACACTTCGGACGAAACGGGGGCAATCTTGTAAAAACTTGTGATAAAAGTTTGTTTCCCATGTGCCTACGGCCTAACTAACACAACCAGGCAAAAAAGTCCACTGGCCTACCCCTTTCGACGCACGTCTAGGGGGGTAGACGAAAACGTTAGGGTTTTTCCAGCGGATTCAGGGTTTCGCCGAAGCGGGGCCCCGGAGCGTCGGAACCCCACCAAAACCTAGGTTGTGCCATACCATATGTATACAAGTGTGTTGTGTGTTGTAAATGTCCAAGAATCTACTCCTAGGTGTGACCGACATCACCGGCTTCACTTTCTCTCTAGTGAGTTTCTGCACTTAGAGCTGAAAACTCGCACTTCGGACGAAACGGGGGCAATCTTGTAAAAACTTGTGATAAAAGTTGGTTTCCCATGTGCCTACGGCCTAACCTAACACAACCAGGCAAAAAAGTCCACTGGCCTACCCCTTTCGACGCACGTCTAGGGGGGCAGACGAAAACGTTAGGGTATTTCCAGCGGATTCAGGGTTTCGCCGAAGCGGGGCCCGGAGCGTCGGAACCCCACCAAAACCTAGGTTTGCCATACCATATGTATACAAGTGTGTTGTGTGTTTGAATATGAAATATCCCACTCCGCTGTGTGATCGGCATCACCGGCATCACCGACCTACCCCCTCTCGGCTTCGGTCAAGGGGGTAGCGGGGCCCCCGAGCGTCGGAACATATTGAACATATTAAAGTAAAAATGAATAAAAATATATTGAACTTATTAAAATTAATTTAGAGTAATAAATAAATACATTAAAAAAGATGATGTAAGTGAAAAAAAAAAGGAAAAGCCTATGCCGACGGGCCGTCGGCATATGTCCTACACCTTATCCTTATCCCGCCACAGCTCCTCGACCACCCATCCGCATTTCTTCGGCCGACTACCCGCTCCGCGGCTGCCCCGCTCCCCCGCCGCCCTGCTCCGGCCAGCCACGACCCCGCCGCCACCCGCCCCTACCCAGCCCCGCCGCCACCCCGCCGCCGGCAACCCCGCCCCCTCCACCCGCCAGCCGCCATCCCCGCCACCCGCCCCTACCCAGCCCCGCCGCCAGCCCTTACCCACCCCCGCCGCCAACCCCGCCCCCTCCACCCGCTAGCCGGCAACCCCGCCCCCTCCACCCGCCAGCCCCTACCCACCCCCGCCGCCAGCCCCTACCCGACCCCCGCCGCCACTCGCCCCGCCTCCGCCGTGCTCCCCTCTGGCCGCACCGGCCCCGCAACCTCGCCGCTCCCCTCGACGTGCTACCCTCCTCGCCGCAGGTACCCTCCGCACCGCCAGGTGCTCCCGCCCTCCCCTATTTTCTGTGTATTTTAGATTTAGTGATTTTAGGAGTAGGATTTTAGGAAAATTAGTGGTAGAAAAGAGGAAAATAGATGGAAAATTAGTGGTAGAAATTAGAAAATAGCACAATAGAAATTATAGATGGAAATTTAGTGGTAGAAAATAGAAAATAACAAAATGATTTAGGGATAGATGTAGCAAATAAAATGTTGTTGACAATCATAGAAGGAAAATAGGTGTTAGTGTTTTTATATATTCATTTCATATATGACTAACCCGTGTATCAAATGCTTTTACTTAACTAAGTATCATGTCGGAGCCGGAGCGAAAGTTTCGTGGTGTTCATCGGAGACCCACGAAGATCCCGACTTGGGCAGCTCAGATCACAGTGGATCACAGGAAGATCCAGCTTGGTACTTTCAGGTGCCCGTGGCAGGCGGCCCGCGCCTACGACTGCGCGGCGGTCCAGCACTTTGGGGCGAGAGCGATCCTCAACTTTGAGGATGAGCGGAGCGTGGCGCATATGTTAGCGCCAGATGGCATGAGGATCGCGACGAAGGCCGAGGAGAGGGAGCACCGGCAGGCAGAGAGGCTGCTCAGGGCGCGCCACCAGCGCGAGGAGGATGACCCCTTGGTCAAGGATCTCCTCCTTGATCCCCAGGTGATGGCGGTCCAGTACCAGGTTTTCAGCGAGAGCCGGCAGCAGCGCGGGCAGGGCGAGGCCGGCCCCTCCGGCACGCAGCAGCAGGGCGAGGACTCTAGCAGCAGCCTGTCCTCTTGTTGGGACCGCTTGGACGACGCCACTGACACCGGCGCGAGTCGAGTTTAGGATGTCTATCATCCTACCTGTCGTACTACTAGACTTATCTTGCTACCTGTTGTACTGCTAGACTTATCATACATGCTACCTATGTATTATTGTGCTACTTGTCTATATGTGTTATGTTTAGCTAATATGGTTACATCGTTCTGTGGTTTATTCTGTTTTATGTTTAATTATTAGGTAAAATGGAGGGATATTTGCTTATATATTTCGATTGTTTGTACTTTTTAGATGACGTAGCTTCCCGCCAGCCAGCACCGTCGGTCCCGCGCGTCGTCGCGGCTTCTCCAGCTGAGGAGGGGCCGCCTCGGTGCCCTTTGTTTTGTCGCCCTCTTCCGGAGCACGTCCTCGACCTTCTCCGGCCACCGATCACGCTTCGAGGGTATAAATCTTTCGCCTCTCTTGCTGCATAGGTTTATTTTGGTCTAGATCACCAAGTCAGTCGCGTAACCCGAGTCAGATCCCATCCGGAAGGGTTACAAATTTATAAATATGCAGGATTGTCCATCTTTGCATATTTATAACCGTAACACTTCCGGGTTGTCCTGTTGGACAGTCCGAGTACGTGTAGATCGGGTCGTGTTCCATGTTCTACCCCTTCCTGAGACGTAATTTCGGCAGCACCTCCCTGTTGTTCTTCGGATGCACACCCTCTCGGCTTGACAAGCTCGAGACGTGTATTCTGAAGAACAGCGGGGAGGTGCTGCCGAAATTCCGTCTCGGGTCGGGGTAGAACATGGAACACGGCTCGATCTACACGTACTCGGGCGGGATAGGCCCTCCTATTAGAAGTGTAGGTGAACCCTTGCATGATGTAAAGATTAAAATTTGACCGTAATTAATCTGGTGACACTAAATCATTTTATTATTACTTGGTGCATATTAAAAGACTGCGTGCTTGTTTCGCTCCCAATAAAGCAGAGGATGGCTGATAATGGGTGGATGTACACTGGCCGTGTCGATAAGATTAAAAGAACAGAGGAGTGGGAGATGAAGACCAATATATTAGTGAAGGAGTTAGGGCGTGGTTCAAAGGCAAAAGGAGTTCGTGGAAGGTGCCCTTGCACTCATTGCAAGAATCGTGACCGTCAAGGAAAGGAAGATATGACTAAACATCTTTGGTTGTATGGGTATACGCCTAACTACGTCACGCATGTCAAATTTGATCAGTACGAACGTCTCAGAGTTGGGGTGATGCGGCAGCGGATCGATGGCAATGAGTACGATGGGTTGAGAAACATGCTAGATGATCACCATGCTGCTTACATGCCGGATTCGCCACCTCCACAGGAGGAACAGGAGGAACCGGGTGAACCGGAGGCACCGGATGAACCGGAGGAACCAGAGCCAACCGCGAAGGCTTTCTATGAGACGATGGCCTCGGCTACGAAGCCTCTATACGAGGGTGCAAACGTTTCTCAGCTCGATGCCGTAGCTCAACTACTAAGTGACAAGTGTCAGTTCTCCACCACCCGTGCAGGCTTTGAAGCTAATCTGACAACATCTGGTAACATGTTGCCCAAAGGGCATTGTCTGCCAAAATCCATGCACGAGACGAAGAAACTATTGGGATCGCTCAGCATGGATTATGAAAAGATTCATTGTTGTCCAAAAGGATGCCTGTTGTTCCGGAAACAATATGCGAATGACAAGTACTGTAGCCTTTGTGGGGCCTCTAGGTATGAGGAGAAAACGCTGCCTGATGGTCGGAAGACGCAGGGAAAAATCCCTGTGAAGGTTCTTCGGTACCTCTCATTCATAAAAAGAATGCAGCGGCTTTTCATGTCCGAGGAGTCTGCCAAACAAATGACTTGGCACAGGAAAGGGAAGAGATACGTCGACGAGTTAGGACGGGAAAAGATGGGACATCCATCTGATGGTGAGGCATGGAAGAACTTCGACTTGAAACACCCCCTTAATTCAGCAGATGCTCGGAATGTCAGAATTGCAATAGCAACAGATGGGTTCAATCCATTTGGGATGTCGACTGCGTCGTACAGCTGCTGGCCCGTGTTTGTTATTCCGCTCAATCTCCCTCCTGGGGTACTAATGCAAAGGAAGCACATGTTTCTGTCGCTGATCATTCCAGGGCCCGAATACCCGGGGAAGAATTTGAGTGTCTACATGCAACCGCTTGTGGATGATTTGCACCACTCATGGCACAATGGGACGTGGACATACGACCGAGCATCAAAGAAAAACTTCTCGATGAAAATTTGGTTCCACTATTCCATGCACGACCTACCCGGGTATGCCCTATTCTGCGGATGGTGTACAGCTGGTAAATGGCCATGCCCAGTGTGCAGGAACCAACTTGAGTTCCTTTGGCTAAAGTCAGGTCGCAAGTATGTCGCGTTTGACAAGCATCGACAGTTCCTCGAAGGAAGGCATCCTTATCGAGAAGACCAAAAAAACTTCACGAAGGGCGTAGTTGTGCGTGAAGAAAAAGCGATACCGAAGTTCGATGGTGCAAAAGTTGATGCCGAGCTAAGTGCTCTCGTGCCTGCTGTGGGACCTGGCCCACGATTTGAGGGATATGGTGTAACGCACAACTGGACTCATGTGGCAGGCTTAACGCAGCTAGAGTATTACAAGGACCTCGAACTTCCCCATAACATCGATGTGATGCACACCGAAAAGAATGTTGGAGAGATGATCTTTCACACAGTCCTGAACATTCCTAAGAAGACAAAGGACAATGTGAAGGCTAGAGTTGATGTTCAGAAGCTCTGTGATAGGGAGAGATTACACATGAAGCCTCCTAACCCTCGTCAAAAAAATTGGTTTAAGCCAAATGCCGACTACTGCCTTGATAATATCCAAAAGAAGGAGGCATTCAAGTGGCTCAAAAACATCGCCGTGATGTTCCCTGATGGTTACTGTTCCAATATAAGTAATGGAGTCAATCTTCTTACAGGAAAAGTCACTGGGCTCAAGAGTCACGACTATCACATATGGATTGAGCGGTTGATGCCGGTGATGCTTCGAGGGTATCTCCCCGATAGTATCTGGCGAGTGCTTGCGGAGTTGAGCCATTTCTTCCGCACGCTCTGTGCGAAACAGATATGTCCCCTGATTATTGCGAAGCTGCGTGATCTTGTGCCGGAGTTGCTATGCAAGTTAGAGATGATCTTTCCGCCAGGCTTCTTTGTTCCGATGGCACATCTCGTTGTGCATCTCGCGAACGAGGCACTCTTGGGTGGACCGGTGCAGTTTCGTTGGCAGTTTTGTATTGAGAGAGAGTTTAAGTACATTCGAAACATAACTGGAAACAAAGCTAGGATTGAAGCATGCATAGCTGAGGCAACAATACTCAAGGAGATGGCAGACGCCGTGACAACGTACTTTCCCGATGAAGTTGCCACTATGCATAACCCGGTCACTCGGTACAATGTCGACGAGCCCAAGAATGACCCCAAGCTCCTCCTCTTCCAATGTCCCGGTGGCAAGGCCGGTGCCGGTGAAAAATGTAAATTGACCAAGGAAGAGAAGGATTGCATAATGCTCTATGTGCTTATAAACATGACGGAAGTACTCGATTTCATGAGGTAAATGGTGAACAAATTACTTTGCAACTAGTAACTCAGTTTCGGTCTAATACGTATTTTCTCCTTTTAGACAATTCCAAGATGAATACTGGTTGGGAACGGTGGATCCCGATCCCGCGGAGCTGGACACTCTTCTGAAAGAGGGTGCTCACGGAGGAAAAAAATTTGTGTCTTGGTTCATGGGAAAAGTAATTTCTAACGTGTCCCTCTTACCTTGCAATATGTGACTTGTCCCTCTTATTACACGTAACTAATGCACAAAACAATTTGAACCGTACTTGTAGGGAGCTGATCCCAACGTTGAGATGACAAATGAGCTGAGATGTGTTTCCCAAGGATTTAACCGTACCGTCATTAAGTATGAGAAGTATGATGTGAATGGGTTCCGCTTCCATACAGAGTATCACCAGAATAATCGTCCTGGAGCAAAAACTGTAAATACTGGGGTCTTCACCAAAGGATCCAGAGGAGCCGATGGAGCCAATTACGTAGATTACTACGGAAGGTTACAAAACGTATACGAGCTGACGTTCAATCGTACGAACATAGAACTCAAGCTCGTTGTGTTCAAGTGCCACTGGTTCGACCCATGCACTGGACCACATGGTGGACAGAGAAGTGAGCCTTCCATTGGGTTAGTTGAAGTTAAGCCTTCAACCACCTATACCGGAGCCGATGTCTATATTGTGGCTCACCAAGCCAAGCAAGTTTATTATTTGCCCTACCCATGCCAGAAAGAGAACCTCAAGGGCTGGGAAGTCGTGTTCCGGGTATCCCCACATGGTAAGCTACCCAGGCCCTCCGACGACGATTACAACAACATTGACCCTAAAACATACGAGGGAATTTTCTATCAAGAGCAAGAGGACTTCGGGCACTTTGACTTACAAATAGGTGGTCTCGAGGACCTCGAGAACAATGCACACACTCGTGGTGAGTCAGTGGTGGATCTGAAGGACATAGATGTGCTCTCGAAGTTTCATGCGGAAAATGACGACGATGACGAGCCTGGCGATGAGCTTCCGCCCTACTACTCACGTGATAGTGATAGTGATAGTGAGAATGAGAACCAACACCCTGATGAGGAGAGTGATGACGATAGGTGACGGTCTATAATGTCTTTATGCTTTAGTAATTATTTTCCAACATGCTTCTTAATTGCATTACGTCTTTATGCTTGGTATCTACATGTTATTATGTCTTTTATTCTTTAGTATTTATTTTTCGACATGCTTCTTCATTGCATATGTCTTTATGCTTAGTGTCTACATTTTATTATGTCTTGATGCTTACTTGTTTTCTCTTTCTCAATGCAGTTGATTGAACAATATGAGACAGGGCAAGGAAAGCGCTTCTGGTGGTCCTTCTCCCGGTTCTTCAGCTTCTCCTGGTGCTTCGCCTTCTTCCGGTGCTTCTGCTGCGCCGATCCGACGCTCACCTATTATCAGCCGGGGAGATATGGGGTTCACCCCGTCGCCGTCGGCGCAATAGATGTAGGGCTTTGGACGTCTAGACATCTAGCTATGTATGTATCTACTTGATGATGGTCCTATGTGTGTATCTACTTGATGATATATGGAGCCATTGTGTGATCTTGTTTGTTGTGAATTTGTCGTGATTTTTGATTATTTTTTCTGCTATTTTTGCTGCAAAAAACGAGCCGCTGGAAAAAAAATTCTGGGCGTACCTTTGCCGACGGCACTGCCGTCGGCACAGGTAAATCCCTGGAGCGCCCAGCTGCCTCCACGTGGCGACGCTGTGCCGACGGCAGGCCGTCGGCACAGACCCCTCCACCTCGCCCGACCAATGTGGGCCCCACCCGCTGCTGTGCCGACAAAGTAGGTGCCGACGGGGCGTCTCTGGCCGTCGGGAAAAGCTGTGCCGACGGTTTTTCTTCTGTGCCGACGGCCAGGTGGCCTGTGCCTACGGGGCCCTATGCCGACCACCCTGTGCCGACGGTGGCCGTCGGCATAGGTGTGTGCCGACGGCATTGATTCCTTTGCCGACGGGCTGCGGCCGTCGGCACAGGTGGCCATTCCTGTAGTGTTGATTTAGCGAGACGAAGGGATGGAAGAGGTATAAAATTTTCTCAAGGGGGCAAATCAAAACTATACGACAAGTTACATGACAAAAAAGTACTTATCTTATTTTGTTTTTCTTGCAGCGCATCATACAGTGAGAACATTTAGTATTGGAATATTATCCATATCATAGTGTTGATAAAATGATCAAGATAATTTTTATATTTGCACCAACTGTTCCTTATGTGTAATGATAATAGTGGGCGAATTAATTTACTAATTTGAAAATGCAAATAACACTTTTATGAGTTTATCTCATAGGTGTGATCTTCTAACAATGTTCACCTGATTTTTTAAAATAGTTTTGGTGAATTTAAGTCGCATGAGAATTTTCTTACGGATAAGTCCATGCCATGTGTTGTTCGATGTCTCCCTATTCATAATCACGTGGATATGAGAAGAATCAATATTAGATCAAATGCCTAGCACCATCGACTTAGAAATAAGAAAGCCAAGTTGGCTTAGGTGTAGATGAATTCGTTTAAAACAACTGCCCCATATGCCCATTTTGTTTTTAATGGCTTTTATCCTGTTTGTCTTTCTTTTAGAGGATGGGAAAAGCATTGCCATATTTATTTATTAAGAACCCATTTTTATGTTCTTAACCCAAAACGGCAGATGAACCATTTTTTGGAGCGATGTTGCAGCGCTAGGCGGAAAATTAGGCTTGTATTTACTACGAGGAGGGGGGGGGGGGGGGGGGGGGGGGGCATCGATTGAAAAGAGAAGCTTACTTCTCAATTTTGGGGAAATAATAAGATATAGTTACATAGAAAATCATAACTAAGGATTTAAATGGTGTATGCTTTTTTAAATGGGTAAAACTATCACAATGTCACAATTAAGAGGTGAGAGCATCGTTTTGGCTACCGGAGGCATATGCACCATTTGTTTGAATGTGTTTTTAACTTATTTTAAAATGTCAAAAAATGTTTGTGTACATCTTTACATCCCATGTGTTTCAAAAGTCGTTTCATGGAAAATCAACTTGTGGTCTGGGTAAAAAAGACACATTCGGTGCTAAAATAAGACTTTTCACGATACATTCTTTATTTTTTCTATACAGGCCGCAAAATGTCGGGTTTTCGCGGAACTCTACGTGCGCACATAGTATGTGGAGATGAGTGCACGATTTTTATTTAGAATTTTCTATATTTCAAAATGTGTTTTTTTAGGTAAAGGGAGCATATGCGCATGAGAGGCAAACTGAATTTCTGTTACTGAATCTTCTATCATCCTTGAGGAACTCGCTTCAACCAACAAGTGCAAACTGATTTTTCTAGATATGTAAACACCTTGTTGAAGTGAATGGATGGATAATAAACGTGAAATTGTTTTCTTTTTCCCGGGGAATAAACAGACAAATGTACTGTTGTACAAAAAAATGAGCAATCTGGTGCGTATGACATCGTTGTGGTACGATCAAGCCTAGGAGGCTAAGATACAATGAAGGCGACGATGACCGTAATATCGTCCATTTTGCCGCCGGTGAAGTCGGTACCTTGCTGCTCCCGGCTGGCGACACTGAACGGTGACTCCCTACTGCTCCCTGCCATGTCGTGGGCGAATTCTGCCATGGCCTCGGCCATCTGGCCTGGCGAGAATCTCAAGTTCGTGCCCACCCGCACGATCCCCTCGAGCGCCGCGTCGAACACGTTGTCGAAGAGGCCGTCCGTCGCGGCCACCACCACGTCGCCTTCCTTCACCGGGAACTCCCCACCGCCGTGTCGGTCACCTTGCTACCGCCGACCGCGCTGAGCTGGAACGGGCAGTTGAAGTAGTGCTGCTGCGGCGTCGAGCGGAGCAGGAGCTTGCCGCCGCGGAACACGGCGAAGCCGCTGTCGCCGACGTAGGCCCACCTGAGGGCCTCGCCGGCAACCGACATGATGAGCGCGGTGGACGCCGCCGGCATGCTTGTCGACGCGACCGTCTTCTCGTACGCCTTCTCCAGCACCGTGTAAGGGTAGACGCCGCGCCCGCGCGTGACCGTGCCCGAGGAGGACGCTGCTGCCACCTCGTCGAAGGCGTTGGCCATGAGGCCGTGCGAGAACTCGGCGGCGTCCACGCCGTTGCCGCGGCACCCGCCGACCCGTCCGCCACCCCGATGACGCTGGCCCCGGAGTGGCAGAAGAGCGCATCCTCGTCGTGGTACGCCAGGCAGTAGAAGTCGATGTCCATCCGAAGTGCCGCCGCGCGCGCGGCGGTGCCTGCTCGTCGCAGTCCATGGGGTCCCAGCGGTGGCCGATCTTCCGGCCGACGTCGTGTCCGGCGGACGCAGCGGCGCCGAGCGCGATCTTCTTGAGGGCGTCGGGGGTTCGCATGTCGAGCTTTGGCGGCAACGTCTCCATTGTTGGCTTGCTTAATTCGTTCGTCTTAGTTCTTCGATTTGTCGTACGTGCGCGCGATCTGATACGCTATATGGCATACGGGTTCGCCAGTGTATATAAAAGTAAGAGAACCAGTTTTACTTTCGAACTCGGAGGAGTTAGGCCGGACGAAGTTCATTTGGGATCGGGAGAGCCGCGCGCTTTGCCACGAACCACGACAGGATGGCAAACACGAGATAACTCAAACTCCCATTGCCGACGGGGCAACTCGTGGCCGACGGGGATCGGGTAGCGTTTCGTTTCCTGTCAGGTTTTGCTGTACACTTCTTCCGTTCTTCTTTCCTCATGTTCATATCCAAAAAAAAGTTAACTAAACACGAGCATTTATGTTTTCTGACCAAATACGTCCGATCACCACAATTTGCATTTTTTTCACACACCGATCATTCATCATAGTTTTCATCTCTTTTTTCACCACAGGCAAGTAAAAGATCGGTCACCATAATTTACATTCTTTTTATACTCTACCAATCACCGTAAGTTACATTCATTTCTTTCACCCATATCGTAATTTACCTACAATCTCTCATCCTATCAAAAATATAAAGGCGTTAAACCAAACTTGTAATCGTTGGTTCTTCCTGCCCCATGGAATATGAGAGAGGTGTTTTGGCTCCCGGGAGCATATGCTCCTGATATTTTCTTCAAAAATTAAAAAAATATGAAAAAACTTCAAAAAAATTGGGCACAAATTTATACAAGTTTTCAACATTCGTGCAAAATTTCGGAAGGAAATAACATAATCTGTGGTCTGTGCAAAAAAGACAAAATCTGTGGCCGCACAGATTTTGTCTTTTTTGCACAAACCATAGAAAATGTCATTTCATTCAAACTTTTGCACGAATGTTGAAAACTTGCATATGTTTGTGCCCAAAAAATTTCAGATTTGTTCGAAGTGTTTTCATACTTTTTAAATTTTGAAAACAATAACAGGAGCAAATGCACTCAGGAGCCAAAGTGAATTTTTGATGGAATATATGGTAGGGTACTTCGTCAACCTTCAAACTGACCCATACTCGCTTACCTATATTAAAAAAAGTCTTTCAGTTACAATAAAATATAAATGTCTCGTGTTTTTACTAGAAAATAAAAACCCAGTTTCTAAGGAATGGACAATGCCTTTGGAGATCGGTCTTCTTGCTTGTCGGCGCGGCACATTGGAACTGCAGCATAGAACCTGAACGCCCAAATATATGAATCATGTCCATGTTTCTGGAACACAAGAGGAATTTGTCGGCGGTGGAGGAGGGCAAGAGCTGCTCGCTGCAGCAGTTCAGAGGGCGGGGGCTGACAGTTCCATGGTCGGCGCTGGTGGCGTGGGACCATGGAAGAACCGCAGGGGAAGGGGAGGTTCAGAAATCAGAACAACTGGGAATCCTCTGCGGGGTGGACTCCAAGGGGCGGCGGTCAGCCCTTCAATGGTGAGTTGGTGACGCGGGTAGACTTCAGGGACACACGCAATGCCGGGAAACAGGAAACGGCAGCGGGATATCGTCCATGGTGGAGCCAGTCCACGCGGCGCGGCGTTTGTGCGGTCGATCTGGGGAGGCCGAGCGGTGCCTGCAAGAGCAAGGGAAGCCGGCGGCGGCGCACCCGCAGTGGAGATGGGAGGTCGGTCGGGGCACTTTGAGACAGGGATTCCGGCGGCGATGCTCGCGGAGTGAAGTTGGGGATGCCGGCGGCGCGCACCGGAACCATGGTGGTCGTTATCAACAACAGTAACTTGATAGTTGTACTGTAGCAAAGCGGACATATCACTTGGCGGTGGCACAACACGTAATATTAGATGGTATGTAAGGGTAAAATGGGAAAGTGAAAACGGACCATCACCTGAAGGCATATTATATAGTAGAGAAGAGAAGAGACACGGGTTCGCCAGTGTATATAAAAGGAAGAGAACCAGTTTTACTTTCGAACTCGGAGGAGTTAGGCCGGACTAAGTTCATTTCGGATCGGGAGAGCCGCGCGCTTTGCCACGAACCACGACAGGATGGCAAACACGAGATAACTCAAACTCCCATTGCCGACGGGGCAACTCGTGGCCGACGGGGATCGGGTAGCGTTTCGTTTCCTGTCAGGTTTTGCTGTACACTTCTTCCGTTCTTCTTTCCTCATGTTCATATCCAAAAAAAGTTAACTAAACACGAGCATTTATGTTTTCTGGCCAAATACGTCCGATCACCACAATTTGCATTTTTTTCACACACCGATCATTCATCATAGTTTTTTCTCTTTTTTCACCACAGGCAAGTAAAAGATCGGTCACCATAATTTACATTCTTTTTATACTCTACCAATCACCGTAAGTTACATTCATTTCTTTCACCCATATCGTAATTTACCTACAATCTCTCATCCTATCAAAAATATAAAGGCGTTAAAACCAAAATTGTAATCGTTGGTTCTTCCTGCCCCATGGAATATGAGAGAGGCGTTTTGGCTCCCGGGAGCATATGCTCTGATATTTTCTTCAAAATTTTAAAAATATGAAAAAACTTCAAAAAAATTGGGCACAAACATATACAAGTTTTCAACATTCGTGCAAAATTTCAGAAGGAAATAACATTTTCTGTGGTCTGTGCAAAAAAGACAAAATATGTGCTTTGAAAAATGTATTTTTTAAATTTCATTTCGGCCACAGATTTTGTCTTTTTTGCACAGACCATAGAAGACCATAGAAAATGTCATTTCATTCAAACTTTTGCACGAATGTTGAAAACTTGCATATGTTTGTGCCCAAAAAATTTCAGATTTTTTCGAAGCGTTTTCATACTTTTTAAATTTTGAAAACAATAACAGGAGCATATGCACTCAGGAGCCAAAGTGAATTTCTGATGGAATATATGGTAGGGTACTTCGTCAACCTTCGAACTGACCCATACTCGCTTACCTATATTAAAAAAAACATCTTTCAGCTACAATAAAATATAAATGTCTCATGTTTTTACTAGAAAATAAAAACCCAGTTTCTAAGGAATGGACAATGCCTTTGGAGATCGGGCTCGACGATGGTAAACGAAAACCCAGTTCCCAAGGCACCACAAGCTGGTTTGCCAAATATCAAACATGAAATTTTCGACTCCCTTACAACCGGGACACACCTATAAATGTAAGGCTGGTCATAATAGAGAGTAATTTAGATTAGTAACATGCATATGTTGGTAGTTTATATTACTACTTCCTTATTGGTTGGTCTCGTAAGCGTGATACCATAGAGAGGTTCGATTATTACTTGGGAACACTATGTGATGATAACATAGTATGTTATTTCATTTGTCTCTCACCTTTTTAATTACCCACCACATCATATTTATTTATTTTCCAATGTAATATCAGATCAATTTTAGTATTCTCTCCTGGTAAGGGTAATAACGTACTTGATGAGAATTGGTTTGTTCAATGGTTAGCCTTTTTGACCAATATGTTTTAATAAACCAACCTTGGTAGCATAATTACGAAAGGGTAGGTGAATTTAATATGCGGAACCAAAGGAACTTAAAAATACACATTAGCAGTTTATCACAGGGGCGATACCGGGTCCATACCCACTTTTCTTGATACACTACATGTATTTTATAATGAATGACACCCCAAATTTAAACGAAAAATTATGTATGACCTATAGAGGATACAAGGTCATTTGCGCTCTATGTGAAAACAGGGCACGTGTGGGGGGAATATCTAATGGATTAACCCGCAGCCCACAAGATAAATGCGGCTTATAATAAGTTTGTGGCCGCACCACTTATGGGCTTACGCAAACATGGGCCGACCCAAGATCATAAGGCAACAAGAAAAGGATCTAGAAGACGGAGGTCGCTTGACTGGAAGGGCACGAAGGGTGATTAGTCTCCAAGTAAGACTCCGGCTTAAACCTTTCAAGAAGGAGAAGTTTCCTTGTAACCTAGCGAGTCTTCGTGTATATAAGGAGGCTTGCGGGACTTAAATCCCAAAACAAAGTTAACTAATCATGAGCATTTATATTTTGTTTAACAAATACGACCGATCACCATAATTTGCATTTTTTCACACACAATCATTCATCATAGTTTACGTTTCTTTTTTCACCACAGGCAAATAAAGGATCGGTCACCATAATTTACATTATTTTTATACTGTCTACCAATCACCCTAAGTTACATTCATTTCTTCCACCCATATCGTAATTTACCTACAGTAGTCTCTCATCCTATCAAAATATAAAGGCGTTAAAACCAAAATTGTAGTAGTTGGTACATCCTGCCTGCCCCATGGAATATAAGGTGTTACTTCGTCACCTTCGAACTGACCCATACCTCGCTTACCTATATTGAAAATGTCTTTCATTCACAATAAAATATAAATGTCTTGTGTTTTTGCTGGAAAATTTAAACTCAGATTCTAAGGAATGGACAACGATTCCGGAGATCGGGCTCAACGAAGGTAAACAAAACCCATTTTCTAAGGTACTACCAGCTGGTTCGCCAAATATCAAACATGAAATTATTCGACTCCCTTACAACGGACACACACCTATAAATATAAGTCTGGTCATAGTGGAGAGTAATTTACATTAGTAACATGCATAAGTTGCTAGTTTATTTACCATAGAAAGGTTCATTTATTACTTGGGAACGCTATGTGATGATAATATAGTATGTTATTTATTTGTCTCGACCTCTTTAATTACTCGTCACATCATATATTTTTTCCTACCTAATATTATATCAATTTCAGTATTCTCTCTTCGTAAGGGTAATAACATACTTGATAAGAGTTGGTTTGTTTAATGATTAGCATTTTCAGGACCACTATGTTTTATTAAACCAATCTTGGTAACATACGAAAGGGTGTGTGATCAACAATATGTGGAACTAAAGGAACTTAAAAATAAACATCAACAGTTTGTCTATGACAGGGGCGCACCTAGGGTCCATATCCACTTTTCTTGATACATTACATGTATTTATAATGAATACACCCCAAATATAAACAAAAAATTGTACAGAGGATACAAGGTCATTTGCGCTCTAGGTGCGCCCTTATCTAAGATACCGTGCTAAGAGACGAGAATTGAGATAGCTTTTATGCATCAAAATCAAATGTTTGGTTCTGGATTATATCTTTTCACAACATGAAACTTAATGTCAATGACTTTTTACTCACATAGAAAAAAAATACCGATCTATAATCATAGTAAATTGTTTATAGATGCTCCGTGCCACTAGAAAATTGAGACAAATAGCTATACATACAATTTAGTATGTTGTAGGAGAGTGGACGTTCTGCACATAGTGGCATCTACACCCATCTTTAAAAGAATGCATTTTAAACGCGTTTTAGAACGTAAAAAACTCTGAAACAAAATTTCACGAGTTTTCCGTAAATATGTGGGCGGCACAAAGTTTTGCGAAGAAATGCAAAGTTTATACCGTTGGCTTGAGCTAACCACGTTGATGGAAAATGTGCAGTTTACTGATGAGGAAGATTGCCCGATATGGATCTTCCATCCATCTGGGCAATATTCTGTCAGCTCTTTTTATGGTGTGGTTAATAATCGTGGTGTGGTGCATGTGCACACTCCTGCGGTTTGGAAGCTACATATACCACCCAGGATACATATTTTTTTGGTGGTTGGTTGTAAATGATAAAATCTTGACTAGGGTTAATCTGAGTAAAAGACGTAAGGTGGACGATCAGACTTGCCTTTTTGCTCATAATTAGAAACTACTGGTCATCTTTTCTTTGATTGTGTTGTGGTTAAGGCTATTTGGGTGTATGTGTCGGACGCTCTTGGTTTGGAGATTGGTAATTCTTTTGAGTCTATTGCTAGGTGGTGGATTAGTGAGAATAAAAACTCGGTTACTAATATCATATCTTCTGCCACTTTATGGAGTATCTGGAATGTGAGAAAAGAAATGTGTTTTCAGGGTCTAAAGTGGCCAGGTGACAAGGAGATCCTAAGAAGAATTGTAACATTGATCAGAAGCTGGAAAGTGCTCTGCATGGATAGGCAGTCCAGCTTGTTGGACCAGAATATATTGAAACTCGATCACAGAAGGGGGGAGTTGCTCAGGATCGCTTGGACTTGCACTTAGTCATGATGAGGGCGTTGAAGGAAGATGGACACCCTGGGCTGGTGAAGAGATGGAGACAGGAACAAGCTTATGAAGCTCTGCCGGAAAAGGGTTAAGTTCCCAGGTCGTTAGATGTTGTTAGCTTCGCTGTCCCCTTCCTGTTCTTCCTTTCGTTCGGTGTTTGTCCGGCTTTGTTGCTGCCTGTGGGAAGTGTGTGGCGTTTGCCCTGTAAGACTAAGCTACAAAACTGCTGTAAGACTGGTGGTTGCATTTTAATAAAATGGAACCTGTTTATCTAAAAAAAGAATCTTTATTTTGCCTTGCAAAAAAGATAAACTTCCACGTGGGACATTTTTTAAATCTTTTTGGCACAGTCCAATAATCATTTTCCTGCGAAACTTTCTGCGCGCACATAGAACGTGGAGATGTACGCGCGCAACTCTTTCGGAATTTTTTGGCATCAGTTTTTTCTTTTTTGAAAAACAGGGCATGTTCAAAAGATGTATTTTCCTATCTTGTAGTCTCTTAGCATGCCACAGACAGGTTGCATTACAAATCCTATCATGAAAGTGTAGTTGTGATTGAACTTTTGTTTTTAATACGAAAAGCGTTGCCATTCGATCAGTTGTTACGGCATCGTTGCAATTCAGCTTCTTTCTGAACACGGAAAGTTTTGGCGATTCAGGTTATTTCGTAGTGAAGGGTTAATTCAGATTCTTTTCCAATACGGAAAGTGTTTCTAGCTCGACTAGAAGACCGACTCGCCTGCGCAATATAACCGAGAGCCCAAAGCCGCGCCGACAAAAGCCCAAGCAAGCCCATATCGCCGGCCGGCCACCTCCGTCGTTGTCGCTACGGTGACGCTGCACGCACGACCCGGCGAATCCGACAAGTCCCCGACCTCTCCTCTCCTCGAGATCCCGAGCCCATGGCGGTCGGCATCGCGCTCCTGCTCGACCTCGCCGCCCGTGCCCCGCGGCTCCGTCCACTCCCACGGCACCATATCCGCCGCCGCCGCCGCTGCCGCTGCTTCCGCCGCGGCAGCCCTTTCCGCCTCCGGCGTTCCCCTCTCCGCTCGACACTTTTTCGGGTTAGTTCCACCCCCCTCGACTCCTTAACCACCTACTACTACTAGGGATTTTGTTGCTTGCCTTGTCCCGTGCTAGTTTGTTTGTGCGCGCGTGCCTCTGTCGCAATCGAGGTGTTCGACGCATTGCGCGCCATGGTTTTTGGTTGCGCCGGCGCACCAGTATTTGAGCCTAGTAATATGCAAGTAATTATTCACTAGCTAGTACAAGCCTACAAATGAATGAATGAATGAATGAATGAATGAATGAATGAATGAATGAATGAATGAATGAATGGTAAAAAAGACATCTTTACTGCTTCCTTTGAATAAAACCTAGAAAAAAGAACTCCTCATTACCATATGTGAATGCGCATTTACCTATTAGTAACCACGCTGTTTATCGATGCAGGAAAGTTGCTTATTGTGATGCTGCTGCAACCTACGGAGCAAATGATACCCCTGATCTTGTCAGTGATCTTAACCATAAGATATATGACTCGATCCATGATCTCCGATTGCCAACAAAAGAATACCCTTTGGAGCTGAAGCCGCTTACTTATGCGTTTGGCCTTAAGCATTTCAGTATGACAACCCTGAGGGCCTTTTTGTTGTACTATTTACCGCTTCTTGAGCCTACTCCGCCCAATGATGACGATGACGAAGATTATTTTCTTCAAGATGATTCAGAGAGGCCGCCTGTCGACCTGGTTACTCCCTTCCACAATTCGTTGAAGCAAATTGCCCGTGAGGTACTTATTTACTCAGTGCGCTATCTGTTCAAAATCTCTTCCATAAACTGGCTAATTATACCTCCAATTAAAAGTACGGAGTAGTATTGTTTGGAAAACTATGACTTCTCACAAAGATTTTTTAGCCAGAGTGGGTGGCCATGCACACATGCTTAGTTTAATTGCCTGATCATATACAACATGTTAGTATCTTGATACCCGTTGCACCCATGTGTACATCTTAACTGACCTCCCTAGTTGCCTTGCGTTTTCCGTTCCACCACAAGTGTATTTTCAACGATTTCTAGCTAGACCAGTGAACATACATTTCTTCTCTGTTTATGTGAAATATAAATGTACTTCTGGTATTCATGTTGTTTAGGGCCTAGAGGAAAAACATAGACCAAACAGGTGGGGCTTCCCGGACCTATCCTTGTAAGCCTAATTCCGCTTTGTACTAGAAACCCCAAATTGGCTGAAGCCACTCTTAAGCTGAAACTTAATCTCGCTTATAGTATATTTTTATGATTGGCCCAGATGACCATTACTGTTTCTCCTATTTAAGCTAAAATGTTCTTAATCTTCTGTTCTGCATTGCAGACTTCCGTTGTAACAACTAGAAGAGTATTGGAAAGGATTGCGGTTCGTCATGTTTCGGAAAGAACAGCATGGAAGCTTTTGAAAGGTAAACTGTTTCTATGTTTTCCTATGTTCTTCTGGCAGCATTCTAGCAGGAATGTAACAAAACTAGTGCATTAGGAATGGATCTTCCCAAATCCATTACCAATGAATCTGGAACATGGGAATGCATTTTTCTGTACAAGTCCTGAATTAAATATGTGGACTACTAGTACACAGTACTTCATCAACTATATTTTTTCCAGTTATCTACTTTGTTGCACTCAATTTTTTCCTCCACATAATTTACTGATGGTCTTAATCATTGATTTCGTTTTCTGTTTTGATAAGGTGCTATATATATGGCTTGGTGATGTGCCTTATATATCTCCTTAAATGCATTAAAACTGTTGGACATCTTATGTTTTCAGCCCAATTTGGTACTATTTGAGTATATTTAGAGATGTAAATACTTCCAACTTCAGATCTTCATTCACTTATCATCTAACCGGGATTGATGGAAAAAGACACCATTACTAGTAGAAATCCAGAACAGCAAATTTCTTAGTCCAGATTAATATGAAAGGATTAACCTGTTTGAATAACTATAAAATGTAGATGTGATCGTTATTCCAATCGAATAAAGCCACAAAATTCTTGGAATTATTATTTGCATGGAAAGAAGTTATTCTTCGATTAATCGTAACCATACTATCATATTTTCCTGGCCTTGTTTTTTCTCAGTAAACTTGTTCACCAAATCATCGGTATGCATGTTATTGCTGCTATTCTCCATAATACTAAGTTAATAACTATTGGATGCTATGTTCAGCTTGCAATGCTTGTTGGTTTCACTTGTGGTTCAAAATTTTAGGCAACTAAACACACACTTGCACATGAGCATTTTGAGTTTGAACACCTGACCCCGACTTAGTATTGAACCTAACACAGTTTGTTTATGCCATTAGAGTTTATCTGTTAACTGAGATTTGTTTGGTATGTCTTATATGCCCTCAATGCCGAGTTGGTTGGTCTTAAGTCATTAAAATCCTAGCTCTTTATGGTCGGGTCAACCACTCCTGACTGTCGGATGGATTGTTTAGTTTGACTTCCTGCGCTGGCCCAACATTATTCAGTCCCTTTGACCGATTGATAATACATTTACTTTATTCCAATGTTGGGGATATCGCTTATCGGGAACTTATCGGTCGACACAAGATAAGGGATAAATCGGCCGGTTTATCGGCATATCGGCCGATTTATCAGCATATCGGCAGATTTATCGGTCGATTTATCTTATTGGTCAGACACCGATAAGCGATAAATCGGAATATCGGAAGATATCTTGAACAGTGCTTTATTCTAGTTTCTTGCGTATTTAGTTCTGATTGTCACTTTATCAGCTGTTGTAATATAATATAATATAATCCTTTAACGTTTACTTCATTTTCTAAAGATGCTGCAAAATCATCAAAGAGGAAAGCTGAAAGGGGGATGTCAATTCCAGAATACTCATACTGTGTTGCCAGAACAACTTTCCGAGGTAAGATTTTCCTGCTGTGTCACATTTCCTTTTGTAGGCTATTATTCAATTCTCTTTCTTTTTTCAAACAGCGCATGCATTGGCAGTAGCTGCTGCTTGGGTTGTACAATCTTTAGTCCAGGTTTACACATGTTTCATTCGTCGACCTGATAATGATGAGGAATTGTTTGACGAGAGGGAGAAATTCAGATTGTTCGGGAAAAAGATCTATAGTGTAACCATCAAATGTGGCTTCTCTTTGGTTTTTGCCTCAGTTGGAGCAGGCATTGGTTGCCTCCTGCATCCAGTGAATGGCCAGTGGATTGGTGAGTTATGACTTCCTTTCTTCCGTCAATTCAGTTACTGGACAATCCAGCTTTTGCCAAAGCATCTAATATTATTAATGGGCCTAAATATGTTTGTTGAAGAGTGTAAAGTTCACATTACGTTGGTGATAAACAGATCGTTTGGTTCTTCAAAATTCTTCATAAATTGCTTTTATTATTCTGCATGTGATGCTCTATCTGCATTGTCTTTTTTAGCAAGTAGCTTTTTATGCTGCCAAGAGTAAAAAACGTGTCCTCTAGGTGTTTATTGTGGAATGATTTCAGGCACAGATTTTTGTTTTCCATTTTGGATTTGTCACTCTTAAGATATGCTAAGGTTCTATAGCTCTGTCCGTTAGTTTGCTTCGAAGGAATTTAGCACACCACTGCCTTGAATCACTGTCAGATCCAGCATCTGAGTATAGTTGCAGTTGAAACCAAAAAGTTAACACTATATCCTCCTGTGGCTTGCAGGTTGTGTCCTTGGAGATTTCGCAGGACCAATTGCTGCGATCCTTGTTTTTGAGAAGTTCCAGTTCCCGCTAGAAGGTTAAAAAGCTTCCGTTCCGTCTACACAGTCAAAAAACCAAGCCAGCCATCTATGGGTCCAGCTGGGCTGGTTTTGAAGAAGATGAAGTGGCGGTGCTTTGCCTCGAGTCTGCCCTTTCCGGGATTCCCGGTGATCTAACTTGAAGCTTGCAGTTGATGAATAACTAGATATCGCCTCTATGCTATGTGCATGGTTAAAGCTTCTTTTCGAGGCAGAGTGTTGCCTTCGGGCTTCATCAGATGTTGATATATTGTCATATGCTTACTTTGCTACTGTTGTCTCAGATTTTGAACTCAAATGGATATATTTTTGTTATGTCTTTTTTCTGCACTTTTTCTTGATTATAATACGTTTGCATATGCGGTCTCGAGCTGAGATCTTATGTGCCATTGCGAGGTGGAGCTCTCAGTTTACTTTATGCTTTAAGCCAGCAGCCAGATTCCCAAAATTAATTTTCCAAATATAACCACTAAAACTAAGGCAATCATAATGTGGTGTATATGGATTGAAAATGAGTTAATTATTTCCTGTAAACTACTACACAATGTTCTTTGGTTGTGGCAAAAGTAGATGATGTGTACTTACATATTTGCTTAATCTTTTATAGGGATTGCGATCAAAGAGATGATGCTAGCTAACGATATTTTATATTAGTGTATTACTATTTTTTTCAAGATACACTATCAGTTGAAGAGGTTTTGAACTACATGTTATTTCTTATATTCTGTTCCCTGAATCACCTTTTATTAAGATCAGAATGGCGCATTCGCACACTTCACTGACAAGCCCACTAAACGAGATAAGAAAGCGTTAAGATAAGCTTATAAAGAGTGTGAACTAGCTATAGGGGTGACATCATAGGTGATATACCTAAAATACCCGGCGCCGAGCGTCACCATGCTTCCAGACCTCCGATCTGGAAGATGTAGATCTACTATTTTCCCCGAAATTGCCCAAGCGAGGAGACGAGAGCTGCAAACGACGATGCTTTCAACCGGGTAACGACGGATAGACACCGACATCGTCCGCCGTGACCGAAGTCGACTAGGTTTTCATCGACAGGTCCGGTTCAAAACAGACACAACACCAAGACACCTCATAGATGATGAGGATCCACGAGCAAGAACAAACGAACATGGGCAGCCCCTCCTCGCACCCCGTCATGAGGCATCGGAGCCGGAGCACCAGCCGCAACCACCAAGGCGTTGCTAGGAAAGATGATGACCGCGACTGGAGGAGCACTGGGTCGCGACGTCGGGCCGAGCCGCGCCTACCAGATATTCTCGCCGCCGTGGTGGGGACCAGACGCGCGAGAAAAGTATGGAGCACCCCACATGAGAATTTTTAGATCCTCGCGCCTCCCGTGAGACCACGTCGGGCCGCAGCGGGGCGCCCTCCGCCAGCCTTCCCGAGAGGGCAACGCGAGCTGCCCCCTCCTCTCGCCGCCGCCGGAGGTGTCACCTGGGCAAAGCCCGGAAGGCACGACAGCGGCATGATCTCTTGGGCACCGATCTGAGGCGAGTCCTTCTCTGATTTCTACAACGGTGGTGTCGCGAGAGACTGGGCATGGTGTGTCGTGCGGTGCAGGGTGGCGGCGACGCAGCTGCTAGAGTGAATCTGATCTAGATCCTAATGGGCCGGTGTGGCTGATACAACTCAAGGACGTCGGAGCAGCAGCCACATGCATAGTGGTGGCGTCCTCCTCCTTTTCGGAGGCGGTCGACCTGGTTGTGGAGGATCTCGGGGATCCCACACCGGTTGGAGGAGGTGGAGGGTTGGAGCGGCATGGCTACTACCGCATCGACGACAGCGGGTCTCAGTGGCATGGCGCATTGGGGTCTCGACGACGGACGCGAGATTATGGATACGCGCAGGGTGTTGGAGCTGTCAGGCATCAACGCCAGACGTGGCGAAGATTATGCGGATATCTGCCGTGAAGATGGGTCAAAGGTTCGATGGCAATGACGACTTCTGAAGGGTCTGCATGCAATGCACACTGAGACCCTGCTGGGCCGGATATGTGCTCCCAGTTTTCCATAGGGTGATTCGGTGATGTCCCATGTACCTAGTTGATGGGTGTTGGTTGTGAGTATAGGGCACGAAGCCCTGATGGCATGATCTTCCCATTTTCGGGTTTATAGGTGTTGTATGGTGATTTTGGCTTGCCAGACATTTGTTTAATAAACTTTTCATAAAGGTTGTATGCATCTTTTCGTTGTAACGGGTCTCAGCCACCTTTTCGAAGAAAAACAAAAAATAGAAGTATCGGGGTTAGATTTTTTTTTTGTGTGTGTATAATGTTCGATCGAGGGTATCTCTCTGGTACCGAACGTTAACTAAAAGTGCATGCAAATTGCAAAACCCCTACGTGGGCTAGGATTTCTGATGCCTCTGTCAATCCCCATGCCTAGCATTTATATGATACTTCCAAGTAGAAATTTGATTTTATAAGGTCTGTTTTTATTTGGAAAGTGGTAATTGCTCCCGAGCTCCAGTGCTTCCTCCACTTAAAAAAAATAAAATTATATTTGTGAGTTTCAAAAAATTCTGAAAAAATCACGGATGTAGCCAATGGTGTATCCTATAAACGTGCTAAATTTCAGTTTGAAATACTTTATATTATGAGCTACAAAAAATAAAAAAAATCTGGTAAAACTTAGAAAGTTGAAAAAAGTCATATTTAGATTCACAATTTGTCATTTTTGTGTAGCTCAAAATACAAAATATTTGAAGTTGATATTTTGCACTTTTGTGGAATATACTATTGGCTACAGCCGAGTTGTTTTTTAGAATTTTTTGAAACTCATAAATATGATTTTCGATTTTTTTTTAAATTGGAGAGAGCACTGGAGCTCGGGAGCCAAAAGTGTAATAATTTTTGATAGTTCAAGGATTCGGCACTGCTTTTCTTTATTTGCTTGGTTTGTTCGTTCAAATATAGGAAACCAAAGGTGCCTGCTGTCTACTTTATATTTTGGTTTTGTACGATTGCCTAGATTGCCGTAGGCAATCTTGAAGGTGGTGCCTGGTTGTTAAGTGAAGAGCCTAACCAAGATGGTACCTGGTTACAGTATAGCACTGTAGCCTTTGTCTGTGCAGTATTTTTTTTTTGCGGTTGTCTGTGCAGTATTTAACTATTTATATCCTCCTTGGTGCTTTAACTATGCAGTTTGTGAATGTTTGTTTGATCTAATTCCGTAACAGACTGTATTTTTCATGTCATGTTTTCCTACCATTGTTTACCTTTGCTAATTGTGCATAACATGCTTTTCCAGCCCCAGAGGACATCAGCTTGCAAAGAAGTGGCAAACTACATCTCCTGAGAGGATTTGCAGGTTACAGAAATTCCAGTGACAAGCAAAAATCAGTTAGTTGAATTTGGTTCAGGGGAGCATGATCAATCTGCACGTTGGCATACCTGATGACAGTATCTGAGTAGTATGGTACCATTTTTTTACTTCATCAGCAAATTAGCTCTGAGATTGTATTTGGCTGTGATGCGGTCGCACGATGTAGAACCTGCAGGGGTGATAATCTTTCAATATGTCGGCTCATTTTGCATGAGTCGGTTCATTTAGTTCACGTGGACACTGTTTTCTGTGTTTTCCTCACGTATACTCGGCTAGATTGGACGCATACTAGCTCGTTCTTTCCTACACGCTTCTTTTTTAGGACTTGCAAGAGATGATTCTCGCGAACAAACACACCCCCTACACACACCTAGGAGCACCCCTTCCTGCATATCCATACAAGACCTGAGTAGGCGGGTCGATGTCCTACGAGGTCCGCACTACTCGGAGTACTCTCCCACCAAAAAAAAGATGTGTGGACTTCCTTGTCTCTTTCTAGAAAGTCAGCAGCTGACCCAAGGTGACCTACTGGGAAATGAAAAACAATTAGTTGGAGACATTCTTTCCCGAAAATGGGGACAAATGGCTAATGATCATCTCCTGCATCGGTGAATTCGTTTTCTCATAGAACTGTCTTAAAAGGATGGTATATACTGATCTTGGCAGCATATACATGACGGTGTAAAAGCATCTCTGTTTTTAACTTTGGCATACAGATCCGTGATGTGTGTAGCTGTTCTTCTTTGATTTTTATGTACTTGTAATGAAAAGTCAGGAGGATGGCCAAGCAGATAGAGTAGTAGTTAATTAAAGAAATAATTCAAGCAAAGCACACCATGTTTTTGTATCATTCCAGGAGTCTTTTTTTTTTTTTTTTATTCCCCACCATATTGCTACTTCCAGGAACTTCCTATAGTATTTAGTATTTACATACTTATCCATAGTCCTTTGCATCACACATCTTGCCTTGAACATGGGCAGAACCCCTTGTTGCTATGTCCAGGAACTTGCTGTAATACTTACATACTTACCCATAGTCCACTGCATCACACATCTTACTAGAAAAATGCCCCTGATGCTAAAGAACTTTTCTGTTTTTCCATTGATTAAGGAAAGAAACAGAATGGAAGTCATGTCTCAAACTTGTATATTTTCGAAACTGGTATAAAATAAAACTAGTGAAATTGATTTTGTCAATATGTTAACGCTAGGTTTGTTATTAATCTTGTACTAACATATTCATACACAGATGAACGGTCAGAAATTCATATTTTAGAACGTGTCAGCACTGAAAGTAGAGTCACGTGTTTAGAAACAGAGAGAGTTCAGCACCTGTCGTTGGTGGACATGCGGATGATTAATACCCAAAAGGTCAGAATACCTCACTTATATGCAGCTTAAGGTGACCTGCTTTGGTCTGGCAAGCCTTCGATTGTATCTCACAATCACTTGGCAAAAAACAAAATGTGTTGATAGAACACTGCTGTGCTGATAGCAACTGCGACAGCTCAACCAGGGGTTTCCTTTTACATTTAAAGTTTGCAGGGAACAAAACATAGATCAACTTTATAGTAAAAAAAACATACATCAACTGTACATGAACCCTCTGCTTATAGAAGAACCTCTAGGCTCAGTTAGTTCATACAATTCGCGTGTAACAGTGCAGCTGTTCTCATGTGAACGGGTAGAAGTTGGGGAAGAGCAAACTGCCTAGAAGAATATAAGCAATGAAGTAAACAACGATGAAGTATCCCCATCTCTTGTTAGAGCCCTTTCGAGAAACCAAAATGTGTGAAGCTGCCCAGTAGATCGGAGGACCAGCAGACAGAAATCGCGTCGACACCTGGACCAAGGAAAGAACAGATGAGACTTGAGTAATGGACTCTGCGGGACCTACAAATAAATTCCGTTCTATGTCACAATCATTTATACTGACCTGGACGTGCATCACGAAGAAGGCGGTAAATGTCATGAATGTCAGATGTAAAATGAAAGGAAGAACTAGTATGGAACACTCATCCTTATCAACTTTGAGAGTTCGACCAGTTGACCTATTCCCAACTAAAGATGCCATAGCAGCCTCGGCCGCAGCAGATCTCTTCTTAACCTCAGTATGTCCTGTCCAAATAGTGCAGAGTTAGGTACATATAAAAGCTTTATTCAAATCATTCGGTGGATGCCAGTTCTCTATTTCTCAGGTCACTACAAACTTTCCAAATTCCTAGGCCACCTTCACAGTACTCAACTTTATTTATAAATTTATATATTAGCCGGTCAGAGAAAATAGTACTCCCTCCGTATCAAAATATAAGACTCTCCTCCGTATCTTTTAAAAAGTTGAATAATATCAATTTGATGATGTGTCCAATAATTATTCGGTTAATCTATTTAGAAGACGTGCCCTACCAACAACATGTGCGTGATAAATAAGAATTCGGCCCTATAAGAGAAGCAGACCAACACATGCATGCAAGGAATCTTTCCGCAACCGAAAATTCAAAATAAATTATCCCTTAAACCGGTAATCCAATTGACGATCCGTTTTTATCGTTGGCTTTGTTTCGACGAGTACTTTAAAACAAGATCCCATCTTAATATGTTTCGATGAACTTTTTTTTTGGTCGTCAGTTGCCAGGCTATAATACTCTAGTTACCATATTAGTAGTTAACAGGTAGCACCCAAATAATACATAGTTACCAGGTAATTTTTACATGTTTTTTGTCATAGTCATGATCTACACATCCAAAGAGTGAGGATTTGATCCACTCTAAACACGTAAAATTAGGAATTACAGTCACTAAAAGGTTACGTTGTTGTGTAGAGAAGTTCAAAGAGCCAGGCAACCATTTGATTTTAATCAGGTAACCAACTTATCAATACATGGTAACTAAGTGAGTATAATCTGGCAACTAGGGTCAGGAAAAAAAGTTGTCAAAATATATCAGGATGGGATCTAGTATTGAAGATCTCGTCGCAATGAAGCCAACCGTGAAAACGGATCTGAATTTTGATTTACGGTTTAAGAGATAAAACATTTTAAAGTTTGAAAACCAAAAGGAATCTAGGTGGCTGCATGCATGCATGGATTACTAACCAAATTATGTCCGTGCCCACGGAAAACTAATCTGGGGCACGTGCCCTTATTAGCACGGTCCATAATTATTTAGGATAGGGAAAATATGTTGACAACTAGAAATGTAATAGTACCTTGTTTTTTGTTATTTAGTCCAGTAGAAAATTCATTCTTCAACACCGTGCCTACATCTGAGCTTTGACATGCTTCAAATGACCTCCCCTCAACAGTGGCAATAATCTGCTCGTGTATGCTATTTGACTGGAAGAGTTGGTGAAGCATTTTTGTGTAATGAGCTATAGAATAAACCGCAAGAGATAGTGTCGGTGAAGCTAGAAGAAAGTTGGGCAGCTGTTTCACTTGAAAGTATCTCAAGAAACCAACTCTCCTGAAAAGATAGAAAATAGCGTAAAGCTCATGCATAATGAGTCTTACAAGATTTTTGACTGAAAACATGAAACACACAAGTGGTCAAGAGATAGTAGTCATTAGTCAAAGAGCAAAGCTTAGTAGTATAAGGTATGTACAATCATATGGGACATGGACATTCTTAATCAATGGTTCAGAACAGCACAATATTTCAAAATCTTGGCGCACATACGGATTTGGCCCGTTTCCTATATGTGGGGCATGGAGTCCAAGCATGGCATCCTAACAACCTATCATCATACACTATTGGTAAAACATAACACAAAGATGAAGGAACAGGTAAATTACAGTCCACAAAGATAAATGTGAATTTTCATGGTTGTATATACTCGCAAGAACACTTCCCGCAAACAACAAAACTCTTGTTAAGGACACAATGGCATTTATATATGAGTTTTTGTGACACGAAACAGAATACTATCTGCAGAAGAAGATAGTAATAAAATCAATAATACTAGTGCAAAACAATGGTCAGATTTGATAAATTATGAAGCTAATGCTGGTAAAGCTAAGATAGAAATAAGTACCAGTAGTGGCTCTGAATAAAACTATACAAAAGGGGCAATTTTGCTTTGCACCATGGCCTGAGCTCATCCGTGTTCCCGTGCAGGCATATGTTCAAATATCCATAAGCTTGGAAAGCAAAGAACGGTAGGAATATAAAAGTGGAGCGTACAAATCCAGTGACAAGGGCCTGCACTGCCAACTTGGGCAAAACAAAAAATGTAATGCCGTTAGATACACACATTTTATCTAACAGCATCTTATGTAGCCCAGCAAAACATTTGCATAGAACAAAGCAACATATAAGGCCATGTAGAAGATATGACTTGTGCACACACATTTGTATACATTTTGGTCGCTTTGAGCTCCGAAATTTCAGAAAAGAAAAAAAATCATATTGGTAAAACATGTGAAAGACATGTACAGGCAGATTTTGTGGACAATGATCATATGTGCATCTACAAAACAAATGAAAAGGATCGCATTATCATTTGTAATATGCGTACAATTTCTTGTCCTACCGTACAGTGCACATATAATCATATTTTTGCACAATTTTCCACATTTACACAAAATTCCACACCTACAGCTATAATTAAACTTTTTGAGAATCTCTTCAACTTCCTGGTGAAAATCCCGAAGGGCTGCATATGACTATGAGTAGGGATGAAAACGGAGCGGATACGGACAGAACTGAGTGGTGCCATATTTGTTTTCATATTTTTTGGCGGAAGCGGAAATGAATACAGAAACCCCGAAAACAAATACGGAAACAAATATTGTCAGAAACAGATTTGGACTGCGGTGCGGACACGAAACAGAAAGCGGATGTTTGCCGGAACCAAGAGACCCCTTGAATAATGCAGAAAAATTCAATCAAACCAACAATCATGTCAAATTTCTAAGATGAAATAAAATATAACGAGATTTCATGATTATATAATATAGTGTGCATATTTTTTATTCATATCTTGGATTGTGCCTAAATATTTCCACTAAAACTACTGGCCCTGCAGGATTTGGAATGCACCGCATAGTAAAAACGGAAAGTTCCGTATTACCAGAAACGGAAAGTTCCGTTTTCGTGGCCGTTCCGCCGGAATATGTTGTTCCGTTTCCGTTTCCGCATAAAAGTTTTCCGTTTCCATTCCGCAAAATTCCGTTTCCGTATTTTCATTCCGTTTCCGTTTTTCCGCGAAAAAGTCAGAAAGATTCCGTTCCGTTTTCATCCCTAACTGAGTGTGGTTGCAGAACATCCTCTTCAATCGTGTAGCATTCTCGTCAGCTAGTTATAATAAGCACCATGCAAAACAATAGAAAAGTTCATAATAACTAGAATATAACTTACTATGGGCCTTTTCTTCTGGATAGCAGCATCATATGCTTGTAGCAAAGCCTGAAAACAGAAATAACCAGCATTAAGTGCTCCATTTGACCTAGCAGAACCAGAGAGAGCTAGCATTATCATTGCAACGGTATTGGCACCGGAAAACAGGTAGAACAGCCCTCCAAGTGAAAATAGCGCATAAAGACTTTCTGTATATCTGCCAAAACAACACAAAAAAAGAAACATGTTGATGTTAATTCATGATTAGTGAGCGATTCGTTTTTCTAGTTGTGGAATAAAGGGAAAGAAAGTTTACAGTGATGAGTAGAACACAGAAGCAGGATTAAAGCAAAAAAGAACAGAAGCTCGGTAGGCTGCTCCTGAGTCCTTCAAGATCAGTACAGACAATCTGCAGGAAGCATAGTCACTTTAGCCATACTGGAAATGCAAGACAAAGGGCAACATTTATAAACTAGAAGCTGGCCATCCTGCGCTTGAAATGAGTGCATTACAACTTGAAACCGATGAAGGATTTTTAATTGCAGCTACTCGAACACTATAAAACAATACAATCCAGTCACTCAGATGGATACGAAGATAGCCTGAAACACCAAGTATCTCATCTCAACGACTAAATGAACCAGCATTAGCAGACAATAATGCGCACCAATCAAAACACATATGCTCTAACAGCCTGAAAATTCTCTACGGGCACAACTCCAGTAAAATGGAACGGACACAGCATGATCTTTGCATTCCTATCTGTCAAACACAGTCGGCTGTTCCAAGAACCTAAAACAGCACATAAAGCTGAAATGGCTAAGAATTAGAAATCCTAATTACACTGAAAGAAATTGAAACCAAACGTGCGTTGCTGAAGAACGTCAGTCACCTGTAGAAGTAGGCTGCGGCGGCAACGAACGCCACATTGTTCAGAATATGCCCGGAGATGACGAGCACGGCCCTGTACCCCAGCACGGGCACCAGCGGCGCGAACACTGGAAAGTAAGGCAAGCCAGTCACACGCAGCAGCAGATCAGATCAAGCAGGCACCTCAAGAAAAGAGAAGACGATGCGAGAGGTGACTTACGGGATCGGGAGAGGAGAGCCATCGAGGCGGGGAGGAGGGGGAGGAAGGCGAAGGACTGCTCGTACTCGTAGCCGCACTCGGCGGAGCGGGCGAAGTGGACCCCGTCCCATACGGCCAAGGACGAGATGGCAGCGGCGGCGGTGGAATTATAAGAGGAGACGGGAGAGGGGGAGGATGGGGAGGAGAGGCAGGGAGGGTGGAGGGAGGCCGAGGTGTCGTAGGGGCGGAAGAGCAGGCGAGCGAGCAGGGAGAGGGCGAGGACCAGGACGCGGGAGACGGCGGCTAGCCGTACAACTGCGGCTAGCGGCGGCGGCGCCATGGGTCGAATGGCGGAGAGGAGCCGTAAGAGCGAGGCGCCGGCGAGGTTACCGGGGTCTTTGGTGGGTCGCTGATTGTGAAGCTGCGTGGCGAGCTCGACGGGAGGGTCGCCGGTCGCGGGGCGGCGCTTCTTCCTTGTGGTTCAGCCAAAGACCTGGCTCAACTACAACTACAAGGGCATTCACATTTGCCTGATTCACATGATTTCACAAATACTGAAAAACATAGGGTTCAGAGGTTTTGAGTCAGTAAACACAATGCCATTGTGTGATAAAAGGTACGTACTTGTTGAAACATTTGTACTCCCTCTGATCCGGAAAAGTCGTCGCTAGTTGTACTACAGAATTGTACGTTATCTGCTCTTTTCCACAACACTTAAAAGGGATTGGAGGGAGTAGTAAAAATTCACAAGGAATCTAGCCCCATCAATTTCAACGATCCTTTTGTTCAAAACGGTTGTTACTTTTGTTTCGAAAAAATATGACATATCTTTTTTTCTTGTGCAAATACCAAGAAGGGATTGAAATGATTGTAACTATTTTTTTCAGGTAAATGACAAGAATCTCTACTATATAATATAGCTAGAGGTGATGGTTGGTACGTTTTTTGTTTCCAATTGTACCCCTGTGTTCTTAGAAATATTACCCACCACTGCCACTTATAATTCATACCGGTTTGTTTTTTTTTCTTTTCCCCGTCGTTTGCCGTTTGGGCATAACCTAGACGAATCGTCTTCCCGGCCTGCTTCCCAACCATCCCCATCGCGGGCGCCGCCACCTCCATGTTCGACCTCCGCCAGAGCCGCCACCTCAAGCTCGCCGCCGCCGTCGTTGGCCGACCTCGTCCCCGTCTTCTCCGGCCGACCTTCTCCCCGCCGTCCTCGCGCATCCCGTCTCGGTCTAGATTCCGTCCCCGCCGACCTTGTCCCCGCCGTCCTCGCCGTCCCTGCCGTCCTGGTCCGACCCTAGCCGCCCAGATCACCTCGTCCCCAACAGCCGCCGCCGGTCAACGCCCTGCTGCCGCTGCTCCTTTCCGTGCTGCCGCCATCCATCCTGATGCAATTTTCTGTCACCGATGCATGTATACTGCTGCTGCTTGTTTCCTTTCTGTCACCGATTGATTTTTATTTTGCTATGTACTGATGCTTGTACTGATGCATAGATGGTAGTGTACCGGAAACCTTGTACTGATTCCACCGATGTGGTGCGTATATGCATGAATATTATGTTCTACTCCGTATATGCTTGTGCATGTACACTGTCATTCAAATGAAATGGTCAATTTAGTACTCGTGTAGTTTTTTGGTTTAGCTTATATACGTAAATCATGATGGATATTTTGTCCCCATCAGGTCTATTTTGAACCTGACGAAGTTCATGCATGCATTGTCACCTGTGGAGGATTGTGCCCTGGACTTAACACTGTGATTAGGGAAATTGTATGTGGCTTATCTGACATGTATGGTGTCACAAAGATCCTTGGAATTCAGGTAAGTCACTGCTCAATAGATTGCACCACAAAGCCCACGCTAATTCGTTGTTGGTATCCTGGAAATAACTGGTGCATGCTTTCATTGTTTCTGTTACAACTATCCAGTCATATCAACCTGATAATCAGGAAGATGCACCATGCCAGTTCGGGGATTCAACATCTTTTTAACGAAACATTATCACAATTGTCACCCTGGTTAAGTGCTATAAATCTGTAGAAACTTCTTTTCACTTCGAAACTATTGTGCAACAAGTTTGATATGTGGCAGTAGGCAAGAACAAAGGCCTCATAAGAAACCGAGATTAGCTATAATATTGGTGCATGCTCTCACTTCTGATATTATGATTTTCTTCTGTAGGGTGGGTATCGAGGTTTCTATGCTCAGAACACTATCGATTTGACTCCAAAGAGTGTAAATGATATTCACAAAAGAGGTGGTACTATTCTCGGCTCGTCACGAGGAGGCCATGACACCATGAAGATTGTTGACAGCATTCAGTACCGTGGTATAAATCAGGTGAAGTAAATACCACATTTCTACCATTTTTCCTTCTCCGTCTTCTTGGACAACTTTGTTATACCCTTAGCATCATTAAAGTTTTGCCAAGAGTAGACATTAAAGTTGCGTGTTGGTTCCACTATTTTGCTTTTTGTCCAGGTCTATGTTATTGGTGGCGATGGCAGTCAAAGGGGTGCAGGAGTAATTTTTGAAGTAAGCACTGTTGTAAATCAGCCAAGAGTGCTTTTTTCGGTTATTGATAATAGATCTTACTGTCAACATTTGACTTATTTATAATATCCCTTGCAACTTATAATTTGAATTAAAATGGTATATAATATTCAATATAATGTTGTTCTACAAAGATTGCTGAAACATGTCTGTAAGTGTGCTGTGTACCGGAATCTTAATGCAGGAGGTTAGAAGACGTGGTCTCAAAGTTGCTGTTGCTGGCATTCCTAAGACTATTGATAACGACATCCCAGTAATACACTGTTCCATGTTATAGCAATATTATGGTGAAATCACATACTTCCTGTGTAGCCCTAACTCCACTGCTGCCTTGTTTCAGGTAATTGATAAGTCATTTGGTTTCGACAGTGCAGTCGAGGAGGCTCAACGTGCAGTAAACGCTGCTCATGTGGAAGCTGGAAGTGCTGAGAATGGTATTGGACTGGTAAAGCTAATGGGTCGATACAGTGGTAAGTTTATAATTATTTACTGTATACTTTGACACAATATGGCATGGTATGATTGCGTTCTTTCATACATTTAGCTGAAAAAGGTGCATCTTTATAGAAAATTCTGAAAGGAGCATCTTTAACGAAATTCCGGTGCTACCATTGGAACAGTTGGATAATTTGCTGTTATTAACTGTTTCCTGTTAAGTTCCGCTACTACTTATTGCTCTTAACAAGGTTGCCAAACAGTCACACTGGGAAAAGCAACTTCCCCTGCACAGCGGCTTTCTCTGCACAGCAGCCCAGCCAGCCACAGCTAGACAGCCACAGCCCAAACAAACACCCCCTAAAATAGACGGTTCATTATTACCTGATGTGCCGCCCGGTCGTGCCCACCCCTCCCCTGCCGGATCTGGGCAGGTAGGCACCGGATGCGGCACCACACCCAGCTCCCGTCCGTCATCGACAATAGCAGGACTGGTCCTCAACGCAAGAACGAACCGCGTGGCGGCGGACCAGGCCTAGCGCTTTAGCGGAAGAGATCCAGGGCAGCGACGACCGAAGCAAAGGCACATCTGCTAGGAGGGCCGGTGAATCTCACGTCAAAGGTGAATGGAGGCTAGCTGTGTAGTAGAGATAGACGAATTGGGGGAATCGGGAGCGATGCTGCGTGTTAAAGGTGATGAATAAGGAAGAGATATGGGGATCTTTTGGCCTAGCTCGCGGGAAGGAGATAAGTCGAGGGCAGGTCGGGTGCATCCGCACTGTGGACCTGTGGTCTCACTCCATGGCTGGCCTAAGCAGCAGCAGAGGCGCAAGCATATGGAAAGGAAAGGGTCCATACGGAAAGGAAAGGGTCCTAGCAATTAGCATACGCGGAGGACTGCTGCTATGAATTCTAGAGGATTTGATTCAAGAAGCAGACCTGGGTCGTGCTCTCATGCCGCCGCGTCTGGCTCACCTCACAATTCACAAAGCTCCTCAGAGTTATACCAGCGGCACGCCAGGTTATGAAGCTCCTCTTGTCTTCCCAAATTGGTTTCTCTAATTGCGCCAACGGCAAGACTAATTTGCATGGCATTATGGTTTGTACTGTTCACGGAATCATAAGAAAATGTTCACGGAACTCTGAACCTCTATTTCTTGTGGGTATAAATTTGGTAGTGAGTGATTTTTGCCCAAGCTACTGGAATGCAATGTGATCAGAACTGGTTGATTTAGTGAGCCTTGCGGACATATATCATTTTCAGTTTACAGTGATCTTGGAGCAAGATGTACATATATGAAACTGACTTAAAAAAAAGCACTATTCTATTACTGTATCTACATGTGTACCTTACCTTATTGATAATCAATGTAAGACTTTGGTTTTGTAACTTATTGCCTGTCCGATGATCAACGTAGAGTGAGGATTAGAGCAATTGGTAATTTTTTTTGTTTATGAAAGATGGCTCGACCAAATACAATGTGTACCTACAAATTTGCACTTGTAAATCATTTCATTGTGACATTTGATGGTTACTTTGTTACAACCGAATTATTTCAAAGTTCATGAACTACAGAAATCACAATAAACAATATATACGATATTCAGGATTGCACGGTGAGGGGCGCATGACATCTTAATCTATTTAATGTCGTAGCAACGCACGTGCATTTAAATTATTTATTAATAGACTTTTCTTCATATTTTTTGTGATAACACTTGTACAGTGATGAAGTTGTTCTTGTTAATTACAAAGCACAATGACCGAGTTATGCTGAGTCTGATAGCCCGTAGCAACGCACGGGCATTTCAACTAGTAATTCTTAAGATCTACCGTCGTATCTTGAAACTACCTATATTCAGTGCATGATGTAGAGAATATATATGAACGAGTGATATTTGTTTTACGTGTAGAATAAATAATACACTTACTTTTTATGGGACTGATATAATTAGTATATCTACTATGAACAATAGATAGGCCATATCTACTACAGTATATATCTACTATGCAAGCCCGCAATTTCTGACCTCTCGATAAGCAACTAGTATGCAATCTACCATTTAGTCGCATACGATTAGAACGTACAATGACCTCCTTTACTTGACGGTGTCAATATGATCGTCAATGACACAAAGTTTAAAACCAAAATCCGATCTACCAACTGAGGTGGCAAATCGTAACATCTTTGTAAGGGTGTAACTACATGAGTGTGATTTTGTTTTTGTAATTTGTTTTGGTATAATTCTTCCATTCTAAAATACTTCTTTGAGCACATGATACATTGGCCATCAATTTTATGTGCAAATATGTTGCGTCGAATAATATTTTTACATTATCGACAAATAACATATTGTAAATCTAGTAGTAATATAAACTTCATGTTTTCAATGGTTATAACTTTTGTGAATGAACAGCCAGAAAAAATGCACACACATACCCAGGCATTGACCGGGAGGTTTATGCTTTTCTGTTCATTCACGCGATGTTCGAGGATCTCCATTGCTACAACAGCACCTAGCGTTGACAAGGAAGCTTGAGCAGGAGGACATCTCACAGCGGAGTTACTCTTTCCACATCTGACAAGGATATACATCTCGGGTACCCTACCGTGAGGGTACCTGGTGCACGTGATGACTGAAGGCCCAATAAGCGAAGAGACAACTCGAAGCCCAAGACGAGAGGCCCAACAAGATGGAGTACCCTCCAAGTTTAGACATAGACATAGTCGGTTTATACTTTCCTTATGTGTAAACTTGGTCGGTTACAAACTCCCGAGACCTAGCCTATTTAAAGGCTGGGAGGGGTGTCGATCTAGGACCAAGCCATACTCGAACCACCAAAGCTCTTGCGAGATCGTCATCTCACCGGAGCCACCTTGTAACCTCATAATCTCCAGCGATCAATAACAGACAAGCAGGAAGTAGGGTCTTTACCTCCACCCGAGGGGCCTGAACCTGGGTAAATCTTTGCCTCTGCTTGTCAGCCGACGAAACTACCAGTACTACCACGTTCTCTCCCCATAATCTCAACCCTAGGTCCTTAACCATGGGATTTGATGAGGGTACACCTCGTCAATTGGCGCCGTCTGTGGGAAAGAAGAACACAGATATCTTTCGGATGTGCGTAGATTTCACGGCACTCAATAAGTGCTGTCCAAAGGATCACTTTCCATTACCTCGAATCGACCAGATCGTCGACTCCACCGCCGGGTGCGCTCGCTTGTCCTTCCTGGATGCCTACTCGGGTTACCACCAGATAAGGATGAAGGAAGAGGATGAAGAAAAAACGGCGTTCATAACCCCACTCGGGGTCTACTGCTACACCACAATGCCTTTCGGGCTCAAGAACGCAGGCGCAACATACCAGCGCATGATGCAAGATTGCCTCAAGAAGCAAATTGGGCGAAACGTCCAGGTCTATGTAGATGACATCGTCATCACCACAAGAGAGGAAAACACACTACTCGATGACTTGCGAGAGACATTCGCAAACCTCAAACGCTTCCACATCAAGCTCAACCCGAAGAAGTGCACGTTCGGCGTGCCAGCCGGGCAACTCCTCGGGTATCTAGTCTCAGCTCGAGGAATCGAGGCAGACCCGGAGAAAATACAGGCCATCTTGACGATGCAAAGGCCTTCAAAGCTCCATGACGTGCAAAAATTAGCGGGTCGAGTGCAGCGCTCAGTCGATTCATCAGCAAGCTAGGCGAAAAAGCACTCCCGTTCTATCGACTGATGAAGAAAGCAGATAAATTCGAGTGGACGCCAGAAGCCGAAGCAGCCTTCACGGACTCAAGCGAGTCCTCACAAGCCCTCCAATCCTCGTCGCACCAAGGGAACGCGAGCCATTGTACCTATATGTCTCTGCAACTAACAGGGTGGTAAGCACCGTACTGGTAGTCGAGCGAAGGGAGGAGGGACACGCCCAAAGCATACAACGTCCAGTCTATTACTTGAGTGAAGTGCTCTCCACATCAAAGCAGCGGTACCCGCACTATCAGAAGCTGGCTACGCCGTGTTCATGTCCTCAAGGAAGCTGACGCATTACTTCTCCGAGCACCCGATCACTGTAATCAGCACCTCAGGGATCGGGGACATCCTCACAAACCCCAACGCAACTGGGCGAGTAGCAAAATGGCTCATCGAGCTAGCACCAAGAGACATCAAGTATGATTACCCGAAGGCCATCAAAGCACAAGTTTTACCTGACTTCCACACCGAGTGGATTGAAGCTCAGCTCCCAGGAGCACCAGATGTGTCCAACTCATGGACTATGTACTTCGATGGCTCAAAGAAAAACGAAGGAGCAGGCGCAGGTGTTATCCTCATATCACCAAAAGGCGACAAGCTCCGCTACATCCTGCAAATGGGTTCGAGTTCCCGTCCAATAACGAAGCAGAATATGAGGCTCTGATCCATGGCATGAGGATGGCCAAAGCCCTCGGGTGCACTCGACTGATGATCTACGGCGACTCGAATCTGGTGGTGCAGCAAACAATGAAGGCCTGCGACGCAATCGCAGATAACATGATCGCCTACCGTGACCTGTACAACATCATGGAGGGCAGCTTCGAAGGCTGCGAGTTGCGGCACATAGGGCGTGAGAGCAATGAAGAAGCAGATAAGTTAGCCAACATTGGTGCGACCAAAGCACCAGTGCCACCTGGTGTCTTCTTCGAGCGCATCGAGCACAGATCAATCAAAAAGAAGCGGCAACTCCTGCATCAGCCGCACCAGCCAAGAGCAAAGCACCTAGCACAGAGGACCCACCAGTCGAGGTACTCCTCATCGAGCCAACTTGGACTCAACCCTTCCTCGCATACATACTCCGCGGCGAGGTACCCGAAGACTACAGAGTCAAGACGCGTCACTCGACGATCTAAAGCATACACTGTCATCAACGGTGAACTTACAAACGCAGCATATCAGGTATGTTCCAACGTTGCATAGCATTTGAAGATGGCCAAGCCATCCTTCGTGATATTCATGCAGGTACTTGCGGGCATCACGCCAGCAGTCGATCACTCGTAGCCAAAGCCTTTCGCGCAGGCTTCTACTGGCCCACAGCACTCAAAGACGCGGAGGACATAGTCAAAAGGTGCATCGGCTGTCAAAAATTCGCCACAAAGCCGCACGCACCCGCATCGGCGTTGAAGACAATACCATTGGCCTGGCCTTCGCCCAGTGGGGGCTCGATATGGTTGGGCCACTCAAAAAATCCTCCCATGGAGGGCATACTCACCTTCTGGTGGCGGTCGACAAGTTCACCAAGTGGATTGAAGCAGTACCTATCACAAGTTCGACTGCCACTACAGCAGTCAATTTCATAAAATCCATCATATACCGCTTTGGTGTGCCAAGTAGCATCATCACTGACAACGGTACAAATTCACGGCTGAGGAATTCAAATCCTTCTGCAAAGAGCAAGATATCACGCTCAATTATGCATCTGTGGCGCACCCGCAATCAAACGGCCAAGTCGAAAAGGCCAATGGGCTTGTGACGAGTGGAATCAAGAAGCGCCTCCTGGTGCCACTCAAAAGGGCAGCGGGTGCTTGGGTCGAAGAACTTCCGTCTGTGCTATGGAGCCTACGCACAACCCCAACGCTTCAACACATTCACCCATTTTCATGGTGTACGGTGCAGAGGCAATCTGCCATCTGATGTAAGATTCAATGCACCAAGAGTCGAAGCATACAACGAAGAAGATGCAGACGAGGCACTCGAAGACGCAGTCGACTTGCTAGAAGAAGCACGTAACACGGCGCTCGCACGCACAGCTGTTTATCAGCAGGACCTCCGCAACTACCACAGCCGTCGACTGCGTACCAGGTCCTTCGAGGTTGGCGACCTGGTACTTCGACTGAAGCAAAAGAAGGTGCACAAACTCGCTTCTCCATGGGAAGGACCCTTCATCATCACCGAGGTCATTGGTGGTGGAGCATACAGACTGAAGCACGCGAAGACAGGAGAACTCTCGCATAATCCTTGGAACGTTGCGCAGCTGCGCCGTTTCTATGCTTAGATTGCTCAGTCGCACAATGTAATAGGCACATATGTCGGATGCTGCAGGTTTCAGACGCGCTCTTTTCCTTACCAGGGTACTGGAAGGTTTTTAATGAGGCGGCCTGCAGCTTAACATTCAAAAATGGAATATAATCATGATTCCTCATATTTCTCCCTGCTTACTACTCGCATAACTTGTTTCACAAAATTAGCCTCACCCGAACTCGGGGGCTGCGCTATCTCAAAAAGCATGAGCTTCCGCTTGTTCACAACATAATACCCCAGCCGCACTCGAATACTCGGGGGCTGGGTCATAAAAATCATACATAAACACAAAAGTTGCTCAACCCACTCAATTATTCGGGAGTTGAGCCTAGAAGCATCAAGTGAAGCTTCAAGTACTGCAAAAATTCACAGCCGCACACGAATACTCGGGGGCTGTGCAGCTTATGTTTCATACTCTAAAGTATTTCTATCAACCTCACTCAAATGCACGGGGGCTGGATAGTCCTAATTTTACAGCAAGTTGCTTCATACACCCCGCTCAACAGGCTCGGGGGCTGCATACATGTAAACAAACAATGTACAATACTCACAAGTGTTGCGTTTTACACTTGGGGTCACCCCCATACACATAACCTATTCAACAGGTTCTTCCTTGGGCTCGGTCCATTTTTCCTCCTCCTTCAGCACACGATGGATTAGGACCAATGCGTCCACCGTGTCTCTTGGTAGTGCTCCTCCATTGGCACAGGACCACCACCTGGTAGGGTGCGGGTCCCATCGCAATCCTTTTCAAATCAAGGTGCGGAAGGTGCGATCGCACAAAGGCAAGAGCAACATTAGCCCCGCTAATCAGTTGCTCGCGCACAAACTTCTTGATCGCCTTGCCTTTTCGAAATTTCTTCAGCAATGCACAAGGCCCTGTGGTTGCTCATTCAAAGGAAACAAAGCTTCGTGGACTCGAAATAAAGCCAACCTGCAAGTCTCCAGTCGAATGGCAGTGCGCCAAGCCCGGTCCAGAAGCCTTACCAAAATGGCGCTCTTCCCTGTCTGACCAAAGGGGTGGGGGAGTACTCAGTGCTACTCGCATGACCATCGAGTCGATCCTGAATTCGTGCCTCCTCCTTTATCGGGTCAGAGCAAACACCTGCGCAAAAACAAAGGGCTCATCATCGCCCAGTCGAGTCACCTCGCAAAGAATAGATCTCGATGATCCAAAAATATCTTACATTCGAGTTGCAGATTTACTCTCTCCAACTCCTCAAGCAAAAAGGCCTCCCGTTCCGTAGTTGGGGATGGCCTCGACTGCAACTCAGCATACGCATCTTGTGTTTCCTTCAGCTCGCGAGTAACTTCGGAAAGCTTTTGCTGAAGGTAGTCCATAATTTTCTGGTCATTCACGCTTCGCGACTTCGAAGAACCACCCACAACAGGGCCAGTCGATGGTTTAGAGCTCGGTTCTACAGTCAGAATAATTAAATGCATAAGGAAGCATAAGAGCTCAAGCAAAAGGCTCGGGGGCTGCGCCTCCCGATCACTGAAGTTCATATTTCATAACAAGACAGATACGATGTCTGATAATTTACATATAGCAAAAGCAAAATGACGAAATTCCTAGACCTAGTCAACAAAGGGTCACTAGCTAAGTCGTCGACTTCTTGGAGGAAGCTTTCTTCGCCTGGACCTTGGCTGCCCTTTCTTCAACAGTTGTTACCAGCTGTTGGGCATATTTTTGGCGGCTTCCATCCAAGTGCCGAGCCCGACGGTTCTGCCATCAGAACCCCGTGGAAACTTCTTCGTAGCTGCGTCAAAATCTGCCTCGACTCCGTGCGCGAGCAACATGAGAAAAGTAGTCTGAGCACCACTTACCATTTGCTCGCGACAGAAGTCAGCGACGGCAGTCCCTTCAGGCTTGAATAGCTCAACCAGCTCTGCAAAGGAAGATGGTAGCTCTTCGCCGGGGAAGAAGCTGCCATGGAGGGCGCCCAAGGCACTCGCCGCCTGCGTCAGCATCTCCCCTGCTCTGCTACTGGTAACCTCCGAGACAGCCACACTTTCATCAGTGAGGTGCCAAGGCTTTGCTTGCCAGTAGCAGTAGGGCCATCCATCACGCCTAGCATGTGGACAAAATAATCAGCACCATATATCAGAAACCTCAAACATCTAAGGAACACAGCAAAAATTCGTACCAGTTAAGCTGGTGCTGGCGGCAGAAAGTCGACCAATTGCCGACTCCTCTCTAACCTCGGCTGCTTTCAGCCTCTTCTCCAGATCAGCCACTCGACGGGTGGCGTTGTTCAAATTTTCTGCCGCATCAGCGGCGGCCTCTGCAAAACAAACACACATGATCAGCAGACTGCAAGAGGAATCACCCTCAACAAGTGGTAATAGCATAAAGAGATACGCACTCTTCAAGCTTCGAGTTGCTGCTGCAGGGTGGCGGCTTCAGTCTCCTTGTGCACATACTTGGCACCAGCCTTCAGCAACTCTCGCACAAATGCCTAAGTGCACGACATGGGCAAATTCATAACTCAATAACTGAGTCTAGGCAAAAAAATTCGCACTCGATGAGGATTAAAACTACGGCAAGCATAAACTTACGTGCTCCAAGAAGGAAGAAGTCGACGCAGGGACACCTGCAGCCGCAGCTCCGCTCTCAGTTGCTGCAACCTCCGGCTCGGGTGGTGTAGCTGTGGCTGTAGCGGCAGGAGTCGCAGGGGTAGGCGGCTGCTCTGGTGGCAGCGTCCGTGCAGTGGATGCTGCGCTACTCTTTTCCGCCGTTGGTGGCGGAGGCATATCCTCATCCGAGGAAACACTGTATCACACATTATAATATACAAGGTGGCATTATTCATAAAGTGACAAAGCATGGGCACGTAATACTTACTCTTCAGTAAGGTCGACCATTCGACCAGGGTTAAGCACACCCACGCTCGGGCGCGATTTCTTCGGTGGTCGTGGGGGAAGCGAGCGAATCGGAGGCACCTCGAGTGGCGCCGTCATCGACTCCGTCCTGTCTTCCTCCTTTTCCTCCGAGTCAGCGGTGTCTTCCTCGTCGCGCGACCGCTTCTGCTTGCCCTGCACCTCAGCATCGCCCTCATCGGCTTCTGGCGTGTGTGCGGTGGCGAGTGAGGCCATCTCATCATCAGAATCTGCCTCGAATGGCTCATTGTCTGGCACTGGGCCGCTCTCTGGCAAGGGAGGCATCGACTCATACATTTTGTGTCCCTGCACACATAAACAGCAAAGGATTCAACATCACACATGCATAACATATCAACTGAGATATGTATCAACTGTTACCTCTGGTAGAGGGTTGCTGGTTTCATAAGGAGGCACAGGCGAGTTCATCTCGCAGGGATCTTCATCAGTCAATTTGGTAAGGCTTCTTACCAACTTCTCCGCCTCCGCATCAGAAAGCTCCACTGCGCGTGAGCGGGTTGGATCAGAAGCACCACTGTATCCCCACATAGCATGTGCTCGGGCTCGAAGGGGTTGCACTCGCCTCTTGGCCATAATGGCTAGCAGATGGATGCCCGTGACCTCTCGACCAACAGTGGTCTGAAGCTTCAGCACCTTCTCCATCAGAATGTCAGCCTCTTCGGCTTCGACTCCGGTCGGCTGGGCAATCCAGGATGGCCTCTTCTTCACCAGGGCGTCTGCGTCAAAGGCAGGCAACCCGAATGTTTGGGCGCCTATGGTCACATCCTTGATGTAGAACCACTTCTGGCGCCATCCTTGCACAGACTCCAGGAAGTTGATCTTGAAGTACTCGACATCAGGTCGAGCCTGTACTCCAAAACCACCAGGTCCCTTGGCGCTGTGCTGGCGCTTGACGTTGAAGATGCGGCGGAACAGACCAAAGTGGGGTGCGACGCCCAAGAAGCACTCGCAAAGGACGAAGAAACACGCAATGTGCAAAAGCCCATTGGGCGTAAAATCGTGCAATTGCACTCCATACACGTGCATCAGTGCACGAAGAAAGTTGTGAACAGGGAAGGAGAATCCCCTGTTCACAAAATCAACAAAGCAGACCCGCTCATTGGGGCCTGGGCGCGGGATTACCTCGGCGCCGGGGATGCGAACTTGCGAGGTGTCCTCAGGGATCAGCCCGTCGTTCCGCAGGCCGGTGAGCATCCTCTTGCTGCAGGTGGACTTGGTCCAGCGCCCTTGTCCCTCTTCAAACCGCTGGCAGCGGCTCCAGCGGCGCTGTCCGCCGATGCGTTCGCAGCCTGGGTGGTAGGCTTCGTCATCGCGGTGGTGGTTGCAAAAGCTTCGCTAGAGGATATGGCGATGCGCGAGGAGGAAGAAGAAGCAGCGGCGGCGGAGAGCAAATGGCAAGTAAAAAATACTATTTACGCCGCCGCACCCTTTTTAACCTCAACGCAAAAGAATCCGCACCGTCGATGCGAGATCGTGGGCAAATAAGCAAATCTAACCGTACACGTGGCAGCCACGGAGGGCAACCGTCGCCGGCCACTCCGCCCACTACGCACGGGAATCTAGGAACTACCATCATGGCCCCGGAGAAATCGTGCCTGAACGGTCAAATCCAGTCCAAACGGCTGCACAATGGGCCCACAAGACGTGTCACGTCCCATCTATCGCAGCATAGCGCACGCCACCGCGTGTCAGGTGGCGCAGTCGCCATAAAACGTCATCCCTGACGTCATTGCAGCAGATTTGTTCAGAAAAGATTCGGGTTCGCCCAAAGCATATTAATCACTCGATTGTTTTCGAGTGTATGGTCACTCGACTGTCTCTTTGATCAAAGACATATTACTCCCATCGGGAGCGTATCAAAAATTTCTTCGACTAAAGATGCTCAAGACCAAGTGATTCTGAGATTATCCTCCATTACAAGTAATAAAGCACAATCTCGGGGGCTACTCCCATCGGGAGCGCTGCCGCGCACCCGATAGAATTATGGCAAAAGATTTTCTTCGACTAACATATGTGGGAAAGAAGATTTTGAGATTATCCTCCATTGCAAGCAATAAAGCACAATCTCGGGGGCTACTCCCATCGGGAGCGCTGTCGCGCACCCGATAAAATAGTTTCAAAGGTCAGTCGACGAATATATCGACTACGTTCATATGCAAAATCATACTCGAAACATTCCCGAGTTGCGTCCGTCGCAAATACCTCGGATGCTGCACGCATAGTGCAAAGGTAAGACCCGCCGAACTTTCGAGCTGGGCTAAGGACCGTTCCAGCAACGTCAATCCTTATACTTTCCGTGTCAGCAGACATGATGAAAAATCCCGACGGACGCGTTGGGTAAAATTCAAAGTTATACTGCAGATCGACTCAGTAAGACCTCAGCGGCCTAGTCGAATCTGACCAGTTTGTTCCAGATTCGAGTCCGGGACTCGAGTTTGATTGAAAGCTAGTAAGGTTTTACCCAAATGTTTAGTTAACCAGTCACGATCCGTCGAGTGAACTGGGCCTGCTAAGCTATTATCCCAACATGTGCTATTCATACAGGAATTCCAATTATAATATATATAATGCTAAGCATATGACGTGCACTTACGAACGAGTCCATGCCCGATTCTTCGAGTCAGACAAGTACTCGGTGGCTACTGACAAGGATATACATCTCGGGTACCCTACCGTGAGGGTACCTGGTGCACGTGATGACTAAAGGCCAAATAAACGAAGAGACAACTCGAAGCCCAAGACGAGAGGCCCAACAAGATGGAGTACCCTCCAAGTTTAGACATAGACATAGTCGGTTTATACTTTCCTTATGTGTAAACTAGGTCGGTTACAAACTCCCGAGATCCAGCCTATTTAAAGCCTGGGAGGGGTGCCGATCTAGGACCAAACCATACTCGAACCACCAAAGCTCTTGCGAGATCGTCATCTCGCCGGAGCCACCTTGTAACCTCATAATCTCCAGCGATCAATAACAGACAAGCAGGAAGTAGGGTCTTTACCTCCACCCGAGGGGCCTGAACCTGGGTAAATCTTTGCCTCTGCTTGTCAGCCGACGAAACTATCAGTACTACCACGTTCTCTCCCCATAATCTCAACCCTAGGTCCTTAACCATGGGATTTGATGAGGGTACACCTCGTCAACATCCAATCTTCAAGTCTTTAGGTCCTCTTCTACATTCATATCAGTCCAGCCAGTTTGATCAGGTATACAGATGTGTTTCTCCCTTTCATTTTCTCCATGGTTAGCAAAAAAAATTCAAGCAAGGTTTTACTATTCTACATCCAAGAGAAACACTCGGCAAGTTTCAAGATCCTTTGAGAGCTAGCTGAAAGCTGTGAGGGAGCAAGTTTCAAGATCCTATGACGAGTTGCGATTCCCGCGGCTTTTTTTCACTCCCGTGCGGCTCGAGTGGGCCGCGCCGGGGTGCCCAAATCCGGCCGCCAAAGAACATACCAAACCTCCTCCTCTCTCCTCGCCGCCGCGACGACCTGCGGTGTGGGAGGGCAGGCAGAGGGGGCAGCTAGCGGCGGCCGGCTGCGGCTGTGGCGCTCTTCCGAGGTGAGACCGGTCCGGCCATGGCCGATGTGCTCCGGCGCTGTCCGCCCAGTCCTGCAGGTTCCGGCGGCATGCGCAGCAAGGTGGCTGTGGCGGCCGGCCGGTCCGGGGGTGATATCCGAAAGCCCAGCGCTTCAGTGCCAGCGGCGGCTATGCTTGTGGGTAGCATTTCCACCAAGCTATAAGTTCCTAAAGATTGTCAAAATTGTATAACATGTACTGTAGGTGGATGATGTTTATCTCTCTCTGGCAAATATTAAGATCAAACTCACTCTCATTTGTATTCTTGAAAAAACTCACTCTCATTTGCAATATTAAAAAAGGAAAATACTTCGTGAAACCATTAATTAGAGAATCTTCAATCTCGATTTTTTTCTGGAGAATCCTCATATGTTTTTTTTTGAATTTTTCACCATATATTAAACCAGCAAAGAGTACACGATTATATCGATTACAAAAACAATACTAAAAGAGACTAGCAAATCTATGAGATCTTCAAGCCCTTTCTTCATCCATGACACAATCTTGTACTTTTCTGAAGGCAGCCGTAGAACAACGCCGAAGCCAACAAACCACAGACCTGTGAATACCACCGAAGGTTCTCCCTTTTTAATTTTGAGCCGCAATGCCAAGGCTTTGTGCACGCACGCAACCATTAAATTAATCAAGCAACATCGGTAAGAGCACCACCACTGATATTTCAGGGACAGATAACCGAACCACTTTGTCGACGTCGTTGGGAGCCGAGAGAACGAATCACCATTGCCGAAGACGTAGTAGCCGGGATAGATATTGCGAGGACAAACCTCCTCGCGGCAACCATGAGAAACAATCCAAGATTGATCTGGCGAAGCAAGATCTGAAGAACCATACCTAGACAGACTTAATCTTCCAAAGCCACCATTGACGTCGGGAAGGGTATCTCGCCGTCGAACGAAGCGTGGAAGATCACTTATTACAGACGATATCATCTCCATTAACGAAGAAGATGACGACCAAAACCAATCTCTAACATTAAGGACCTTCGAAGAGCGCCGTGCGCAGGTCCGAGGTCCCCACCCCTTCTAGTGCCAGAACGGCACCTAGAGGAGGCGAGGACCCGTCGAATCTTTGCCGCCGCCGACGATAAAGCTGCAGATGTCACCGGCGGCGACGACTAGGGTTGAAACCCTAGGCCGCCGCCAATCGCCTCGCGCTCGCCCGTTCCTTCGCTCGTACCGTTTGTTTCCAAAGAGTTGCTCACAGAGAATCCTCATATGTTTAATATCTCTTAAATTGTAGACTTTCGTTTTGAAGGTTTGCAGGTAAATGGAACAGAACATCGCGGTTCATCTTGTCATTTGTGTGAATTTGTGGAACTTTTTTTTTGTTTGATGGAATTTTTCCCAATCACATTTCCATAAGACGAGTTTCCAGAGAATCACTTATTGTTGTCTTCACGATATTTAACTTATATTATCAGAAAGATAACTATCCATCATGAGTGGTTTATTTACCCAAGTCAACCTATTTGAAAATTCAATACCGGCCTACTCAATCCTCTTCCATTTGGGGTTTCCTGTTATTTGACAGAGTTTATTTTGTGACTCTGCAGGATGGAATAGAGACGTCAAATGGCATGCTGATTTATTTATCATTACCCTTTGTGAAATAACAAATACAATGGCAGAGACTGCTATTCTTCTAGTCATAAAGAAAATTGGCATAGTCGTGGCAGGAGAGGTATTACACCTAGCAAAGCCACTGTTTGCAAAGAAATCTGGATTAGTCGCAGCACTCCCGTCTAACATGGAATTTATAAAGGAAGAACTTGAGATGGTACATGCATTTCTGAAGAAAAATAGTACAAGGGAATGCAGTGATACAGTCTCGGAAACATGGACAAGGCAAGTTAGGAGGTTGGCGTATGACATTGAAGATATTGTGGATCAGAATATCTATATTGTTGGTGAACACCAGGGAAAGGGTTTCTTGTGTAATTTCAAGAAAGTTATCAAGAGACCCCAGTCCTTGTTTTCTTTGGAATGGATGGCCACTGAGGTTGAGAAAGTGAAACAGAGACTCAATGAACTCTCAAGTAGGCGAGACCGGTGGATACAATCAAAAGTTAGTGGAACTGATGTTGAGATACCAAACTATGAAAACAGACAAGAAGAATATCAATATAGACACAGCCATTCTGACAATGATGATGACTTTGTCGGTGTTGAAATATATAGAGAACTCTTAAATAAGTTATTGTATTCTGAAGATTCTTCACTTATCATCATTGCTGTTTGCGGTATGGGTGGATTGGGCAAAAGTTCTCTTGTTCGCAGTGTTTACAAGAGAGAAAGGTCCCATTTTGAATGTCGGGCATGGATCTCTGTTTCACAATCCTGTAAAGTTGATAATATTTTGAGGAACGTGTTGAAACAACTCTGTGGAAATGACAACAAAATACATTCTGAGGTCGTAAAAATGAACAGTGAGAAATTACGAGTAGAGTTGAAGCAATTTCTGGAGCAAAAGCGGTACATGATTGTATTGGATGATGTATGGAGAGGTACAGTTGCTTTGGAAATCAGAAATCTGCTTTTTAATAGTGGGACAAGAAGCAGAGTAGTCGTCACAACTAGAATTGATGAGGTAGCTTCCATTGCTGAAAATGCATGCAAGATCAAGCTTGAGCCTCTAAACAAGCATGACTCCTGGATTTTATTCTCCAGAAAGGTGTTTTGGAAAATAGAAAATCAGGTTTTTCCTCCAGAATTACAGAAGTGGGGTGAAAAGATAGTGAAGAAATGTGCAGGGTTGCCATTAGCTCTTGTGGCATTAGGGAGCTTATTATCACTAAGAGATAAGAGTGAAACAGAATGGAAGTCCTTTTACAGTAAAATTACATGTGAATTGCATAACAATCCAGGCATAAACCATGTGGAGTGGATTTTGAATTAAAGTTACAGGCATCTACCGAATTATCTGCAGAGCTGTTTCTTATATTGTGCTATGTTCCCAGAAAGCCGTCTCCTTAAGAGGAAGAAGCTTATTAGACTGTGGATTGCAGAGGGCTTTATTGAACAAAGAGGAGCAGTCAGCTTGGAAGAGATTGCTGAAAGCTATCTCATAGAGCTTGTCCATCGGAGCATGCTTCAAGTTGTAGAGAGGAACAGCTTTGGTCGGATTCGACGTCTCCGTATGCACGATCTTGTACGTGAATTGGCCATAAAACTCTCTGAGAAGGAGTGTTTCAGTTCATCCTATGATGACACCTCAGGAGTTACAAAGATTGTTTCTGATTCCCGTCGTATTTCAGTGCTCCGATGCAAGACCGACATCCGATTGACCTTGGATTCATCGAGACTTCGCACCTTGTTAGCATTTGACAGAACCATGCTACATTGTTCATGGTCTCATTACATTCCTTTCAAATCTAAATACCTTGCAGTGTTGGACTTGTCAGGCTTGCCTATTGAGACTATCTGCCACTCAATTGGAGAATTATTTAATCTTAAGTATTTGTGCCTAAATGATACCAATGTGAAGTCACTCCCAAAAGCTGTCTGCAGACTTCAGAGTTTAGAGACCTTAAGCCTTGAAAGGACTCAGTTAATAAGTTTCCCTCCTGGGTTTGCTAAACTAAAGAAGCTGCGGCATGTACTTGTCTGGAAATTGGTGGACACTGCACACTCGAGCTTCAGTCAGTCCTTAGGTGTTCAGACAACTGAAGGCCTTTGGAATTTGAAGGAATTGCAAACTTTGGATGAAGTCCGAGCAAATGAACAGTTTATCAGCAAAATGGGAAATTTAGCCCAACTAAGGAGTCTTTACATTTCAGATGTAAGGAGTAAATACTGCTCACAGCTATGTTTGTCCACATCGAAAATGCAACATCTCGTAAGATTACATGTAAAAGCAATCGACCAGGATGAGATGCTCAGGTTGGAATCTTTGGCATTGCCTCCTCAAATTCAGACACTTGAGCTGTCGGGGAAGCTGGCAGGAGGGGTGCTTCAATCTCCATTCTTCTCAGCTCATGCAAACACTCTTGTCAGATTAAGTTTATGCTGGTGCAGTTTTGCAGAAAACCCAATACCACATCTCTCTAAATTATCAAATCTAACAAGCTTGCGTCTGAGAAGGGCTTACACCGGCCAACAAATAGGGTTTAGTGCAGGTTGGTTCCCAAAGTTGAAAGGGATGACCTTGGTAGACATGGCATATGTTCGCCAGATATTTATAGAAGAGGGATCTTTGATCAATCTCGAGTATCTGAACCTGGATGGTTTCAATGAATTAGCTGATGTCCCTGTTGGAATTGAATTTCTCCCATCCATACAGAAGGTTCTTTTCAGCAGCATGCATCCTGATTTCAGGGTCAATTTGCAAGAAAGTGCTAGAATGGGAAGGTTAAAAGATATCCCTGTCATTTATAGGCGGTAAAAAGGTAACACATATCTACATCTCAATATCACAGCTTGCACAAGTTGTGCAATTAAATTCTATGACACAAGTGTTTAAACAACTCAAGCAGTGCAAAAAACTTCCGCAGCAGGTCACGCGCATTTTGCTAGTGTCTAAAAAGAATGGAGGGGGTGCATTGCTACTTGCTAGTCAATTATTGCATCTGGTTTTAATGGTTAACTGATCCTTAATATGCAGGTCCACATTCAACCCAGAAATGTATCTCGAATGATTGGCATTACGGGAAGTATGTGACGGCACTGTCAGCTGTATATACACGCCTAGAGTTCATGTTGTGGATGTGGCATTTATCCCACAATGAATTGCTCACTAGAGATAGCATCACTGGCGGAGCTCCGTTAAGGCCGACCTGGGCCATGGCCCGCCCAGGTTTTTTGCAAAAAAGAAATTAACTAGTACTCCCTCCGTTTTTTAATATAAGATGTTTTAGTTTTTGTCCACATGCCACTAGTACAGAACAACACATCGGATACCCCTCTATGGAAACGGCAGGTGTTAGGTGACGGAGAATCGCGCTTTCCGCGCGGCCGGTGCGTACAAACCTGACCAGGCCCCCCTACATTGGCAACGGACCCTTTCCAATCTCCGTCACCTATTATATTGGCAACGGTTAATAAAATTGTCCGTTTCCAATATTTGCCTCTATGGTAACGGATAGAATTTTCCAACCGTTGAAAATGTTGATACGTGGAGTCTAGCGAATGGGCAGATGGGGACGTGGGCGGAGCAGACCGCGAGTATAAATGGCGAGAGGTACCAGCAGCAGTCTCTTTGAAGCCCCAGTCCACCGCCTACAATTATTCAAACTTCGCCAGATCCCCTCCGTCCAAATCCATGGCGAGAGGTTCCAGCAGCGGTCGCGGCCGTGGACGAGGGCGAGGCCGTGGTAGGGGGCGCAGCGACAATGCCATGCCGTCGGTGTCGCCCTCACCGTCTGATGGCTCCCAAGTGCAGGAGATCAATTATAGTACCTTTCAATTAGAAAAGGTTGTCGAACCCACGAGGAGCTGAAGGTATTGGTTAGTAAGATTGGTAAATAAAACAATAAAAGATGCAAGTGTTTTTGGTATTTTCAGTTGTATAGTTGCAAGCAGATAACAGATAGTAGCAAGTGAAAGCTCTCAAAGAGAGAAAGCTCAATCCTCTTATGTGGCAAAAGGACAAGCTCAAGTAATGTGTAACTTATATGTGGCAAACGTTCCCGAGGGCGGCATGGATGATGCTAGGCATAGAGATTTATAAAACAACACGTTGAATATCTTGTCAAGTTTTAATCTTCTTTGGACGGAGCCATAATTAGGTATAGCTAAATAAATAAACTACAACCCCTTATGATGGATCATGTGGCCAAGCAAATGACTGCACAAGAATATTAAGACATAAAGTCCCACCATAGCATTACACTCTAAGGTCCCCGATACTAATACCCTCATAATATAACTTCATGACTCGGTCTCAGATTTACGTGTCCTCCCAAGTCTCCATCAATTCATTACACTACGGTGTTCTCCTATGAGCCCATAAAGGTGAAGTATTGTGCAGTCGACGTTCGCACAACACCATCATAGAATCACATAAAAGATAAACTCTTGACAAAATACCAACACATGTCATATGTAAATCATTGCCAATTCATCCTATGCCCTCAGGAACATACGGGAACTACTCACAACGTGAAGACATGATGTGATTCAGTGGTATAAATGATACAACACAATCTGAAAATATAGTCTCACCACAAAATAATGACAAGTAGCTAATCATACACAGGTAGAATAGCACTTAAACAATAGCTAGGGTTCAACAATCTCAAACTATGAGGGGGATGAAGTGGATCACGAAGATGGTGATGGAGATGGTGCTGGTCTTCACGGTGGTGATGGAGAAGTTCTTGCTGTAGATGTTGATGATGAACACGCCGGAGGGGGGTGGAGCCCTCCGGAGGCGATTCCGGCAGCGTTTCCCCCCCTCCGATCTTCTCCGGCGGCAGCCTTCTGACTCTCTGTTTCGTGGTTTTGTGTTTCTCCGCCGCCTCCTTTCGCGAAACGCCAGGGGACCTTTTTTATAGACGTTTTTAGGTCAAGACGGAGTCGGTGGAAGAAAAATCGACGGCAACGGAGCTCCGAGGGGGAAACGAGACAGGCCCACGCGGCCATGTACTTTTGGCCGCGTGGGACCCTCCCATTTGCAGCCTATTGGGCTTCTGGTCTTCAATTTAAGCCCATTGCCTTCGTCTCGAAAATTCTGAACCGTGCTCTTTGACCTTGCCCTTTTTGGAGTCCCGAAGCTCCCGGAAAGTCTGAAACACTAAAAAGATGTTTTCTGGAAAAACAGGGTTAATTCCAAATAAATGGGAAAACTATGAAGTATTCCCAAAATCATTATAAAACATTGGTATAACCCTTATATGATGCAAATATGATTGGAATATAAGCAATTAAAGTGCAAAGTTCATGTATGCATTTTACATGCATCACCGTCCTCTGAAGACATGTCCCCGGCGAGAGGTACCATCAGCGGTCGCGGCCGTGGACGTGGGCGCGGCCGTGGACGTGGTAGGGGGCGCAGCCGCAATGCCACGCCGTCGGTGTCGCCCTCACCGTCCTCTGAAGACTTTTCCCCGGAGCTGCGCGGATTCGAGTTCTTGGTTATCCTGTACAAGGGCATCGAGAGCCGCCTGAGACTCCCGAGGGCGTTCGCAGAGAAGCTCTAAGGCATGGTGGCAGCTACCATGCATCTGAAGATGGAGGACTGCGAGAATGGCAGCTGGGCGGTGAAGACGGCCGTGAGTGCCGGGGGGAATTTGTACCTCGGCCAGGGATGGAAGTCATTCGCCCAAGCGTACAAGCTTGATCAGGGGCACTTTTTGTGCTTCGAGTTCGACGGCGACAACGGGTTCTTCATCAAGATCTTCGACGGTACCTTATGCCGGAGGGACGCACTCGTGTACAGCGACGACGAGCCCGAGTCTTCATCAGTAGCTGCTAGTAGTTGCATTAGCTAGTAGTAGCATATATGTAATCGTTTACTTCATTATCAAGTCCGTATGTAGTAGCATTAGCTGCTAAGTGGTCTCTGCGTTCATATGTAATTTAGAGTACCTGTTAGTAAGTTGGGTAGTAAGTTTACTCTCTCGCTGGTGTAAAATCAATGGAAACGGTTATATAAAATGTCCGTTGCCAATGTGGTGCCTATATATACTGTCGGCTCGTTCTCATTATCACTCTCTCAATGTCTCTCTTCCAACCCTAACCGCCGCACACTATGGCTTTCAACTCTCCTCACTCTCTCTAATGGCTTCCTCTGTCGGCGCTTCTAGATCCGGCCATCGCGGCCGTGGCTCTAGCCGCCCCGGCAGCACCGTTCTAGCGGCAGCCCTTCGTGAGGGGAAGGTCGATCTGGAGACGGCCATGCGTCCGCTAATGATGCGGCAGCGCCACCATCTGACGCCCTCCTCCTCCGGTGATGCCCGGCTTCTTCTGAGCCAGGCCGATGTGGAGGAGGTCATTCATGAGGTGGTGGTGCAGCACCTCCGGCGGATCTACCAGCAAAAACCCATCTGGAGGAGGAAGTGGCCGATCTGGAGGAGGAAGTGGCCGATCTGGAGGTGGTGGAGGATCTGTAGGTGGTGTCTGATCTGGAGAAGGAGGAGGAGGTGGATGTCGACGAAGGAGAAGGAGGAGGAGGTGATTGCGTCGCAGCGCGTTGGTAGCATCTCAGCGCATCTGGCAGAGGCCTGCACCTCCTCGATCTCCCGCCGGGTGAAAGGTATAAATCTTTCTGTGACCGGCTGTGATACCGATGAACTAGGTTCTACGTATGAGCATTTCATCACATAAACAAATTCTAGTGCAAATTCACACATACATGTTCTGATAATTACAAACACTTATTGTTAAAGCACCAACTGTACAAACTAGTTAAACACCCACATCCAAAGCCTATTGCAATTCACCTAGGGCATTCTTGCACCTAGGGCAGAGCATTTCCTGCCATGTTGGACGTAGCCTGTCCTTCAAGGTTAGGATCTTGCGATACAACTCGTAGGTCACGTACCCATCTATTGCTGCGTAGTCGAGGTTAACTTTGTGCGGCGGCATCTGATACGTCTCCAACGTATCCATAATTTCTGCGGTTCCATGCTTATATTATACCATTTGCTACATGTTTTATATACACTTCATATCACTTTTATGCATTTTCTGGGACTAACCTATTAACAAGATGCCACAGTGCCAGTTCCCTGTTTTCTACTGTTTTTGGTTTCAGAAAGTTACTTCTGGAAATATTCTCGGAATTGCACGAAACAAAAGGCCAAGTCCCTATTTTTCCAGCACGTACACGGAGTCCGAAGGAGAGAGGAAGGGGAGCCACGAGGTGGCCAAACCACCTGGCGGCGCGGCAGGGGGCCCACCGCGCCAGCCTGTGGTTTGGGCCCCTCGGGGGTCCGCCGACATCGCCCCTTCGCCTATTTATTCCCCGAGACGTGAAAACCCTAAAACACCGAGCCTTTCATCCAGAACATATTCGCTGCCGCCGCCGTCGTCAACCCTAACTCGGGGTTTTTTTGAAGCTCTTCCCGGCACCCTGCCGGAGAGGGGAATCATCACCGGAGGGCTCTACATCGCCATGCCCGCCTCTAGAGTGATGCGTGAGTAGTTCATCCTTGGACTATGGGTCCATAGCAGTAGCTAGATGGTTGTCTTCTCCACTTGTGCCATCATGTTTAGATCTTGTGAGCTGCCTATCATGATCAAGATCATCTTATTGTAATGCTACATGTTGTGTTTGCTGGGATTTGACTTATATTGATACCTATGTGGAGCTGAATATTATATTATCATGTCTATGTCATTTGTGATCTTTCATGCTCTTCGTTACTTGTTGAAGCCTTGGCCAAGTGAATACTTGTAACTCCAAGAGGGGGTATTTATGCATGATAGTTGGGTTCAACCTCTATTTAACCTGGGATAGTGACAGCAAGTTCTAAGGTTGTAGATGTGTTGTTGCCACTAGGGGTAAAACAGCAATGCTTTATTCAAGGATGAATGTATTGTTTACATTACGCACATTACTTAATGCAATTGTCTGTTGCTTGCAACTTAATACTGGAAGGGGTACGGATGTTAACCGGAAAGTGGACTATTTAGGCATAGATGCATGCGGGATAGCGGTCTATGTACTTTGTCGTAATGCCCAAATGAATCTCATAGTGGACACCACAGCTCACACATGCATATTATATGCACTTATCAATTGTCAATTGTCCAGCTGTAATTTGTTTACCCAGCATGTTAGTTATCTTATTGGAGAGACACCACTAGTGAACTGTGGACCCGGTCCATTCTTTTACATCTGAAATACAATCTACTGCAATCATTGTTCTCTACTGTTTTATGCAAACAAACATCATTTTCCATTCGATACGTTTAACCCTTTGTTTTCAGCAAGCCGGTGAGATTGACAACCTCACTGTTAAGTTGGGGCAAAGTAATTTGATTGTGTTGTGCAGGTTCCACGTTGGCACCGGAATCCCTGGTGTTGCGCCGCACTACACTCCTTCACCAACACCTTCGAAGCAACCTCGTTTTCCTACTGGTTCGATTAAACCTTGGTTTCATACTGAGGGAAAATTGCTGCTACACTCATCATACCTTCCTCTTGGGGTTCCAACTGACGTGTGACGTACAAGCATTGTTTCCGGTGCTGTTGCCGGGGAGATATTCCCTCGTCAACTTAGCGCTAGCAGCATCCGCTCCAAAAACCGTGCTGGTTGGATGGGAAATCCTTCTTCATGTTGGCGTATAATTTGTCGATGAGGTCTGCCGCTAGATCACCCATTCCGTCCCTCTCGTCTCCACCCTTGATTTTGTATACGAGTTGGATGTCCACGTAGTACTCCGGTGGAATGTGGAAGCCGGCAGAAGAAAGCACCTTGTTGTCGTTGGTGATGTCCACGCTTGCGAAGGTGATATTCTTGCGTTCAAAGAATTTGCCCAACTCTGGACAATTCTTCTTGGACTTGCACCAGTGGAACACGAGGACATGCTGGCGCATGGCGAGTTGCAGGACAGCCATGCGCCGACGATCACGGGTGTACTCGATGTCAAGGCCGATGAACCGATGCTTTATTCTAAGGTTGTAGATGTGTTGTTGCCACTAGGGGTAAAACAGCAATGCTTTATTCAAGGATGAATGTATTGTTTACATTACGCACATTACTTAATGCAATTGTCTGTTGCTTGCAACTTAATACTGGAAGGGGTACGGATGTTAACCGGAAAGTGGACTATTTAGGCATAGATGCATGCTGGATAGCGGTCTATGTACTTTGTCGTAATGCCCAAATGAATCTCATAGTAGACACCACAGCTCACACATGCATGTTATATGCACTTATCAATTGTCAATTGCCCAGCTGTAATTTGTTTACCCAGCATGTTAGTTATCTTATTGGAGAGACACCACTAGTGAACTGTGGACCCCGGTCCATTCTTTTACATCTGAAATACAATCTACTGCAATCATTGTTCTCTACTGTTTTATGCAAACAAACATCATTTCCATTCGATACGTTTAACCCTTTGTTTTCAGCAAGCCGGTGAGATTGACAACCTCACTGTTAAGTTGGGGCAAAGTAATTTGATTGTGTTGTGCAGGTTCCACGTTGGCACCGGAATCCCTGGTGTTGCGCCGCACTACACTCCTTCACCAACACCTTCGAAGCAAACCTCGTTTTCCTACTGGTTCGATTAAACCTTGGTTTCATACTGAGGGAAAACTTGCTGCTGCACTCATCATACCTTCCTCTTGGGGTTCCCAACTGACGTGTGACGTACAAGCATTGTTTCTGCTGTTGCCGGGAGATATTCCCTCGTCAACTTAGCAGCAACACGTTTTCTGGCGCCGTTGCCGGGGAAAACCGAATTGCTTCTGCAAGGGGAGTCTCTCACACCCAATCTCTTTACTTTGTTATTTGTCTTGCTTAGTTTATTTTTATTTAGTCTTGTTTGCTCTCTTTATCAAAAACAAAAAAAATTAGTTACTTGTTTAATTCAGTTTGATTTTGTTTTTCAAAATGAGTACTCCTGAGAACACTAAGTTGTGTGACTTCACTAGCACAAACAACAATGATTTCATATGCACTCCTATTGCTCCACCTGCTTCTACAGCAGAATTTTATGAAATTAAACCTGCTCTATTAAATCTTGTTATGAAAGAGCAATTTTCTGGTGTTAGTACTGATGATGCTGCTGCCCATCTTAATAACTTTGTTGAACTTTGTGAAATGCAAAAGTATAAGGATATGGATGGGGATATTATAAAACTGAAACTTTTTCCTTTCTCCTTGAGAGGAAGAGCTAAAGAATGGTTGCTTTCTTTGCCTAGAAATAGTATTGATTCTTGGACAAAATGCAAAGATGCTTTCATAGGGAAATATTATCCTCCTGCTAAGATTATATCCTTGAGAAGTAGCATTATGAATTTTAAACAACTTGATAATGAACATGTTGCTCAAGCTTGGGAAAGAATGAAATCTTTGGTGAAGAATTGTCCCACTCATGGACTGACTACTTGGATGATCATCCAAACCTTTTATGCAGGATTAAATTTTTCCTCAAGGAACTTATTGGATTCAGCCTCTGGAGGAACCTTTATGTCCATCACTTTAGGTGCAGCAACAAAGCTACTTGATGATATGATGATCAACTATTCCGAATGGCACACCGAAAGAGCTCCTCAAGGTAAGAAGGTAAATTCTGTTGAAGAAACCTCCTCTTTGAGTGATAAGATTGATGCTATTATGTCTATGCTTGTGAATGGTAGATCTCATGTTGATCCTAATAATGTTCCTTTAGCTTCATTGGTTGCTCAAGAAGAGCATGTTGATGTAAACTTCATTAAAAACAACAACTTCAACAACAATGCTTATAGGAATAATTTTGGTAGCAACAATTATAAGCCTTATCCTTCAAATGGTTATGGCAATTCTTATGGTAATTCCTACAGCAACAATAGAAGTGTGTCCTCTGATCTTGAAGCTATGCTTAAAGAATTTATTAGCACACAAAAAGCTTTCAATAAAACTGTTGAGGAAAAGTTTGAAAAAATTGATGATCTTGTTCTAAAGTTGATAGTCTTGCTCATGATGTTGAAATTCTAAAACTGAAAGTTATGCCTAATGAAGTTAAAGATACTAAGTCATTTGCTACAGCAAATGCCATCCAAGTTCGAATTGATAATAATATTAGGATGTTGGCTGAATTGCATGCTAGGTGGGAAAAAGAGGAAGAACTTGAAAAAGAGAATAGTATAGTTAGAGTTTGTACTATCACCACCACTAGTAATGCTAATGTTTCACATGCTAGTAACCTCCTACTATTGATGGTAATGTTATTGGTGTTGGTAATGTCTCTACTACTTCTGCAAAGCGTTTGAAATTGCCTAAAACTGCTGAAACTTTTTCTGATAAAAGTGCTGAAATTTTTCAAACTATTGGAGACAATGGTTCCACCACCATTGACAATAATGATTTTGATTTTGATGATTGTAACATCTCTGAAGTTATTATGTTCTTGCAAAAATTAGCTAGAAGTCCCAATGCTAGCACTATTAATTTGGCTTTTACAAAGCATATTACAAATGCTCTTTTGCAAGCTAGGGAGGAGAAGTTGAAACTTAAAGCTTCTATTCCTAGGAAATTAGAAGATGGTTGGGAACCCATCATTAAGGTAAAGGTGAATGATTTTGATTGCAATGCCTTGTGTGATCTTGGTGCAAGTATTTCGGTTTTGCCCAAGAAGCTTTATGATATTCTTGATTTGCCACCTTTGGAACATTGTTATTTGGATGTTTTTCTCGCTGATAATGCTATGAAGAAACCTTTGGGGCGAGTTAATGATGTTTTTATTACAGTAAAAATAACCTTGTCCCGTTGATTTTATTGTTATGGATATTGAATGCAATGCATCTTGTCCTATTGTTTTGGGAAGACCTTTTCTTCGAACTGTTGGTGCCATCATTGATATGAAAGAAGGTAATATAAGGTACCAATTTCCTCTCAAGAAAGGTATGGAACACTTCCCTAGGAAGAGAATGAAGTTACCTTTTGACTCTATTGTTAGAGCAAGTTATGATGTTGATGCTTCTTCTCTTGACAACACTTGATTTTCACTTTCTGCGCCTAGCTGAAAGGCGTTAAAGAAAAGCGCTTATGGGAGACAACCCATCGTTTTTATTTGCTGTTATTTTTGTTTTCTTTGAGTCAAGGAGTTTTGTTACTTCTGTAGCAACTCCTTTGTATCTTTATTTTATCGCAATGTTGTGCCAAGTAAAGTTCTATATTGAAAGTTGATGCAAGATTTGGATTTCTGCGCAGTGACAGATTTTTAGCTGTCACGGATTTGAGCTTATCTCCCTGTAGAAAATTCAAAAAATTCTGAAAAAATCACGCATATTCCTGAGATATGTACGCAACTTTCATTATTTTAGGCCAGATCCATCTGAGCAACTTAAGTGCCTCGAAAAAATTCGTCATTCCAGACTGTTCTGTTTTTGACAGATTCTGCCTTTTGTTTTGCATTCGCTCTTTTACTGTGTTTGTGTGGATTTCTTTGCTCCACAAAGCATTGGTGGCTGTAGCTAATGTCCAGAAGCTTTGGGATTGATTGTATCATTACAGAATATGAGAATTTTTGATTATGCACTAACCCTCTAATGAGAACTGTCTTGAGTTTGGTGTGAAGGAAGTTTTCAAGGATCAAGCGAGAAGGGTGATATTATGTGATCAAGAAGAGTGAAAAGCCTAAGCTTGGGGATGCCCCCGTGGTTCATCCCAACCATATTCAGAGAGACTCAAGCGTCTAAGCTTGGGGATGCCCAAGGCATCCCCTTCTTCATCAACAAACTTATCAGGTCATCTCTAGTGAAACTATATTTTAATTCTTTCACATCTTATGCGCTTTACTTGGAGCGTCTGTGTGTTTTTTTTTTTTGTTTTTGTTTGAATAAATTCGGATCCTAGCAATCCTTGTGTGGGAGAGAGACACGCTCCGCTTTTTCATGTGAATACTCATGTTCTTCACTTATATTTGTTGAGTATTCTTAACTAGCTACTGCAGTGCTTTTAGCTCCTGTTTTTCATGCATCTCTTCGAGCTGTTAGCACTTGTTTATAAATACTCTCTTGCTGCATTATATTATCATTTGGAGAGTTTATGTTTAAATAAATTGATTGGTGTTTGTTTGGAAGAAAGAAAATGCTACATGTAGTAGTTGGTATTGGAAAAGACATATGCATTCTTGTAGATCATTGTCTTGTTTGATTTGATGCTTTGCAATTGTTTTGAGCTCTCAAGTAGATCATGTTTAAGCTCTTGCATCATGTAGTTAAAGCCTAGTAGTGGAGAACTACCGTAGAGCTTGTTGAGACTTGGGATGCATATTTGTTCTCTCTAAGGTCTAGATATTTTCTGGTAAAATGTTTGAGCAACAAGGAAGACAGTGTAGAGTCTTATAATACTTGCAATATGTTTTTATGTGATTCTTGCTGTACCGGTTTATACTTGTGTTTGCTTCAAACAACCTTGCTAGCCTAAACTCTGTACTGAGAGGGAATGCTTCTCGTGCATCCAAAACTTGAGCCAAAACCCATGCCATTTGTGTCCACCATACCTACCTACTATGTGGTATTTCCTGCCATTCCAAGTAAATATTTCATGTGCTACCTTTAAACTATTCAAAACTTTATTACTCCTTATTTGTGTCAATGTTTTATAGCTCATGAGGAAGTATGTGGTGTTTTATCTTTCAATCTTGTCATTTACTTCTGACAGACTTTCACCAATGGACTAGTGGCATATACATCCGCTTATCCAATAATTTGCAAAAAGAGCTGGCAACGGGGTGCCCAGCCCCAATTAATTACAACTTTCATTAATAATTCTCTTCACATGTTTTGCCCTGATTTATCAGTAAGCAACTTAATTTTGCAATAGACACTCCTCCATGGTATGTGAATGTTGGAAGGCACCCGAGGATTCGGTTAGCCATGGCTTGTGTAAGCAAAAGGTTGGGAGGAGTGTCATCTATAAAGAAACTAAAATACATGTGTAAACAAAAGAGAAGAGGGATGATCTACCTTGCTGGTAGAGATAACGTCCTTCATGGGAGCCGCTCTTGAAAGTCTGGTTGACAAGGGGGTTAGAGTGCCCACTACCATTCGTTGACAACAACAAACACCTCTCAAATACTTATTTTGTGCTCTCTATATGCTTTCGAAAACTTAAAAAGCTCTAGCACATGATTTAATCCCTGCTTCCCTCTGCGAAGGGCCTATCTTTTACTTTATGTTGAGTCAGTTTACCTACTCCTTTCTATCTTAGAAGCAAACACTTGTGTCAACTTTGTGTGCATTGATTCTTACATTTTACTTATTGCACTTGTTATATTGCTTTATGTTGACAACTATCCATGAGATATACATGTTACAAGTTGAAAGCAATGCTGAAACTTAATCATCCTTTGTGTTGCTTCAATGCCTTTTACTTTGAATCTATTGCTTTATGAGTTACCTCTTATGCAAAACTTTTTGATGCTTGTCTTGAAAGTACTATTCATGAAAAGTTTTTGCTTATATGATTCATTGTTTACTCTTTATCTATTTGTTAGCAAACTATAGATCATTGCTTTGAGTCACTTCATTCATGACATGAGCCTTGCAATATATTGATCAAGATTGTGTGAAAGCATGTCTCCTCAGAAATTATTTGTTGTTATCGTTTTACCTACTCGAGGACGAGTAGAACTAAGCTTGGGGATGCTTGATACGTCTCCAACGTATCCATAATTTCTGCTGTTCCATGCTTATATTATACCATTTGCTACATGTTTTATATACACTTCGTATCACTTTTATGCATTTTCTGGGACTAACCTATTAACAAGATGCCACAGTGCCAGTTCCCTGTTTTCTGCTGTTTTTGGTTTCAGAAAGTTACTTCTGGAAATATTCTCGGAATTGCACGAAACAAAAGGCCAGTCCCTATTTTTCCAGCACGTACACGGAGTCCGAAGGAGAGACGAAGGAGCCACGAGGTGGCCAAACCAGCGCCAGCCTGTGGTTTGGGCCCCTCGGGGGTCCGCCGACATCGCCCCTTCGCCTATTTATTCCCCGAGACGTGAAAACCCTAAAACACCGAGCCTTTCATCCAGAACATATTCGCTGCCGCCGCCGTCGTCAACCCTAACTCGGGGGGTTCTGAAGCTCTTCCCGGCACCCTGCCGGAGAGGGGAATCATCACCGGAGGGCTCTACATCGCCATGCCCGCCTCCGGAGTGATGCGTGAGTAGTTCATCCTTGGACTATGGGTCCATAGCAGTAGCTAGATGGTTGTCTTCTCCACTTGTGCCATCATGTTTAGATCTTGTGAGCTGCCTATCATGATCAAGATCATCTTATTGTAATGCTACATGTTGTGTTTGCTGGGATCTGACTTATATTGATACCTATGTGGAGCTGAATATTATATTATCATGTCTATGTCATTTGTGATCTTGCATGCTCTCCGTTACTTGTTGAAGCCTTGGCCAGTGAATACTTGTAACTCCAAGAGGGGGTATTTATGCATGATAGTTGGGTTCAACCTCTATTTAACCTGGGATAGTGACAGCAAGTTCTAAGGTTGTAGATGTGTTGTTGCCACTAGGGGTAAAACAGCAATGCTTTATTCAAGGATGAATGTATTGTTTACATTACGCACATTACTTAATGCAATTGTCTGTTGCTTGCAACTTAATACTGGAAGGGGTACGGATGTTAACCGGAAAGTGGACTATTTAGGCATAGATGCATGCTGGATAGCGGTCTATGTACTTTGTCGTAATGCCCAAATGAATCTCATAGTAGACACCACAGCTCACACATGCATGTTATATGCACTTATCAATTGTCAATTGCCCAGCTGTAATTTGTTTACCCAGCATGTTAGTTATCTTATTGGAGAGACACCACTAGTGAACTGTGGACCCCGGTCCATTCTTTTACATCTGAAATACAATCTACTGCAATCATTGTTCTCTACTGTTTTATGCAAACAAACATCATTTCCATTCGATACGTTTAACCCTTTGTTTTCAGCAAGCCGGTGAGATTGACAACCTCACTGTTAAGTTGGGGCAAAGTAATTTGATTGTGTTGTGCAGGTTCCACGTTGGCACCGGAATCCCTGGTGTTGCGCCGCACTACACTCCTTCACCAACACCTTCGAAGCAACCTCGTTTTCCTACTGGTTCGATTAAACCTTGGTTTCATACTGAGGGAAAACTTGCTGCTGCACTCATCATACCTTCCTCTTGGGGTTCCCAACTGACGTGTGACGTACAAGCATTGTTTCGGTGCTGTTGCCGGGGAGATATTCCCTCGTCAACTTAGCGCTAGCAGCATCCGCTCCCAAAAACCGTGCTGGTTGGATGGGAAATCCTTCTTCATGTTGGCGTATAATTTGTCGATGAGGTCTGCCGCTAGATCACCCATTCCGTCCCTCTCGTCTCCACCCTTGATTTTGTATACGAGTTGGATGTCCACGTAGTACTCCGGTGGAATGTGGAAGCCGGCAGAAGAAAGCACCTTGTTGTCGTTGGTGATGTCCACGCTTGCGAAGGTGATATTCTTGCGTTCAAGAATTTGCCCAACTCTGGACAATTCTTCTTGGACTTGCACCAGTGGAACACGAGGACATGCTGGCGCATGGCGAGTTGCAGGACAGCCATGCGCCGACGATCACGGGTGTACTCGATGTCAAGGCCGATGAACCGATGCTTCTCCTCTGCTAGCCATTCCTCGTACTTGTTGAGGATCCGCTCCACGGTATGCTCCTCGTTCGTGTACACCACCTCCAGAACGGTGCCGTGGGTATGGACGGTAGTTGTCTCTGTTATTCTGTTGCGGTCGTCCATGGCGGGTGGGGGATTGGGGTGGAACGAGGAAGAAGAGAAGGAAGGAATGCGAACTGTCTGCCACCAAACAGAGCAGTTCCTGGATATTTGCCGTTGATCTTAGCAGTTTCTCGAAAATGGCAACCGAACAAAGCAGTTGCAGGAAAATAGCCACCGATTTTTTTAATATCCAGATGTATTTTGTACATTTCGCTAATAGTTTTTTTCTTTCACGCAGGAGTTTATTTCGGCAACACTGCATAAAAGTACCAATCTATCATTCCGAGAACCAGAAAACTTAAGGCAAGGAAATTTCGTGGATACTGGTCTTGGAGTGGGTACTGCGACGACCGATAGCTCATAGAAGGTGAGCTCCAAGTCAAAGATGGAAGGCTGGCTTAATTAAGCCAGCCTTCCATCTTGTTAGGTTAGTTGCTTATAGGTTTAGAGTTCATGATTGTAGTCAAAGTGTAATAGGTGATATTATATTATGCCAATGTGTGATGGATATGATTGTAGTCAAATTGTAAAAAACAGTGATATTATTGTATACCAATGTAATGATGGCATTTGTTCTATGTTATGAATTGAATAACGTTTTATTGCATTGTGCAATCAGCCTTTCATGTATTATGGCATATAACCGAAATATGAGAAATGCTCAGTGCAAACGGGTGGATGGCAAACTCCGTATCTGATGAAGGAAAACTAAGGAAACGGGGGTCTGCGCACAACCGTTGCCAAATGGAGACCTCATTGGAAACGGTTTTTGGCCTCCGTTACCGATGAAGGCCTTCACATCAGTGACAGAGGCGGGGACACGGACCCTTTCTCCGTTGCCGAAGGGGTTTTTGGCCCGTTTCCGATGTGTCGTTTTGTACTAGTGTGCACATGCACATAAATGTATGTAGACACATTTTTGTGTGCATATTCACTAATTTTAGTGTGTATATAGACAACATGTGTACCACCTAAAACATCTTATATTAAAAAACGGAGGGAGTAGTATTCAGCCGAGGCAGCCCAGCCCATGAGCGCACAAAGCCACAAAGGCCAGTTTTCTCACATACGCGTCTCCTCTCCTGGTTGTCCTCGTTTCCTTTCCGCACGACAGAACCACGGCCATGGAGGCAGTCAGGGAGATGGCTAGGTCTAGCGATTTGGACACGGATTAGATAAGGAGAGAAGGGGGAATCGGTGGAGGGCAAGCAGCAGTGCCGCCGCGCCGCCCGCAGCTTGGGGGCGGCCACTAGGCCTCGCCTGACGGGCAGGGCACGGCCGCACGGGCAGGCGCACCGGCCGGAGGTCCAGCAGCCGGATCGATCGAAGCTCTGACCGAATCGAGCCCCATTCTTCTCCAATTTCCCTGTTCAGGTACTTCTCCTTTCTTTCTCCAAATTTTTGGTTATCAATTTGATGGCACGGTGGGCCGGTGGCACTGCATATCTGCATGGTTGATTGCTTACCATTTTGTTGTTCAATTTTGCACAACAATGGGAAAGACAACTCAGAGAAGAATTGATGTGGCAAAGAGAGAGCAAATGGCGTTGATTCTGAGATTTGTTGATAAAGATGGTATTTTACAAGAGAGATTCTTTGATTTGATACATGTGGCGAACACAAGGTCTTTGACACTTAAAGATGAGCTTACCGCTGTTTTATCAAACCATGGTTTCGACATTCAGAACCTTAGCACAGGGTTATGATGGGGCTAGTAACATGAGAGGTGAGTTGAATGGACTCCAAGCTCTTTTTCTCAAAGAATGCTCATATGCTTATTATGTCCATTGCTATGCCCATCGCTTGCAACTTGCTCTAGTTGATGCATCCAAAGAAGTGGTTCCTGTTTCCCACTTCTTTCAAAAATTGATCTTTGTCATAAACACGGCTGACTCCTCTTCAAAGTGCCACGATGAGCTTCATCATGCCCATGACTCCTCTTTTGTTTAGTAGTAATTATATATATATATATATATATATATATATATATATATATATATATATATATAGGGTGGGACTATTCAGAAACCTCCCTTAAGAGTGCTCTAAATAACTATTCAGAGCACCTTCCCATCTAATCACTTTCTTATCCCGAGCACGACCCACCTGCCCGAACAAAAAAAAACTCGGCCCCATCGAACCAACCCATCCCCGATCGTACTCTTCCGCATCTCGCTCCATCCCCGATCCGCCACGCCATCTCCACCTTCCCTTCCGGCGAGCTGCCCTCCACCTTCTGCGCGCGCCGCCGGGGCGCCGCCCTCCACCTCCTGCGCGAGCCGCCGGAGAGCCGCCCTCCACCTCCTCGAGCAGACGCGATCGCCGGCTACCCCTGCACCAGCGCGCGCGCCTGGCGTTCCCTGATCGACGGCGGCGGCCGCCGCGCCGGTTCCCCAGCGCGCCTCCGCGCTTCCTACCGATGGCCGCTGCTGTGGGATTTGGGTGCGGCCCGCCGGCGGGGATGGGTGCGCCGCCGGTGGTTCTCCTGCCGCACCCGCCTCGGGCGTGCTGCCCTGAGCGCGTCGCCGGCACATCCTGCCTGCTGCCTGCTGGAGCAAAGCCGGAGGAGCTACGGCTGTGAGAGAAGTAGCAACAAGAGTGCAGGCGAGGAAGATGGGTGCTTGACTTCCCTGCGCGCACGTCTGAACCTCCGCTATGAGTTGCAGTGGCGGTTCTACCTCCAGCCGTCCACTGCCCCCGGCCGAACCAGTTCCTAGCGCCCTGCCCAAGCCCCACTTCGTCGTCACCTACCTCCTGCCCAACCCTGTCCTTGCTCGCAGCCATGCTTCTCTCGAGCTGCAGTGGTGAGTGGATATATGCGATAGTGAGTGGATAAGAAAACGTAAGATGCTTGTGGCTGAGAAGTGACCACCATATTCTCACATGGCACAGTATACGATGCTTGTTTTTTTGGCTAAAGAAATGAAATAGGCCACCTCTAGTCTAACCCTGTTAAGATAATCTTCAGATTTCTTTCAATCTGTAAATGAATTAGGCTACCTTTTAGTGGCTGCTCGTTTTGCAGCTGTTACTACAGGAAGTTTAGATCTGTGTCTGGAGGTCCACACTACAAAGCGGAGGAATCGCCTTTTTTCAGAAGTTTTCACTTCAACTTCTCGAAAAAATTAATTTGTCAATAATAAATCTTCTTTGGTCGGGAGTTCATTTTTGTGCAGGCGCAAAGGACAAGTGGAGCTACAAATACTTGTGAAGAGAGCTAGCAAGGTCTTGCTGCTTGAGGTCAGCATCCACGAACAGCGACGTCCCTAGTATTGCTGAGGGATCGTGCATAGTGTAGCAACAAAAAATCCCCTAAACTTGTCTCAAGTTTGTTTTGTTTGCCAGAGCTATTGTCGATACATTTTGTGGTGCTAATCTGTATTACTTAAGATGCATGACGAGTGATGATGCAAAGAAAAAACAAGCAATTTTCTAATTGGGAGAAACCTAGATTGTTATAGTAAGTATTACTCATGATTATACGAGTTTCATTTTTTGTTTATGGGAGGCAAAATTCCTTACGCCTGAGTAGTGCAATTCGTCCAGTGTCAGCGACAACAAGCTGAGAGCCATGGTTCAGTTGATTTTCATTCGACAATAATTAAGCCGTGTTTGGTCACTTTATTTTCAGGAGAGTTTATGTCGTTCGGGTATGTGGTTCTATATTTTGTTGATAAAAAAATTAGTTCATCCGGCGGAAAAAAGGTTCACATTACCTACTGTCTATATTCATGTTTAAAATTTATTTCTTCTGGGAAGTTCACTCTGACCATGTTCGGAGTTCACTTTAAAGGTATCGGAAGTTTATCTCAATCGCGTAGGAAGTTACATTTTTATTGGGAGTTCCCTGAAGCAGTCGGGAGTTCGCTTTGCATCATTGGGAGTCCACTTTAAAAATGTCGCAAGGTCTCCTTGGACACGTAAAAATAACTACCTTTTCCTCGGAAGTTCAGCCAGAACATTAAAAGGAAGTTCATTCTTTATTTTTGAGAAAATCAATTCGTACCAAGCGGAAGTTCACCCCGAACGCGTCGGTTGTTCATATTAAAATGTCTTGTACGTTACATCTTTCTTGGGAGTTCGATTTGAACAAATCGAAGTTAACTTTAAACGCGTCGGAAGTTCAGCTTGAATGCGCTGCAAGTTTACCTTCATTTCGATGAAAAAAAAAGTAAAATCAAGAGATTGGAAAACTGCGAATGTTCAGCTCGTTTTGAACCAGGAGTTCGTTTTGAACCTGTCGGATGTTCAGCTCAAACACATTAAAAAAAGGTTGTTAGTTTAGATCAAATCCGAAGTTCAATTTAGACAGCCTGGGAGTTCACACTAAGAGCGATTGGAAGTTCGCTAGCACATACCAAGAGGTTCACGGCCTTGTATAAGGGAAGTTCATTATACTTTGTTTTTCTAGGCGGAAATTGTATGCAAAAAAATCGTTGAAAATAGCTTCCGTTGGCCAAATCGACCGGCCCCGCATGCAATTGGCAATGGTACGAGTCTACTTTCACTCTACAATGCCGCCACACCCACGCGAGTAACACAACCGTGTCAATTTTGAATCGTTCTAATGTCATCTCGTTTTTTCGTTTTTTCGTATTTTCATAATTAATCAAAAACCGTATCTAATTTGGAAAAAGTTTCTGTACGAAAAAGTTGCGCCTTGTCAATATCTTTCTAACGCCATATCATTTGTTAAGTTTCGATGAGCCGTTTGAAAGTAAGTGACAAAACACTGTCCGCTAGATCTAAAATATCAGAAAACAGTATTGTTTATCTCTGAAACTGCTCTCTTAAACTGTAAAGAATTTCGAAAATTGACTAGAGATAGAAAAGTTGCGCATTTTTCATAGCATTCCAACGGTGTATCATTTGCATCAATCTGACCAGCGGTTTGAAAATGGCGGCAAAAAAACAGTACGAAATAGGAGAAAACATGAAAATTGAGTGTACTATTTCTAAAATTGTCTTAAAACTGTAAGGAATTTGGAAAACTCGTCATGAAAATAAATGTGCGCAATATCCGTAGCTTTCCAACGGCGTATCATTTGCATCAATCCGACGAGCGGTTTGAAAATGGCGACAAAAAAAAGTACCAAAACGGACAAATTGACGAAAACTGAGTTTAGTATTTCTAAAATTGTTTTGAAACCGTAAAGAATTTAGAAAACCCGTCAACACGAAAAAGGTGCGCAATTTCTCTACCTTTTCAACGGTATATCGCATGCATCATTCCGATAAACGGTTCGAAAATTGCGTTGAAAATACTGTCCGCAAAACAAAAAATCTGAGAGTTCCATCCGAAAGTTAATATAGTATACGAACGGAAGTTCAGAAAAGGTGTTCTGAATAGTTATTCAGAAACTGGTTCTTGAATAGCTGGAATATATATATATATATATATATATATATATATATATATATATATACCCCTGCTATTCTAGACTCCCTTATAGAATAAGTATTCTGGTCAACTTTTGGAACTTCCGTTTAAATAATATCTGAACTTCCGGTCGGAACACTTAGATTCGGTGAGTTTTTCTATCGGAGTTTTCAAACCGTTTGTCGGATTGAAGCAAATGATACGCCGTTGGAAAGGTATGAAAAATGCGCACCTTTTTCACTTCTACAAGATTTCGAAATTAGTTACGGTTTTAAAACAAATTTAAATATACGAAACACTGTTTTTCACGTATTTTCCTCGTTTTCGTACTGTTTTGGACGCCATTTTCAAACCGTTTGTCGGATTGAAACAAATGATACGCCGTTGGAAAATATGAAAAATGCGCACCTTTTTCACTTCTACAAGATTTTGAAATTAGTTACGGTTGTAAAGTAATTTTGAATATACGAAACACTGATTTTCGCGTATTTTCTTCGTTTTCGTACTGTTTTGGACGCCATTTTCAAACCGTTTGTCGGATTGAAGCAAATGATAACCGTTGGAAAGATATGGAAAAACCGCATCTTGACTATCTCAGGTCAATTTTCGTAATTCATCACGGAATAAGAGCAGTTTGAAAAATAAACAATTCTGATTCTGAATTTTTATGTCCAGCGGACAGCATTTTTAAAATTACTTTCAAACCGCTTATCGAAACGTAACAAATGATATTGCGTTGGAAAGATATTGACTAGACGCAACTTTTTCGTATAGAAATTGTTTCGAAATTCTTTACGGTTTGTGATTAATTTTGAAAATACGAAAAACGGAGAAAGGAGAGACATGGGAATCGATTTGAAATTAGCACGTTTGTCGTGCTCGGATTGGGAAAATCAGTACGTGTGAGTCAAATTAGACTAATATCTTTGCCAATAGCATGTGGCGCCGGTCGATTTGGACAAACAGAGCTTGTATCGATGATTTCATGCTTAAAATTTTCGCCCCGAGAAACAGAGTATAATGAACTTCCTCTGTATACGGTTGTGAACTTCATTTTAGTCTATTGGTGAACTTTCGTTTAGTCTGTTAGTTAACTTCCGATCGCTATTTATTTTCACGCGGATAAGATGAGAGTTTTTTGCTGAAAAAATGAACTCCACGCCCCACAAGAATTGAACTTTTTGCAAACAAAAAAGTGACTTCACGGCCATGCAACAAAAATTTGTTGGGTTAATTAACTTCTAGGTTAATGAACTCCCTAACTTTCCAAACTTCCGTTTAAATAATAAGTGAACTTCGCGGGATAAACATCCGTTTAATACGAAGCCAACTTCGCGGTGAACTTCGCTGCTGAACTTCCGTTTTAATACGCTATGAACTTCGCGGCTGAACTTCCTTTTAATACGCTATGAACTCCCGACTTGGTTTTTTGATAAAAATTAAACCTTTTAGATGGACGATATGAACTCCCAAATTGAACTTCTGCGAGTTAAAATGTTAACTTCGTATTTTTTTTACGTAAAAACAGTGAAGTTCTGTAGTTGAAAGGGTGAACTTCGGGAATTCAGAACGTGAATTTTCGACGCGCTCAAGATGAACTTCCGGTACCTTTAAAGCGAACTCCAAACACTGTCAAAATAAACTTCCCAGAAGTAATTAAATCAAAACATGAATACAGACAATAGGTAATGTGAACCTTTTTTCAACCGGATGAATTAATTTTTGTCAACACCGCGTGCCCAAACGACATAAACTCTCCTGAAAATAAACTCCTGAAAATACCATTTTTGCAGCATTTCGTGTTGTCCATTTTTGTAATCTTTAGCTGCGGCTGTAATATACAAACCGGACCCCGAATTGAGTATCTAGAAATAGCAAACCTTCAAGCTGGATGATCTGAACTCCCGATCTTAAAATAGCAAACCTCCGAAATGAATGATTTGAACTTCTGATTTTAAAATATCGATCCTCCAAGATGGAAAAGGTTGAAAATAGTGTCACGTGAAAAATCAAAAAGTTGTTGCCATTCAGTAAACATTTATTTTTCTCCAGCACACATTCTAGTCTTATCCTCTGCTAGCGTAAGTTCCAGTACGAAATGAAAACGAATTTCTATCGGGCTGAAGCCGGACGTTGAGAAGAAAATTCAAGGGAGGTAAAAAATATATTCACGGCAAGGGCCGGTGTTCAACTTATGGATTCAGAGAGAGCTTCGGAGAAGGAGAAGAACGCCAGAGGTCGAGGTCCGTCTGGAAGCAGAACAACAACCGCGTAATCGGGGAGTCCACCTGCTAGAGTTGGGCAATCCGGCGGCGGCGGTTTTCCACGATGCTCGGAGCAGGTTAGGCTGGCAGCGGCGCCGCGGAGCCAATAGGAGCAGAGATGGCAGCGTTCCCCAGCGCCGGCCGCGCTCGGGCGCGACGAGGACCCTGGAGCCGGCGACGGGCCATGGAGGGGCCTCGAAGGCCGGTCGGGAATGGCGCAGCGGGGCGGGGCAGTTGGCAAAGAGCAGGACGCGCCATGCCGCCAGCCAAAGGAAGTAGGAGGCGCACGGGGGCGGAGGCCGTGGAGGGGAGGCGCGTGGAGGCGCAGAGGGGCGGCGGCCATGGACGGGAGGCGCGCGGCAGCGGCCGTCGAGGGAGGCGCGTGACGGCGGCCGTGGAGGCGCTCGGCGGCGTCCAAGGAGGGGAGGGGCTCGGCGGCGGCCGTGGATGCGCACAGGTCAGGCCGGGGCCGGCTGCCTGCGGGGAAAGAGGCGGATGGGGATCGGGGAAGAAGAAGAAGGTGGGTGGGTCTGGTCGGGTTGACCCGCTCCATAGGCTGCTGGTCGGGTTTAGAAAGTCTTTAGGAATGGAAGTTGACTAGAATAGTTATTCTACAAACACTATAGGGGTTGTGTAGAATAGTCCTGCTCTATATATATAGGGCAGGTATATTCAACAACCAGTTGTAGATTAAGGATCTACAACCATCGCCTCCCTATATAGGGCGCGGAGCGCCTCAACCAGTCTTTCCCCACCGAAACGAGCTTCTTCCTGCCGATGCGGGCGAGTGAGCGGCGGCGGTAGCCGACGCGAGGGAGCCCGCACCGGCCGTGTCTTGACGCCGTCCTTCTTCTCCGGCAGGCCCTCGCGCCGCCCAGCTTTCCCGCCGTCGGCGGGCCCTCGCGCCGCCCAGCTTCTCCGCCACCGGCGTTCCCTCGCGCTGCCCAGCTTCTCCGCCGCCAGCGTGCCCTCGCGCGCCCCCACGCCGCCCAGCTCCTCCGCCGCCGGCAGGACCTCGCTCCGCCCCGGCTTCTCCGCCTCCGGCAGGGCCCCCACGCCGCCCAGCTCTCCCTGCCGCCGGCTGGGCCCCCGCATCGCCACGAGGCTCGACCTCGACGCATCTCGCACCTCTCCGAGCTGCTCACCGGCATCAATTACTCCCTGCTGGAGAATCTGAGCATGTACTGCTCATCTTTGTTTCTATGCACAGAAGGATTTCAGCTGTGTCGATCCCGCGCGCCTGCTCGGTGCTAGCCATTGAAGATTTCTGTATTTTTTGTGCTGCTCATGAGACGGAGAAGGAATCCCGCGCCGGCCGCCCTTTCCGGCGACCTGCACTGCATCCGGCGCCGCTCCTCCCCGGCCTCCCGCGCCGGCCGCCGCACCTTCCCCTGCCTCCCGCGCCGGCCACCGCTCCTCCCCAGCCTCCCGCGCCGGTCGCCGCACCTTACCCGACCTCCCGCGCCGGCCGTCGCGCCAGACCCCGTGCTGCTGGTTCCCGAGCGCTGCCCCGGCTTCTTCCCGGCGCTAGGCCCCTCACGCCGCCCTGGAGCCACCGGCAGGCTCGCGCCTCCCGTCTTCTCTGCCGCAAGCAACTCTCCCGCGCCGCCCCGGCTTCTCCGTCGCCGGCAGGGGCCTGCTGCCATGGCCATCGTCGGGCCCAGCATGGAATCGAAGGTGCTGCTCCACCCGGCCATGGTGCTCTTCCCCTTCCATGGCTTCGCACGAGCGAGACAAATTGCTTCCTCGTCGACTGTACTGCCGGTCTGCCGCCCATATGTGTTTGTGCTTCCTCGCGTGGGCGCCTGTGCTTCTTCTCAACCTCGCTTGCACTGCTGCTGTTCTAACCAGCGTGTCTGCGTGTGGTACTGGGTTGACCACAATGGATGGATCTGATTGAGTGCGTGTGTGCGTGCGGTACTGTGGTTGATTCTTTCCTCTCTCTCTCATAAAGTGTAGACTCGTGAGGTTAATTTTTGAAGAAAATTGTGGAAGTAAATACTCTGTCTATCTGTATTTTTTTTATCTGCTCTGCTCGCCGCTCGGCAGTACAAACAGTTAAAAACGTACTACTCTGTTCCTCTCTGTCCTCTCTCTATCTATATATTTTTAATCTGCTCTGCTCGGCAGTACAAATAGTTAAAAAAAAAGTACAAGAATTTTGTTTGTGAATTTTACATGCCATCGGGAAGAATAACAAAACAGTGAATATCCAGCCTACAATTAGATTTAAATCTCTCCTATGTAAAGATATATAAGCTGGGATTACTACACCCCCACTCCCAACCATAAGTCACAATGAATACACATTACAGGATTTTGTTGATCCAACGGCTCGACTTCGTCACCCGTCGCCGCTTCCGCGGCGTACGGGCGGACTCAGCCTCGGTGACGTTAGGGTTCGGAGGTTTCATCGCCCGTTAACGCTACCGCGTTAACGGCGACGAAACCTCCAAACCCTAACGCCATCAATAAAGCACCATGGGTTAGACATTTCTCCCATTAATTGGTGAAATATAAAACATGTGAATTAGTTACCTTCACATATGGGCGATGCACAAAACCAACTGGAGTCACAGAAAAATAATCACAAGTTAGATTCATAAAACAAAGGGCAGTACAGTATTGCCAACGTAGACAGTACAAACTTTAAGCACATGAAGTACATGTACAGGACATAATATTATATTAAAAATAATAATAAATCGAACTTCTTGTTATTACCGTCGCGTCGACGATGACTCAGCCGAGCCCGTTATATTGTTCTAGAAAAACAAACGACGACACAAAATAAGGCAGTACAGGGTTGCAAAAATGGCAGTACAAACGAATCAATAGACAAGTTCAGTTATGTTTTTAGGAAAATACAAGTATTTTATTTTGTGAATTTCAGTACAGGGTTCCGGGAAGTACATATCTCGATCGACAAATGGATGTTCAATCATATCCAGGTAAAAACATTGACGGTGGTAGAAGTCATGCAGTTAGTTTCATAAGTGTAAAACGCAGTACACGGGTTTGGCAGGGCAGTACACACGTTGGACAAGGGCAGTATATTTGATATTGAGTAAAAATAAATTTTACTGGATGTCCACTTTGGTAACAACGGGCAGTTCATACCTTCGGGTACACAAATTAACATGGGGCAGTGCACACTTTTTTAGTTATGGAGCTCGTGCTACAACAATATAATGGGCTCGGCTGAGTCGTCGTCGACGCGTCGACGACGTCTCAGTCTCGATAAACCTAATTCTACAAAATAATTAGATTTAAACCTCTCCTATGTAAAATATATAAGTTGGGATTACTACACCCCCACCCCAACCATAAGTCACAATGAATACACATTACAGGATTTTGTTGATCCAACGGCTCGGCTTCGTCGCCCGTCGCCGCTTCCGCGGCGTACGGGCGGACTCAGCCTACCGCGTTGACGGGCGATGAAACCTCCAAACCCTAACGCCATCGCTAACGCACCATGGGTTAGACATTTCTCCCATTAATTGGTGAAAAATAAAACATGTGAATTAGTTACGTTCACATATGGGCGATGCACAAAACCAACAGGAGTCACAAAAAAATAATCACAAGTTAGACTCACAAAACAAAGGGCAGTACAGTATTGTCAACGTAGACAGTACAAATTTTAAGCACATGAAGTGCATGTACATGACATAATATTATATTAAAAATAATAATAAATCGAACTTCTTGTTATTACCTTCGCGTCGACGACGACTCAGTCGAGCCCATTATATTGTTCTAGAAAAACAAACGACGACACAAAACAAGACAGTACAGGGTTGCAACAGTCGGCAGTACAACAGGATCAACAAAGCAGTTCAGGTATGTTTCTAGGAAAGTACAAGTATTTTGTTTGTAAATTTCACATCCCACCGGAAAAAGTTTAACGTAACGGTAAATATAAAGCCTAGAAGTCCACATAAATAATCCGGGAAGTAAAGAACTCACTTTCGAGAAGTACAAGTGTGGGACGAACAAGGTTTGACCGAAAAAAAACCCACTTAGAAATCGTTTTTTGAGATTTTCGTTACCGGTTTTATCGGTAAATTTAATAGATGTGTATTCTCCGGCTGAACATTTCGAGTGATCATACACCTAAAATGGACACTATATGAGAAAGTTGTCGCTGATTTACTGAACACTAATCGTGAAAATACCCCGTCGACAGTACACACGCATCAACCGAGAAGTTCAAGTATGTTTTGAGGGAAGTCCAGGTATTTTGTTAGTGAATTTCACATACCAACGGGAGTTCAACGAAACCGTAAATATCCCGCCTAGAAGTACACATAAATAATATGGGAAGTACAAAACTCACTTTTGAGAAGTACAAGTCTGGTAAGAACAAGTTCTAGTGAATAGTACCCCGTTGGCAGTACATATGCATCATCTAAGAAGTTCAAGTATGTTTCTAAAAAAGTGCAGATATTTTGTTTGTGAATTTCACATCCTGCCGGGAAGTTTAACAAAACAGTAAGTATCCAGCCGAGAAGTACACATAAACAATCCGGGAAGTACAAAACTCACTTTCGGGAAGTACAAGTGTGGTATGAACAAGTTTTAGTGAATAATAGTCGCTACTTTGCTACAAATATATTTTATTTTTATTTTCATTTATTAGTAGATACTCCTTGACTTTATCTTTACAACGCAACCAGAATCACTCAATTCCGAGGTCGGATGGGTTGCTAAATAATTTATCAAACGGGTAAAAATGGTTTGACCGAACTTTGATAGCAAAAAACACTTAGAAATCGATTTTCGAGATTTTTGTTACCGGTTTTACCGGTAAATTTAATACAAGCGTCTTTTCAGTCTGAGCATTTCGAGTGGTCATACACCTGAAACGGACATCGTATGAGAAAATTATCGCTGATTTAGTAAACACTAATCACGAAAACTACGTCGGCAGTACAGACGGATCAAACGAGAAGTTCAGGTATGGGTTTGAGAGAAGTTCAGATACTCTGTTTCTTCGGGGCGGAAATATTTCACAATAATCTCGTCGATTTGTGCTTTGTATGTCTGAAATGTCAGTAGCATAGGCTTCATATGGTGTAATATGAGTCTAATTGTAATAAGTATTGCATCTCATAACGAATTAAAGTGCTAAACTCGTCAATTTGATCTCGGTACTCCCGTGAAACACCGATATTGTGATGTTAGAACTATTAAAATTACTTTTAAACGGTAAACAATTTGCAAAATCGACCAACATAAAAAAGTTGCGTATCATCGGTATCTTTCCAACGCCATATCACTTGAATCATTCCGATAAGTGGTTGAGAAACGACGGTCAAAATTTGGTCCGCCCATATATGTTATTGTGATGTTAGAACTATTAAAATTACTTTTAAATGGTAAATAATTTGCAAAATCGACCAACATGAAAAAGTTGGGTATCGTCGGTATCTTTCCAATGCCATATCATTTGAATCATTCCGATAAATGGTTGGGAAACAGCGGTAAAATTTTGGTCCGCCCGTATATGTTAACTACAGATTTGTGTATTTTTTAAATCACTTTTAATCGGTGAAGAATTTGGAAAAACCGTAAAAGTATAAAAGTTGCGGAATTTCAACAGCTTTCCAACGGCATATCGTTTGCATCATTCCGATAAGCGGTTGAGAAAATATTTGAAAAATACGTTCGTTGTTATATTTTCAGATTTGAATACTTTCAAAATTAGTTTCAAACCGTAACGAATTTAGAAAAATTTTGTGAGATAAGAAAGTTGCGGAATTTCATTAGCTTTTCAACGGTATATTATTTGCTAAATTTGGACAAACGGTTAGAAAACTACGTCAAAAATACGGAACTTGTACTTCTCGATCATACGAGCAGTACATGTAGAACAGAAGGACAGTACAACTTCGGTTGTAGATCCTTATTCTACAACCGGTTGTAGAATAGCTCACACCTATATATATATATATATATATATATATATATATATATATATATATATGCATGTGCTGATGAACAAATGACTAATGTGAAGTGGTATGGTTTAGAGCAATTTTTGTGCTTTCTTATAGTCTGGCCCGCCCATGATTTCTTTTTGAGCTCCGCCACTGGATAGCATATCCAAAAGACAGTATATGACCAAGCTACTTGCAATGTTCTGGGATGGAATCTATCCATCATCTGCTCTTCAAATGTGAAGTGGTTAAATCGACGTGGTTTGAAATTTCTGCAATGGTGTACGAGAATATATTTCTGCATCGATGCTTTTGAAGATACGGAAATTTTGAAATGGCATTCGTTTTCAGTCGCTCCGTTGGTTGTGCCCCACTGCGAACATTCAACTGGTGAAGTGATGCTTGCTAAGTAGGTGTCCTGGACGGGAAAGCTGAAGGCGTGAAGCTATCAAATGCCAGGCAGGTGTTGAAGAACTACTAATATGTATTATTCCCTGAGATGTTTAGTCCGACAATGTTTTCTGAATGTTGTGCTGATTATTTACGTTTCTGTTTCCAACTAGACTTGTAATGTACTGAATGTTCACGGTTGGTCTCATTTGCAACGAAAATGGAACAGGACGAGAGTATATTTGTCTAGCTAAAAGTACTTGACGCAGAAATTCACTTTGTCTCCTGGATGCATTGCTCCCTTTACCCAAAGAAGACATTTCAAAATGCCGAAAAAAATCGAAAAAACATTTCACGCATACATCTCGGCATTCTATGTCCGCACGTAAAAAAGATAATTTTAGCACCGATTTTTATCTTTTATACATGGCACAAAAAAGTTGTTTTTTATAAAACGCTGGTAGAACACATAGTATGTGAAGATATACCCGCAAACATTTTTTTATAATTTTTATGACATTTTAAAATACGCATAAAATGTATTTTAAATAAAAAGAGCATATGCAGACGGGAAGCAAAACACTGCTCTCTATGTGAAATTTCTAGTTGTACTGGAAATTTTCATGTTGAGAAACGGATCACCGATCGAACTTGATATTGTTCCACAAATTTCCTTGTCCCTTGATACTGTTCCACAAAGTTTGCCGGCGAGTCCGGTCCAATATCATGTTGCAAGATCGTAGTAGAAATAGTTGTACATGCGGAGATAAACAGAGAAATGTGCGGCATTGTTATTTATCAAACTGGTGTTTTCTTCATCTATAATAACTATATATAATGGCTGACCCTTTCAGACAGCGATGGAGGCATCCACGGCGCCGCTACTGTAGCTGCTACAGTATCGCCTTCTACCGTGCGTCGCTTGCTGTAGCAGCTACAGTACACGCACTTAATTATTATTATTTTGCCCTTTTTGTGATAATATGTACACGAAATATATGCGCGCCGACAAGTAGGTTCCATTCCCGTCATCGGTTTTGAGTTTGGTCAACTCTAACTTCTTAATTTTGAATCCAAACTCGCAAAAACATTTAACGAATTTTGTCAAATTCGCCGCACTTAGCTATCCGTTCAAATTTTCCTTGCACGAGTAGATGAATATCATCCTTCCGAACAAGTTTCATGTTTTAACATTTTTGTTTTCACAGACATAAACATAATTCTCTCCAATCTTCAAATTTGTTATAATTTAGGCTGTGCAAAAAAAAAAAAAATCTGACAGATTTAAATTTTTTGAATCCGAGTATTTGGATCCAGAAATTTGTGTTTTAAATCTAGCCCAGAGTAGCATTTTTATTACCTGTCTGTCATGTACAAAGTTTTCGTGAACCAAATTATATAACTACAAACTCAGTTAACAACTAATTTTACAAAACTACTACACATACCAATACAACAGCTGCGGCGGTATACTGATACAACGGGCGTGGCGGTCGTCGACATAACCGTCGTGGCCATTGCTGATATCAGCAGATGACGCCATCAGGAGCCCACTTGCAAACCTTTTATTATTTTGTAAAAATGATTTCGATAATTATTAAAACTCAGACAATAGGTCCACGTTGTCAAAATTTTAAACTTTCCTAACAATTTCACAAATTTGTCCAATTTTGTAAATCCAATAACTTCTGAACCGTGATTTATAAAATCTGTTCAACATACCAACATATTTAGAAAAAATGGATTCTATATATTTATGTCCAATTCATGCACTATCTTTCGGTTAGAAGAAACCGATATTTTATCTATAATACCAATTATGTTATCATAGAGCGTGAAAGTTAGCTATCAGTACTCTAATTCCGTACATATATATATCTTACTACCTACATATTAACTTTACGTACATGACCATATTTTAGAAGGAACACTTTACGTACCGTCATAAAATACACTTCAAATTACGCATCAAAATTAACGCCACGGGGGTGGCGTGCCGCCGCGGCAATTTTCCTAGTATGGTACAATGGTAGATATAGAGGGAGAGGTAGGGGTAGAGCCGTACCAGCCGGGTGGACCATGGTTTCTCGACACCCCCCTGGTCCGATGTTTCTTATTATCCATGTCTCAAAAACTCCGAAAGCAATTATATTAAATGATTAATCATCTTTCATTAAATCTTTCCGATTTCGCTGGGAGTCAAAGTCGGCGACAAACCTACTACCTGGAAAACTGCTAAAGAGGATCCAAACCCAAAGTAGAAGGCCGCAGAAGAGAGGAAAACTAAAACTGGGAAGGCAGATTTTGCATTAGAACTTAGAAGGCTTTGTTGCATACCTTTTGGAGAATAATATGGAGAAGTGTTGATTGATTCATGATCTGAAATAAAAGGAATGCAGAGAATAAGATCCACGGCTATGGACAGAAATCTTGGTCAAGTATTGGGAAAAGGAAAGAGGCCCTTTTCCTTTTCAAAACTAAGAAAACTTTATGATAAAAACATGGAGAAAGACCACATAGTATAGTCTCTCTCGTGGCGTATGGAGTGTCTCGTCAAAAAGCTCATTGTGAGAAACGTCAGGAATACTCCAATGAGGACAAAATAGTATAATCCACTCAACATCAGTTTGAATACGCGATCATCTAAATCGAGGTTTTACAAATGGGTGTGTGAAGAATCTTCCCGTGAGTGTTGTATCTCTTCAAATCTCATCATACCAATTTCACGAATACACCTCTCAAAAGATGACGCCGGTGATGATTTATGTAACAATCAGTGAGATATTGAGATGTTTTAGTACGCAAAATCCTCTCCTCATACATCTTCTGCACCATCATGCACATAAAAAAGATTGGGGTTGATATGCTTGGTGAGATTACTCTTCACATACCCCGACTGAACTTGTGCAACACAATCTGCATTATCTTCGTAGGTAATGGTGGGGAGTTTGTACGGTGTTTCTGCCAAATGGGCGAATCATCTCTAAACCATGCACACTCTCGTGATACTTCATACGGTGCTATGATTTTTTAGTGCTTCGTCAAATTAAGTCGATACAAGAACTTGTTAGATAATTTCCAGGAAATTGCAATTACATCATCACAAAGGAAAACATATGTGACTTGGAAGTGTGCGGGTCCGGCAAGTACCCTGCATTAGATAGCCTATCAATGATAGGTCTTGATTCTCTTTATAAAACAACCCAAAAATCTTAGTCACTTGCAGATATTGGAAGACATCCTTGCAGCCATTCCAATATCCCTTGGTAGACTTGTAGCTAACCAGCAAATTGATGAAAAATGCAATACTCAGTTGTGTATAATTTGTGAGGTACATGAGTGCTCCAACGGGCACTCAAGTAGGGAAATTTTGGTATATCCCCCACCCCTATTTTAAGTCTGAGCTCCTCATATTGTTTTAAAAACCTCCCAATCATTGAGGATATTGGAAGGAAATTCCTTATCAAATATAATTCTTTTCAACACCTTTTGGATGTAGGCGGACTGGTACAATAGAATCTTAGCATGAAATTTTCCATTTTAAGGATCTAGACATTAGTTGGTTTTACCCTAAACTTTCCTCTCAAATTCTGACATAAAGAACTCCCTAATGCGTAATCTCCTCAAGCCAGTAACCATGGCAAGGTAGCAGTACAAGGACCACCATATGATCAGCCCGAGCGCCGCAAGCGAGGAAGATGTGGACTCAGCGCCACAGCGATAGTGAAAGAAGCGAAATCTAACGAGAGGGAAAACTACGCAAGTTGTTTGAACACTTTTTTGTAGAAAGTTCTTTGATCTTAATTGAAGAAAACTAACCATTCACCATTTTTGTGTCAAAAAATACCAATCTATTTCGGTGAATGCCAATTCTTTTCAAACTCTCCCAGATTATATAGTTCATAATGTTTCAACTAGTGGAAATTTTTCCAATTTTTTAAACGTTTGAAAGTTTCACCAAATTTTGCCGGAATCTCACAAAAAGTGACATAATTATTAAACAAACACGCCAATTCTTTTCAAACTTTCCCAGTTCATAATGTTTCAATTACTGGAATTTTTATATTTTTTGAAGTGTTTGAGAAAAAAAGGCTAGTTGATGACACGTGGACGCCACATCATCACTGACCTGTGGTTCCGGGTCGTCAGATTGGCTGTTAAACAGCTTGATATCAGATTTGGACATTCTACTATATATAAAAGATGGTGGAATCCACCCCTTCTCATTCGTCCACGTCGCGGAGTAACCAGTGCCGTCCGATCCGCGTGACCAACGCTCCTGATTCAGCCACGTCGTCCCTCCGCGGTGGCACTGTAGCTTAGCTCGATTTTCTGCCAATGAGCTTGCGACGCGTCGCCCCGGTGCCCGGCCGGTCACCCGGTGACCCCCGCCCGCACGAACTTTGGCGCGACCTTTTTGCAGGAACCCCCTCCCGAAGGATCCCAATGTAATTTCTGAAAAGTCCAAGGACTTCCGTGCAAAACAACCAACGCAGCTCCCTCCCCCTCTCTCTCCCCGCGCGGCCCCGCGAGTCGCCGCAGGCGCCGCCGCGCATCCCCGCCGCAGCTCTGCTCCCCGCACGCATCGGTGACATCAGGGAGCTGCGCCGCCGCGCCCTCCACGTTCTGGCCACGGATCGGCCGGCGAGACGGCGCGCCGTCGCCGGGATGCTCCCTGCCGTCCCCGCCATCCTCCGCCGCGCAAATCCAGCACCACGCCTCCGCCCCCCGTCCTGGGAGCACAACATGCGACTTTCCTTAGCGACGAAGTATAGAAACGGCGGTGGAACGGTGTTCCGCTCCCGCTCCCTTCCTCCTCTCTCGGCGCCCCTGGCCCTCACCCACGCCTCCACGCCCACCGCGTCGACCTTCCTCGCTGTCGAATCGAGCTCGCCCCCGACGCAGATCTGCAGGCCGAAATCGGCCTGGTGGAGGCCGTCGCCGGCATCTCTTCCTTCTCCTCCCCACAGTGGACGCACCCTTCCCCACGAGCCTGCCCATGCAGGCTCTTCGCGGCGCGCGAGATGTCATGGCCGCACGTGCTGACGGCCGCGGGATCTGACTCCGGCGCCGGTGCCGGCATCCAGGCCGACCTTAAGGCCTGCGCCGCCCTGGGGGCATACTGCTCCGATGGTGTCCAGGTACGTGAGCTGCCCGATTTCTACATTCCCCAGCTTCTTCTTTCATTCGCTCCCGTGTAATCAGTTGAGGAAATAATTTCTGTGGTGCCGGCTGTGGTGCAGGGGTCCATCTCGTGCCGGAGGAGTTCATCCGGTAGCAGCTCAACTCGATTCTTTTGGACATGTCGGTGGATGTGGTGAGCCCTATTTATTTCTCCTTCGGCTGTCATGCCAATTTCGAATAATTTGGTTAGGTATCTCGGTTGATGTTAGTTATTGGAAGGTGTTAGTGCTCCCTGATATGGATCTCCGCCCGCTGCACAAATTTGAAGCTTTTACCTGCTACTTATGTGCCTGTGTATCAACAAGCCGTCAAACGTCCGTGAATTAACCAGCCAAGAACCATGTGTTTTAGGCTGTTAACATTTACTTTGCCGGAAGCTGAATAGTTGAACCGTGTGACTGCGTTTTTGTTTCGCACTGAGTAGTGTTACTTATCATCAAAAGTTCATTGACTGGTTAGTACCCCATAGCGGCAGAGGGCAGATTGGAGTTTTGCGTGGTTGCATTACTGTAACCTATGCTGTACTTGACTTTTAGCTGACATAGTTAGGTTTATCTTAGTCTTTCAGATTGTCTATTAAGTACTTATATACTATTCTTAGAAGCTTTCATATTATGATTCTCATGTTCTGAAACGAAGTGATGTGATACTACTTACTGTACATTGATTTCATTTGACTTACCTATAAAGTGTTCTTCATTACTTTTTCTTGATTTTATCAGGAGAAAACAGGAATGCTCCCTTCAGCTGGAATTGTCCAGATTTTGTGTGAGAGTCTCACGAAGTTTCCAGTCAGAGGTACGAGGAACCATTGCAAGAGTTGTTTTAAAACATAGCTATGCCAGCCCATTTACTTGCTCACTATAATTTCTGTTTCTGAAGGCAACTTTAGTGGTGGATCCAGTTATAGTGTCCACAAGTGTAGATAGTTTTTCAGATCCATCTACTCTCACGGATTATAGGTACATGATTAAACTTGTGTTTGTTTTATGTGCATTTCTAAGCTCTGATTGGATAGTGGTTCACATAACATCCCCAGTATGATAACACTTACAGAGGTACTTATACAGTTGCTTTGAGAGTGCACAAGAATGTTGGTAGATGGAGACGATGGATTTGCAACAATGCTCATTAGACAACACAGATTGGTTTCCCATTTGTATACTCAAATGATATACATTGCTATTTGTAGCTAATAATTAGCTCATCTTGCAAGAAATCTGACGTAAATCTGAACCTTTTTGTTTAAGATCTTCCTTGGTTCACTATTTGGATGATTAACCACTTCGAACTTATGCAAATGCAGGTCATATCTTTTCTGCATCGCATGACTGAGATATTAGGAATCTCGGTAGTGCTAGCCTAAAGCTGCTACTTACTTTGCGGATTTACGACATATCCGTGCATTTGTTGCGGAGTATGTAGGCGTTCGCGTACGGATAAAGATGTTAAGTTATGATGCATTTTTTTTTATACTTTCCTGAAGAGCATCCTTTCATGTCTCTGTATGCCGTACTGTCGGAACAAGTGGGAGCTTGGATTGACAATAATCATTTGTGCACCCGTTTTAATTAAGTATGCATGCGTTCTATGACAAGAGGATCAACGAGAAAGTTAGAGTATATAGTTTTCTGGTTTTAATTGCAGTAGTGCAGTGCATCATAAGATCAAAAATACGTCCACGAGAATCATCTTATTTTAGGTGAGATTCAATATTTTGCAACCTACTGGTTCATACCTAGAAATAGTTTATAGTTACACAAATCTGTTCATAGGGCTATATTGCTCTATCTGCGTTTTGGTGTAATTTTACCTTATTTCTGTCCGAATTTTCGTGGCCTCACAGTATACTGATTAATATTTCTAACCACCATTTGTATATTTCATGGTTGTGGTTTTTTAAACTGGCTGCACCTAGCTTTAAATACCAGCGGTTGTAGGTATATGCTTCATTCTAAGCAAATATAATTCCTAACCAATCTAAAGTTCAACCAATGAAAAAGTAGCTTCTTTACAGATGTGATATGCCAGCCTTTGTCCGTTTCGCTTTAGTTTCAGCAATCACAAACTGTCACTCATAACTCATGTTTCCATACTCAGCTTCTTATGTCAGTTTCGAAAACTTGGAAATGGAATCAGATAAAGAGCTCATTTTCTGAGTGAGACAAGGACACATGCAGGTACAGATACAATTGAATTTTGTATATAAATTTCTGCGGTATGATACTACACTAATTAAATAGCTTCATGCTGCTAGATGTCATTGTTGTTTGTTGTTCCCGCCTTAGCCTATTTGCTCATACCATTTATCATGCACTGTCTAGACTAGAATGTAGCAGTTATGCATGTAATATTGGGAGAGAAATCTTATTGGGAGTCCCCCTATAGCTTTGTGCTGCTAAATGTGATTGTTGTTTGTTGTTCCTGCCTTAGCTTAGTACTCCTGATAAGATCTTATTTTGTACTCAACTTATGTAAATAACAAATATAGTATCCCTTTAACATGTCAGTTTTCTCATTGATTATCCCAAAAGAACCCATTTTCATAAGGCCGAGTTTAAGGGTTGATATTAATGATTGGTACACCAAAAGCAGAACTGTTTTCAAGTTATTTTTGGAGGAACGCTAACATTTCATGATCCTGCGAGTGATACCTTCTTCAATTTCAATCGTTTTCTTCAGCAAATAAAAGTCTCCAGTGCACAAATACCATGTTCAGAGAAACACCCACATTGTGGAATTCGACCTGCTGACTTGAAGCTTACAAGCAAATAATGTACATCCAGATCTTTCTTTACTCACAAGTTTGGATAAGATTTAATGTAGGTTCCCTCATTCAAACCAGATGCATCTGCCTAAGCTTCAGTCGGAATAGTACCTATTTTCACAAATATTAGCCCCTTTTAACTATATTATCGGTACATTCTTAGCCAGCAGACCTTGACCTCCTCACATTTGATCCACTTTGTGATTTGTGTTATTCTGTTTATCTTGACACAATTGGCATGTACAAAATGCTTTGTAGATAAGCAAATTGCATGTGGAGATGCCAGTATGATAATCAAGAGGACAAAGTTGTGAGCCTGGTCTCAAGTTGGAAGGACATGACGAAATGCAAAAGCTATCAGAAACCAGCTGATTAAACATCTCAGGATGCAGGCGGACAATCCTTTGGGCTAGGCGGACCGCGTGTTTTGAATACTTGATATACCAAGCCGGTAGAAAGTATCCAATGCATCAGCGCGTCCGATGCATCGGCACACAGGAGACATGATGCGAGCAGACTCAAGTTTCTCCATAGCATATAGTTTCCTTTTCGTACTTCAATATGGCTGAGGTAAGGTTACCATATACAAAAAGATTCATTATTGTGATGATCAAGTTCTCCTTGCACAGTTGTTACCATTTAGGAATAGTTTATCAAGCTTCATTTTGAGGGTCCAGTGGTCAAAAGAAAGTAAACAGAGAATTAGAAGCATTGTCCAGAATTGTGCAAGGTATTGAAATAACTTTGAAGTTAATATGTATCAATAATTATCTTTGGATGTTTACTCTATCTATTCTTCGCATTATCTTTCCAGCTTACATGAATTTGTTGCTATTTTTCGGTAAAAATGAGCTGAATTATTTACACCAATAATTTTTCCTTAGGCATGATGGCCAAATTAACTACATTGCAAAATTGACCCATACATGTTATGGTAACTAAATTGTTTTACTATTATTAAGAAACTCCCCACATTTTCAGTTCGAATTTTGGAACTTTTTGGACTACATATACAAGTAGGGGAAAGTTTTGGCATTTTAGACACGTTCCTGCATAATGCAGAATTTTTTAGTTCATCTAAACATGATACTCATGAGTGTAAATTAACTACATAGCGAAAATGTCCATACATGTTAGAACTAAGTTGTACTATTATTAAGAATCTCCCCATATCTTTTGGTATGCACTTTGAAAAAAATTGTACTGCAATTGCAAATAGGGAATTTTTTGGCATCTTTCCATAGTAAATTCGACGTGAGTTTCTCGACCTTCTTGACGGTAATTTCCAGCTAATGATCTTTAACCCGGCAGATGAGTAACAGGAAGGGTGCGGCGTGTCGCTATTTGTGCACGGTATGATTTATCTTGTGTTTTAGGAGCGGCGACCATTTAGGAGCGGCGCCGCCACCTCTGGGTCGACCGCGTCCAGACGCATCCTCCACGGGCCGCGACGCCTCCCAGCTCGCCGTCGGCGGGCTCCGGCGAGCACTCCGCCGCCGCTGCCAGCCCGGCCGCGGGTGACGTCGCCACGGCGTCAACGTGGGCCTGGGCTGCGGAGGCAGGGCCAGCTATTGGGCTGGGCTGGGCTGGGATTTTTTTTTTTTCTTCACAATTTTTTCCCAAAATTCAAACTCAAATCAATTCAAATTAAATACTGCAAATTTGCTACAGACCAAAAAATTACATTTCACAAACTTTGCCACTAAATAATAAATAAGGTCTCATTAATAGATTTTAAAATACCTCGAACTTTAAATCCATTAATTACAATAATGCAACAAAAACATACTCATCAGTAGATTCTAAAAATACCTAAAACTTTAAATCCATTAATTACAATAATGCAACAAACCCCCAAATTCAAACTCAAATCCTTTTTTTTCCTTCACGATTTTTTCCCCAAAAATCAAACTCAAATCAATTCAAATCAAATACTGCAAATTTGCTACAGATCAAAAAATTACATTCACAAACTTTGCCACTAAATAATAAGTAAAGTCTCATTAATAGATTTTAAAATACCTCAAACTTCAAATCCATTAATTACAATAATGCAACAAAAACATACTCATCAATAGATTCTAAAATACTTGAAACTTTAAATCCATTAATTACAATAATGCAACAAACCCCCCAATTCAAACTCAAATCAGTTCAAACCAAATACTGCAAATTTGCTACAGTTCAAAAAACTACAATTCACAAACTTTGCCACTACACAACAAATATCTTGAATCTTAAATTTTTTCAAATAATAAATAAGGTCTCATTAATAGATTTTAAATACCTCAAACTTTAAATCCATTAATTACAATAATGCAACAAAACACATACATACAAAATGCATACATCCAAAATCAAACAATCTTTCTTCCAAGTTTGGAAATATAATTCAACTATTCACAGACTTCACATCTTCAGTTTTATGAATCACAACAATGCAAACCACATCTTCAGTTTTATGAATCACAACAATGCAAACCACGTCAAAAAAAATACAGAAAATATATTCCCAAAGAAAAAACTCTCTAACATATCCGATTTCTTTCTAAGTTCGAACATAGATTTCAGATTTCCACAAGAACTAAGCCATTTTAATTAACTCACTACAATCCTGCAAATCCTACATACAACATGCAAAAAATAAAGAAAATCCTCAAGCGACCATTTCTTCAAATTTAATCCCTAAAAAAAACTAAAAAAATTCAAATCCACGGGCGCGACGGAGCCCGCGCTTAGTTCCCTAGTGTGTATAACGGATTACATGATGGTTTGTATTAAAAATAGCAACCAAAAGCTGGTCATTCCTGTAATTTCCTCTCCTGACAGCAAAGGAAGGGAAGTCCGTATCAGCTTCTTTTTCCCAAATCGGTGGTATCGGACTGCCCGATGGCGTCGCCGTCTGCGGCGTTGGACAAGGCTCGCCGGCTACTGGAGGAGGCGGCAGCGGAGTCGCTGCCGACGGAGCAGGTGGACGCGCTACCCTCCGGTTTCTACGACGCCTTCGTGCTCTGCGGCATCCGCGTCCACGCCGTCGAGCCCGGCCGTCTCCTATGCCATTTCACCGTCCCCTCCCGTCTCCTCGTGAGCTCCTGCAGATCTAGCCTCTTCCCCGGTCAATTCCTGCTTGATGCTTGCTAATTATTTCAGTAGACCCAAAGCATAGTTTTCCCCATCTACTGCAATTTCACAAATTTGCATTCAAACTGTAGCGGAACCACTTAATTTCAGAATAACCGAGTTGGCCTTTGCTATAGTATTCACTAAAACCTGCTCAGTTCACCATCTAATTGCTCACTACAACTCACTACAACACCAAGTTCTGCCATCATGCATGGAGCAGCATGTTAATCATTAGTGCATTTCGCTGATGGTTGTGTTGTTGAGCTATCACAGAACTCAGGCGGCTTCCTGCACGGTGGTGCCACCGCGTCGCTGGTTGACTTGGTGGGCTCTGCTGTCTTCTACACCGCTGGGGCGCAGACCAGGGGCTCACCGCTAGAGATGAACATCTCCTACCTGGATGCTGCATTTTCGGACGTGAGTGACTTTCTTAACGAATTGGGTGTGAATCCGTGTTGCGTGATCAGTTTACATGGGGTGTTTTATACTTATTACAATCCCCATGACCCAACTGTTATATCACAATAGTAAGCTTATTTGTTGTGCGTGAATGTTGCTTAAATCTCTTGAATTTTGTTAGAATTCAAATTTTTGGGTGTAAAAAGATGTCATGTGAATTTTGGTGATCTCATCTCTTAATCAAAAAGGCCTCTACATGGATGATCAATTCCTTTCATTTTCCTATACGAAGTCATACGATGTCACGTATTTAGTTCTTTCATAGCAGTACAAATTCCTGGCCAAAATTTAAATACTAATTAAGGCTTATCTTCCTGTAATCTCCACTTAATCCAGAGCCATTGGATGTAGTATTAGGGACAGACAGTATTGATTGTGTCAAACGTGAGTGATACTTTTTTATATTGGTATAGAAAATTGAGTAGATGAGCTCAGTTACATTATGTAATGCCCATGTGTTTTGATGTCTTCATATTTGACAACTGACGTGATGTGAGCCCGGCGTTGTCTATTATCTATATTTACATAGAGAGCAAATAATTGTTATTCAACAATTAAACTTCACTGTGCGAGCACCAGATAGAGATGCCACTGAACATGATAAATCATTGTATACTTGGCAAATTCTGTATAATTATATGTTTTGGTGCATCAAGATTTTCTTAGTTTATAATTCTTGTGAAAAATGCTCTAGTGCTAAAGCCTAGCCAAGTTTCAGCTGTTTTTATTCCAAAGTGCATGGACGACCATGTCAATTTTGATACCTAAGTTGAGCTATTGGAATAGCAGTGCTTCTTTTCCTAAGTTATCGTGTATATTGCAGAATAATGATGACAACATATGTTGCATTTGCAGGAAGAGATTGATATCGAGGCCAAGGTTCTGCGTGCTGGAAAAGCAGTAGGAGTGGCTACTGTGGAACTGAAGAAGAAATCTGGCAAAATCATCGCTCAAGCCCGCTATTCTAAGTATCTTGGTCCGTCTAGTAAACTATGAAGGTGTCCTTTCCATGTAAAACTGTAAGCCTGTAATTGCCCTTGTTTACTTGGCAATCTCTATGTAATAGAACAATGTTTTCTTGGAAGCGAAAATTTGGGAATTACTAGTTCACGATTTTTTGTTCAGCCATCCGGAATCCAGTTTCTTGTCCATGGATGAGTTCATGGGGGAAGGTGTGCCCCACCTTTCACCTCAAGAGAACTATATCCTGACAGCTCCCTTTATGTAGAAACAAGTTCATAAAGATATCTTACAAATGGAACACAATATAGCGTTCTGGTGCCTAGTTTATAAAAAGTTTCAGGAGGTAATTAAGATTGCTAACAATATTGTACGGCCAACTCAAAGCTTTCATGACCGGCTGAAACATCAGAAGGGGGTGTTGTCCTGCATGAAACGATCTTGAACTTTATTCGTGAAAGTTGGATGGGGTACTTTTGAAGATTAGTTTTGAGAATGCCTACGACAAAGTTAATTGGTCCTTTAGGCAACAACCTGTTCGCTTGAGAAGTTTCCACCATAGTAGTGTCACTAGGTTGGAATTTGGCAATGATTGTGGGCATCAAGGTTAATGACACCATTTCTTGTTAGTTGCAAACAAGAAAGTGTCTTGGAGAGGGGATTCTATTGGAATTTGCTAGTGAGTCTTAGCCCATAGCCTAATTAAAATTCTGAAATTTCCCATTCATGCATGGATGAGACAGAACTTAAGTTTAGTCACACATTGATAGTTGAGACTTGAGAGGGAGTTGGACCTCCTGGGTCTTGTACCACTCACTAAGATCTGAGAAGAGTGACGCACACGCGCGCTCCTCCTCTGCTCCTTTCTTACCCGATCTACAATACATAAACAACGCGAACCCCATCAGTCACCAGCCACTACATTGTATCAGCCTCCTCGCGCACCACTGTTCCATCTCGTTGTGATGCTCTCGGATATTCCATACCGCCGACTGCGTGCATGGTCTCTCTGCTCGCACCAAGACAGAGATGATGAAATTTTTGGGGGAGCGTCTTGACTGCTCATGTTCATCTTCTTCGACTATTTCGACTTCATCGCCATGTCGGACACCCGGCAACACCGTTGTTGATCCTCCCATTGCTATCGCCAACGGCGGCACGCCTCCTGTTGTTTCACTGCTGGTCATACCATCGACCAACTCGTACATGCTCTTTTCTCTACTGTTGTTTCCTTTAACGATTACCACATTAATATAGATGTTCTAGGTTTCATTGCATATCTAATATGTGTATGCTAGTCAATCTTGAAAATTGGTATGTCATGTTTTATACCTCGATTAAATTAATGCGAAAATTGCTAATTATTTCAACGGTTTCCATGACTCCAATCATTTTTTATATTATTGCGGATATGTAGGCCATCCTTTTTGAAATGGGCAAAAGAGGATGGGTAAGTTAGTCGGCTCATTGCTCATCTGGTAGACTGTGGCATATCCATTTTTCAGTATGTGAATACGTGGTCATATTTATGAAACACGTATTTGAGAAAGGCAATGAATATGAAGCTAAGTTTGTGTATGTTCGAGCAGTTGTCTCGCCTCAAGACTGACTTACATAAAGCCCTCTTTTTTTTCCTGTTTGGACAAGCCAAAGAGATCTAGGATCAACATCAGTGGCTCCGCCACGTAGAAGCTGTTTAGTCATCTGACTACATAGCTTTTTGACAACACAAGCTTAAATTAAGCAAAAATAATTAAAGAAATATACAAATACATGTATTTGACTACACAATTTCGACTTGACTACACATAGTTTAACTCCTGGCTCCACCACCTTGGCAATGATTGCTTCTTAAGTATTAATAAGTACTCCCTTCGTTCCAATATATAAGACGTTTTAGCTCTTCAACATGTTGTCTAGGTGCATACTAAAATGAGTGTGTATACACACTAAAATATATCTACATGCATCTACATATATGTGAATATGGACAAATACTAAAACATCTTATATTTAGGAACGGAGGGAGTAGTGAAAAATGAGTAAGTATATGTGTAAAAAGAAGCTCAGTAATTCAAAGGGCAAGTTTTTTTTCGAAATGAGAAGCATGGCCCCGGCCTCGGAAGGGCAAGCTATTTTGTTGTGGCATACCTCTTGTTCGCATAAACTTTCTCCTCACTAGTTTACCAATTTTTTTTTTTGACAATTTGTTGTTTTTCTTGTTAGTAGTGAAGGGGTACGAAAAAGAATAGGCTTTATAGATTCAGATTTATGTGGCAAAAACGATGAACATTTATGTAGGAGTATTTTGTTTTTGTCGAGGGTCCAAAAGTGAACTTAGCGAAGAGTCGAGCTGTCGAGGGACGTAGACATATTTTCCTCAATTAACAATTGAAAACAAAACGCCAAAAAACTTATATTTCCATCCCCACTTCCCTTATCTCCCGCGCTCTTCCCCCTCCACTCCCCATGGCTGCCGTTGGCGTCACCTCCCCGGCGGCGCCGGCCACCGTATCCTCCTTTTCCACCCGCCGCCGCGTCCACCACCCCGCCCGATTTTACGTCGCAGCGTCGTTCCGCGCGCGATGTGCCGCCGCCGCGGCCGACGGTGGGGCCGCTGCCTCGGAGACCTGGCTGCGGCTGCGGAGGCGGATCCCGACGCGGGAACAGACGTCGCCGGCGGAGCAGCCACCTCCACGCGGCCTCCGTACTCGCTCATCTCCACGGCCAACGTGCAGAAGGCGATGCGCGGCCTTCGTGCGTGTTTGCTTTATACCACGCCTGCTAATGCCATTGTTTCTTTCTAATCTCTAGCAAGCAACTAATCTTGGATATCACATCTATTTTTTTGCGACCTTGAATAACTGCGATGTGAAACTACAAGAAAATCATGTGAAAGAGTAACAAATAGTTGTAGAACATTTGCTAGAATTTCTGTTGACTTCCTTTTAGCATATCAGAGTATCATTTTTCTTTTAGTCTTGGGATGTTATAGTTCTACCTTTGTAACTGTGATCCTTTAGGACTAGATCTAGACTTGTATGTTCAAATTCTGTAGCTTTTTTTTCCTTCTTACAATTGGGAGCAACTGTGCCTTGATAATAAACTAGATTAACAGCTAACCTTTCGATGTTTCCAATATGTAAAAAACAAATTGTTTGTTCAATGTAGTATTGTAGTCACAGTAGTTTGCGCTCGTAAAATTAGGCCCTGTTTGAGATGGGAGGACATGAATTATTTTCTGTGATTTATGCATTCGAATTACTATGTTTTACACCGGAATAGTTCAGCCCGCTACATCATAGTTATCTGTTGAAGAACTATTCATATTGAACGGCAACTTTTAATGCTTGCAGCAATTACAGATGCTGATCACTATGGGAGGCTTGGAATCACCAAATTAGCATCAACTGATGAGGTACAGTGAGATTTCTCATAGCGTGCGTATCATTAACATGACATGTGGATTGCGGAATGTACTAGGTAGACGCAGTCTTGCAAAGAGTATGACAACCTTTTCCATCCAAAATATTACATGGCACTGAACAAGACGAAACACTGGCTGGCTCCACTGCGACCAGCATACTTCAACCATGCTAAAGTTGGATGATAGCTTTATATTCTCAGTATGTTATTTTAACTTGGGAATTTTCAAGAGGTTCTAGAAATCACGATCTTCAAAATTCAAGTATGGACTAATATATATTGGCCTCCCTATGTGCGAGCTAGCTGGTAATAAGATTGTAGGTGCAGTTTCTGATTTTAACCTTGAAATCAGGTTAAAACTGCATATGAGAAAAGGTGTGAACAACTAAACAGCCAAGGACTGGAAGAAGAGGAAATCAGCAAGGAACATGACCTATTAAAGGTTTTCAGCCAATATTAAGAGTCATAATGATTCTCTTCAGCCATTTCAATTTCCAGTACTTTATCATATGTGCACCACTGTAGGAATCTTTTACCATACTATCAACCGAAGAAGAGAGAAGATTATACGATTGGAGCTTGTCAAGAAATGGACAGCCTGAGCGATATGTCTGGCCTTTCGAAGTTGACCCCTTGGAGTTGGCACCAGATCCTCCAAAGGTTTGCATCAGCCCGTAGCAGAATAGATGGTTTCTAGATGAATGATCATCGCTTAAGTTTGACTAGTCGTAATGATGAACAACCTCATCAACATGCTCCAAGTTAATTTTTTGTGAATTTCGATTTTTAGTCATGTATAGCTATTCAGAGGTGTGCTTGATTTATGCAACAGGATCCAGAGGATGAGTTGCCAACGAGGCTGGTCGGCTACTTCTTGCTGGCATGGTTCATAATTTCCGTTGCTTGCTCGGTGATTCTCAACAGATCATAAAATTCTCTCTAAATGAAGATGAATCTTAACTCAATACTATCCTGCTTTGAGTACGAACGCTGTATTGCTGGTAGTCATACTGTTTTATTAAATACTTCAAGTACATATCATCACAGTTTGTACAGATCAAATATATGAATCAATCTTTAGTTCTTTCACAGATGCTATCCTGACCATGTACTGCGCACAGGATTACCCTACTACGGTCTCTATGTGCCTCCGGTGTTTTTGCGTTTTCTTGTACAGAGCGGACACAGTGTAGGAGCTAGTTCCAAATGTCTAATGTGAAAGGAGACAAATTTATCAGTGCGGAAATGAGCTTCAGAAATCCGTGGATTAATTGTAAACTGTGTGTCTTGCAAGATAGATTGCAGTATCGAATATCTATGATCCTTTCTTTAGCGATAAAATGCACTAGGGAATAAACCAAACCTGAAAAGGAAGTCATGATCACCGTGATCTTAACAAGGTGCAAGCCTTCATCTAGTCTGAGCAATAGCAGACACGACGAAGAACTCATGAAGAAAGAAGGGACATGAAATCGATGGTTGGCTGCTGCCACCATCATCTCCATGAACATGTCCATCCCATCTCAAGCAAAGTTTAGTAGATCGGAACCACTAGTCCCTTGAAAAATAATTCATCCTCAAGTGTTTAACCGACACGAGAGAGTTTGGTTTATCAACCATACATGCTATAGTGTAAGTGTTTTTGGAAGTGATCCTCTAAAATAGGCACTTTAGGCCTCATTTTAAGAAAGAAAAACATAGGAAATTTGGAGGATAGTGATCATGTAGGAAAAGTTCCTATGGTACCATTTGGGACAAAGGAATAGGAATTAAATTCCTTTGAAATTCCTAGGAAGGGTCTGTTTCGTTCGCATGATTCTAAAAACATAGGAATGGGAAAAACACATCAGAATGATAGGAATGCATGTGCAAAGCAGAGGCTTGAAGAAGAAAGGAATTATGTAAACTTGGTTGTTTGGTTCACAGGAATATATATATAGGATTATAGGAAAAACACATGATTACTAAGAAACATGGTCAACTCAAAATCAAATGACTTAAGGTAAAATTAGTATGTTATTATGCCACTAGTAACCTCGGTCTCGTTCTTCGTGCGTAGCTATTTTGTGAAAGAGGTCCAAGTGGATCGTAAAATTTCTAAGTTTTTTCTTTGAAGCTGAGATCAAAGGAAAAGTTTGTGTTTTTCCTTTGCTCCATTCATTTGAACCAAACAAATGAATAGTGCTAACGTAGAAAATTTCTTATCCCTACATTATTTCTCCAGATTTCCTTTGAACCAAACAAGCCCGAAATGAGTTATTCCATAGGAACCTTGGCGGAAAACAAACATGAGGTATTACCTCGTGTTATCATGTGGCATCTTTGATTCAAAGGATTTTCAAAAGAAATTTATAAGATTCCAGTCTATAGAAAAATTTCCTAGAGTCCATTTGGTCCAGTTCCTCTTTGAATCATAGGAATTTCGTAGGAGTTCAACCCATAGGAATTTTTACTATGGAAGTCATTTGGATCGAAGGATTGAGTTTCCTAATTCTACGGAATCTATTGCTACACCTTCCATTTCATAGGAATCTCAACATGAGATCAAACCACATTTTATTACTCCCTCGGTCCACAATAACTTTCGTAACCTATATAGGAATTGTGTACTACGACAGTATATTCTGTACGACACTTAATGTGGACCGGAGGTAGTATTTATTTTCTTTGAGATGTCCAATGCACCAACTCTCTCTCTCTCCCTCTCTCTCTATTTGTGAAACACTATACAGACGCAGACGCTCACGTACACGAGCAAACATTCAATCCTGTGAAATTTATGTATTTGTTCCTTGTGCATCATCCAAAGACACATTTTACGGGTCTCTTTGGATTGAAAGAATTTCATGAGAATTTTGGAGTATTCTAATCCATAGCAATTTTCTTACGGGAACCCAGGATTGAGGCCATCAAAATTCTATGGAATCTATTATTATGCCATCCATTCCATAGGAATCTCAAGATGAGCCCAAACCTAATTTTATTTTTCCTTTAAAAATCTAATGCACTACATTTTTATCTCTCTACTCTATCTTCTCAATCCTACAAAATTCAGGTGTTTATTTCCTGTGCACCATCCAAAGATACACTTATAAAATTCTTGTGTTTTGAAATCCCGTGGGGGTTCATAATACATAACATTTTAAAATCATATGTTTTCCAATTTCTATGTTTTGAAAATCTTGCATCTAAAGAGGCCCTGAAAATAATTGTGTTTGGCAATCCTGTTAGAATCCTAGTACATGACATCTCAATCATGTGTTTTTCTTATTCTTATGTTTTTAAATTCACGCAATTCAAATAGTCCCTCAAAAGGGATGAACCCTCCAAAATTCTTGCTAATTACTTTCCTACACTACAATCTCACTCACAGGATTCCTACCAAGAGGTTTAGTCCCTTTTAATGCCACCAACCAATTTTTGTTGTCGATTTCTGCATTTTCAATTCATGTAGAATTGGACTCGTGTGACGACATTCCATTCGTGAGTTTTTTCTGTTCCCGTGTTATCCAGTTCATGCGAACCAAGGAGGACCTTTTTTTGCGAGAAGGACCCTGACATTAAAAGAAACACCGAACAATACAAAACATGTCAAAAAATAACGAAAATTACAACGAGATCCTTGAGATGTCCTTCGTCTTCAACCTCTAGACTGTGTCGACGGCGCGCCGCCACTGCCGCTACTCCTTGAGCCGGCCTGACGTTGTTGGTTGCGGACGAGAAGTCGCCGAACGGGTCAAGAAGACCACATCGTCCCGTAGCCGAAGATGAAGGATGAACCGCCGATGAAGCTCCTTGACGATCCGGAGATCGTCACCACCAGAAAAGATCCTTGAGAAACACACCACTCCCACAAGCTATGAGACTGAAAATGGAGAGACCTTATTGCAAGAGACGTCGCCGTCACCATCAAAACGCTGCCCCAACAAACCTTAACCAGAAGATCAAAAAACTGAGCCCTCCCGCCGACGAGCGCCGAGATCCACCACGTCTCCATGGCCCGAAGGCCACAGAGGCAGGGCAGATCGCCGGCGGGGTCCGACGGGAGGCGAAGAGAGGAAGACGCATGAGCGCAGGAGACTCCGCGTCCGTAAGGAGGCCCTATTTGTATATGAGCGCCTGCGTTGTACTGTGTTTCGCAAAAAAAAAATATAATCACCCCCTCGTACTGCAAGTATAAGATACGAGCGTCTCGTTTTAGCATTTACGTACAAAAATTACGTGACCGCCTCATTTACTGAATCTTACCCAAAAACCGTAAAATGGTTTTTTTTTTACCGGATGTACTAGAGTTGCTCTAGGCGCAACGGAATCAGATTCCACCGTGGTCTCCGTGCATCACCTACTGTCGGGAAAACGCAATAAAGAATAAACGTTGGACTGAAAAGCAAAACCCTAGCTCTTCGGGCACCCATGGCGATGGCGACGGCGATCTCCGGCCGCGTAGCCGGCGAGGCCAGCGCAATCCTCGCTCCGTCCGCTTCATTTCTCCCTGCGCCGCTCCGACGCGCCCCTGCTCCAAGGTCAGCCTCCCCATCCCCATTTCCCTCAAACACCTAATCCCTATCCTCCCAAGTACTTATCGACTGGTACATACACACACCAAAAAAAATCAAATCTAGGCGTGTTTTTCTGCTTCCGTATCGATTGCCTTCAATTCCCCCTGAGAAGCTATTTTAATTTGGGACTGGCTGGCACCATGGAAGTTCAACTGTGGCTGCGGCAGCAAAACCTAGTGGTTTGGCGTCTGCATACTTGTGTCCGTGATAAGTCGATTGATGGTGCGAGTAAGCTGCTGGGTATGTTAGCAGCGCTAGCAGCATGAACCACGGCTTACAGAATCTGGTCGTCCAAATTTCGTTGACCTAGGCTGGCCCTATGCTCTAGTCTGGTCTGCATTTCGTCTCACCCTTTCAACTTGTACCTTTCGCTGTTGTGAGGGGTTTATTTCATCTTGTATAAGCATTAGTGAAATACCTTCTGGACTACACTTGTATGCTAGTTTACTGGTACTATGTTCAAATATGTTCGGATGTACTATTTATGTTTGCAGATTTAGGGCCTAGTTTGACTGCCAAGTGTGGACTTTGACTATATATTTCTTGTACGGTGTTTTCTGAATAGTTCACAATCATAAGAAAGTTATTTTGAATACGAATGCAATAGCAATTTTGTGTAACATCACCCGCATATTATTTGATTAACTATTTTTCAAAGCTGGAACTTGGGCAGTCAAATAATGCCCTACAGTTTCAAATAATGCCCCACAGTTCTAAACGAGGGATTCCGTCAGTACTTGTTAGACGGTCTAAGATATCGTGTACCTAGTCTGACCATAATAAGGAATAGAAAATAAAGAAATTTAGTGATTTAGGACTTTGGTTTATTAACTTTCTATCAGACATGGGATGTAACACACAGTGGATGTTCATGTATATGTAAGTAAAGAGGATAATCCTGAGGTTTATGTATCTCCAAATACGATTTGTTTTACTCAATTATGGATTCTTCCATACCAGCATTGTGGTTGCTCTGCTCAATTAAGCCTTTACCTTTTTCACATGCACATCATTTATTGTTCCTTGTTGCAGAAAAGCAAAAGTATGTGTTTTTTTCTCTTATGTGCTGCTGTGTGCCTGTTCACACTTCACAGATATTGGCCATATTGTGCAGGCATCATGTAGACCCTGATAATCCTGTTATTGCATAAATTTCTTGACAAAAATCAGCATGACAGAAGGTAGTGGCACTCATATGATTGAATATATTTGTTCGTCTCTGTTCTTGCTCACCATGCATGGCGTGCTTCTTCCTACCATAGTCCTTTTGGGCCTATGTGGGTTGCGTCCACTGAAATACTTTAATTACTTATTTCATGAAGTTCTGTTTACTCATGTGATTCTATTGCATTTAAATCCTACTGATGAATAATGGATACCTTGCATTGCATTGAGATTATGTTTACATTGTCTATCGTTTAATGACTTGTCATGTGATTCTGTAGACACAGTTTTGTGCTTTTCCTCGTGGAGCACGTAGCAACCTCATGCTTACACCGGGACGACTATGCATTGAGCGTCAAAGCTGTTCACAGAGATATATTACAACTTTTGCCCTTTCAAGGGGAGACTTTTCTCCTGTTACTCAAGATGTCGAAGTCTTCCTTCACAGTGTTGTTAATATGGGATTTGTTGACCGTCTGAAACTGGCTTGGAAGATAATCTTCCCTGCACCGACCATACATGAGAACACAAACGCAAATATCGCAAAGCAGAGGCTGAAGATGATCCTATTCTCCGACAGGTGTGAGGTCAGTGATGAAGCGAAGAAGAAGATAGTCGAGAATGTTGTTGATGCGCTATCTGAATTTGTTGAGATTGAATCACGGGACAGTGTGCAAGTGGATATCTCAACTGATGCTGGTCTTGGCACAGTGTACTCTGTGACTGTCCCCGTGCGCCGTGTGAAGCCGGAGTATCAGGAATCGGATGAGCAATACAGAGGAAAAATCGTGGGTGTCGACTTCAAGGACACTGGAGAATCGTCTGGTAACGTTGATGTCACCTTTGATTTCTATGTACCCAGCGAGAACCCTTGACTGGTGTGCTCTGTTGTGTCCTTACCTGCAGAGTCCTCGGATAGTATGTTAGAATGTTTGCTAGTCCGATGTAAATATCTAGGCCTTTTTTCATTCAGCGTTTCATGTAATTCGATTTTCGAATTTGTTTTGGTGGTGGCAGAGATGTGTTGCCAGATTCTTGAGAGTTTTGTTCAGTTGTACTGTTGAATTTGGTGAAGTAACATTGTACCTCCGCTTCCCATTATGTATTTTGCTTCGATGAAGCATAATAATCTCCACACTGCAGGTAGAATGCAGCGAATCTATTTGAGAATGTTTACCACTTTAAAGAACCATTTGTGCCGTAACTGTTGGAAATTACGTCTACATTACATTTGTATTGTGTGAGATAAATGTACCGTTATGCGTCCTAACTGGGTATCCCACAAGTCTCTAGACAGTTCAGGTCCTTCATGTGACATGTCATGTCCTAATATATATTATTGGGACGGTTTCACATTTCATTGCCGAAACTTGAATTAAAGCTCAAAATGATCGGGTAACAGGCATCGCAATCAACAATACATTATACCATACTGACTTTACAATGCTCCGCCCGCCTATCAGACTAGTGCGTTTGGCCGATGGGTCGTTCGGAGTGTGTTGGCCGCCTGTCGCCCAGTTGTGTGTTAAGCCTGGAGGATAACCTGTGTAACACACTAACACTATCGAATCTGAATTCAGTGTCGGACCTCTCCTTGTCTCTCCTCACCTTACCTGTTCTCCTAATCTCAACTCCCTTTCCTGTGTATCGGATCGGCTCGTCAGAAGATTGTCTACATCTCCTTGGTCGGCCGGCAAAGGAGACGGCAACAAATTTACACAGGAAAATCAAGGGGGCATGGGACGGTGCCAGAGAGGTGGCAGCTGGAGCAAGTCAGGATGTCGGAAATGGGATTAAGCTGTGTCCTGACGCATCGGGAAGTAACACTTCACTAATTAAGCCGACTCGAACCATTGTACACACCCAGCATCATGAGCTGTGATTATACTTGACTGCTCACATGAACCAAGCGGTAGTATACTAGTATATACAGTAGCTGGTAATGCAAACCCCAAGTCGAAGCAGAACAATCAACTGAGCTGAGAAAAATTCAAATTCAGAAGTGGAACATCAAGGCTATGCTTTGGATTTAGCATGCATCTCAGCCATTTTCAAGAACCTGTAAAAACTCACATAAGGGTTTCACGAAAAATCCGAGAATATTTCAGTGCGGAGTTAGCGACTGGCCTTCATTTAGCAAAACATCATAGAAGATATGGACGATGAAGGTCAGGAGAATAACACAGTGATGCTAAGTCGCCAAGAACATGTACAATTTTAATAATACTAGGGCCAAAAACATCAACGGTAACAGGCAATGAACAGCTACATGAAGCTTGCCTTTCCTTGCAAAACAATAGCAATGCCAACTGTACCGTAATTGGGGGCCAATGATAGAGCATATATTGAGTGACAAGAGATCAACCGTTCTCCTAAAAATGAATAAAACAATAACCCAAAGAATTCTTGTTGGATGTAATGTTTCGAACAGTACATGCCAAGACTATTGTTCAAAGTTCACCAAATGATACACTCCAATTTACAACCTCAAGACAATTGTACTCTACTTGTAAATATCATGATTTGCCTTTTTTTGCTGCGATCAATATGGTTCCACAACGAGGAACAAGTCTATACTGACAATTTCTTGTATAGATGCAATACTAGTTTAATCAAATATACCTTCACGTACTACGATTCTTAGATTCGGAATACTCGTCTGCCAGCTGTGCAAGGGTTGCCGCAGTACAAAAATCATCTGATACATTTGATATTAAAATCTCAACACTACTGTACTTATAATATGACGATTTCCCCTCTTTTTTGTTGCCGAAAATAATATGATTAATTATTTGGCTATTTTATCGAAGAATATCATCAATTCCACACTAGATTTCTGGTAGATGCAATAGTCCAATAATTAAATATAGCTGCAGTTATAACCAGAGAAATATCTATTTTACAAAACCAAGCAGTAGCAGGATATGGTGTGCATTCAAATCATCCTGAGGCTTGCATACTCGTATGATGTATGGAACAACAAATGGAAATTGCTTTAGATCATAGAGGAAGCTGATTTTCATTTTCTTTCTTCCATTGTATTTCAAAACTACCATATTTATTCACTCTTCAAGAATGAGATAGTCAAACTACAAACACAAATGAAAATACAAACCATTGTAGTAAGTCGGTTTGGACAAAACACAAACGAGATAGGCAAGTAATTCTACAGTGACCAAACCAATCTCTCAACACATCTACTCCCTCCGTTCTAAATTAGATGACTTCTATTTGTCCACATGCGGATGTATCTAGACATGTTACAAGTATAGATACATCCGTATGTGGACAAATGGAAGTCATCTAATTTGGAATGGAGGGAGTACATGCGAAGGGCTCATATAAATCAAAATCACGGAGATGCTTGGCATTCGAAACATCTTTCGGACACCTATGAGTCGTAAATTGAAACTGAGCACCTCTTGAAGCCTTGTCCTCCAGCCGGAGCTTTGTGTGCTGATCAGCCAAAAACTCCTCGCTGTAATCTTTGGCATCAATATGAAACATCATGAGCTCCAACATTCTTGCTTTCAGTACAAAGAACATGGCAAAGTTGATATGTGACCATGTGCCAATATACCGATCCAGCACTACTGTCTTCAGACGGAGGTCAAGACATTTGATGATACTAGCAAAAGTGCCCGTGCGTTGCAACGGGATATAAAAATCCGACTAAGTAACTTCTCGTATGTGCAAACGAGACTTGTGGCAAACATAAGACAATTTTATCACGTCTTTCAGATTGCAGATCTGTGGTAGATCTCCCTATGCAAACCCTACATACATAAATATAGTGAACATGGGGCGTATCCTCCCTCCTATTTGAAATGTAAAAAATAACAAAAAAAATCTGAAACAAAAATTTCTCTTTGTTAGTTGTTGCCTTTAAGTGCATATAAGATGGTGCGTTTTCTTCTATTCTGGTATTGTCTTGGATCAAGGATGAAAATACCATGCCCTTGTTCTTTTCTACCTGCAAGTCGCATTATGTTTCTAGGCTGCTACGTACATGGACACAATACCGAGACCACACAACAAACGCAGTTGTCCATCTCTGCCTTTACTGAATTGCAGATTGCACCAATTAATTTCTTGTCGAGTTCAACTGACTGCAATAGTTAGCACTCATGTTAAATGACGCTAGTGTGTTAGACTGTTAGGCATTACGTCACTCGATCGGCCAACAATGGCGCCGGCACAAGCTGACCAGCACGTGACCGTCCTAGAGCGATGCGAGGTCCGGCCGTCTCCGGTGCCTGCGGCAGGACAACCGCGGGCGCTCCCGCTCACGTTCTTCGACCTCCTCTTCTGAGACTTCCCGCCCGTGCAGCGCCTCTTCTTCTACAAACACCACAGCACACACGGCCCCCTCGACGTCCCGGGCTTTCTCAGTCGCGAGCTTCCCCTCTTCAAGGCGTCACTCGCCGACGCGCTGCACAGCTTCCACCTGCTGGCCGGCAAGCTCGCGCACGAGCTGCCGGCCGAGGTCGCGGCGCCGCCGGAGGTCGTGTGCTCGGACAACGACTCTATTCGTCTCACGGTTGTCGTCGGCGGAGACAACTTCTGCGACCTCGCCGGCGACCACCCGCGCAACACCGCGAGGCTCCGGCCCCTCGTGCCAACGCTGCCCAAGCACGGTGTCTTCGCCATGCAGTTCACCGTGTTCCCTGGCGCCGGCATCTGTGTCCGCACGACGCTGCACCACGCCGTGCCCGACGGCTCCAGCTACGTGCACTTCTTCAAGATGTGGGCGGCCATCCATCGGGACTGGGCTGTTGGTTTAGCCCCTGTCCACAAGTAACTTCCGACGGGCCGCCGACGATCCGCCGGGAGGACACGCACGTACAAGCTAGCTAAACGATCAAGCATCTGATCGATTCTGCTGCTAGCCTGCTAGCTACGTAACCAAGTCGCCGGAAACACAAGTAGAAATACGATTTTGGTTTGCCTCAGCCCGTGAGCTTCATAGGTCTTTTTGGCTTTTTATTTATAGGAGCAGACAAACACCTGCACCTTGACTCGTACAAGGAAATAAACATACCGACTCGAACTATGAAACCTGACCACCTACGATGGAAACAACCAACCCGCTCTCAACTTGGATACGGACAGTTTGGTTTATTCCAACATGGGCAATTTCAACATTGCGGTAAATGACATGGAAAAGAAAAAAACGAACAGGTATGACTTATGGGTGGCAGTGATGGGTAATATTTCTGAGAACACAGGGGTAAAATCGGCAAAAAAAAATGACGTACCACAAGAAACCTTAATGCTTTTATTATTAGGTACTAGCACAATGCCCGTGCTTCGCTACGGGTCCATCACCAAAGACATGTTGGAACAACAAAAATCCTTTTTTGCAGGATCAATACAGTAGCATTCCAAATTGTTGGTACCAAAAATATCTCATGTAAGCACATACACGCATAGGATCCAGTACCATGCTGGATTCAGAAAAGGAGACATGAATTTGCAAGAATTTTTCTTCACGAACATCAACAGAATCTTGATAAGAAAAAAAAAGACAATATCCACCCAATCTTCCATTTATGCATCATTATAAAGAATCTTCAACATATGGACAGAGAAGAAGAGAAAAAAATCAAAAGAAGCAGCTGATCCAATCTCAGAAAAATAGATTGAATTTCATAGGCATGTTTGCATCAGAATAAAACACGAAATTCGTTGAAAAGAATGAACAAATGAACCAAGGAAGCCAAGAAAATGCGATAGCTAAATAATATCAAACCACATTTAACTGGGAGCATCAAATATACCAAGTATCAGCAACAAGTTAATCTGAACTCCTTGAAACAGAACGTACCTCCTAGTTCAGAAGAACATTACCATGATGCGTGTACACAAAATTCCATGGCAACCGTGTTTTCCAAACCATACAACTTCACTGAACTGGATCAGACAGCAATTTATGCTTTGTATTCTTCTTGGTCCTTCTCTTCCTCCTGTCAGCAACTATTAAATACAGTAATCATTAACAAATTAGGAATTTTATCAAACAGGGAAAATAAAGAAACATGCATTCTCAAATCAAGATCACTGCCCTTATCTACATCCAATTCGGGCTAGCAGCACCAGTAGAGTTAAATAAAGAAACATGCATTCTCAAATCAAATTCGGGCCAGCAGCAAGGGGCGACAACAATTAATTACATGGTGGCCATTTTTCTCTCTTTAAGATTTTGCGTTCCTAGATACAGGGTACTAACACTTCTCGATAATTTTTTCTTCAGATTTGTGCTACACCACTCAGCTACTACCAAATTCCATACCAGATCAGCTTATCCATGCATAGCAGTAACCAATAACCATGTTTCCCTTCGTGGTGCCGGGAAAAGCCTGATCTATCATGGCACTGAGCAGAAAAATGTGAAGTCTGCAACAACACGGTCAGCTTGAGGAGAATCTTGAACACATCCATGACCAGCCTGTTATTGACGATAACGGCCGGCCGCCACGGCACCGATCGAGCATCACTTTGGAAGAAGAACCTGCAGAGCATAACCGGAGATCTGAAGCTATACGAGACCACAAACCACGCATGTAATCAGAGAAGGGGGCGAATCAGGATACTCACCTCGAGCCGGCCAAGGAGGGGATGCCTAGGCCACAAGACCAGTTCTCGGGCAGGGGGATCCGGAGGACCTCGATCTCTTCAGCAGCGGACGTCGAGCTGGCTGCAGCAACTGCACGTCGCTGTGTCGAGGACGTTGGCGTAGGTTCCTGGCCTCCTGGACCGATTATTCATGGAGGCGGGGCCGGCAGGGATGGGAGAGGCGTGGAGGAGAGCTAGAGCACCAGCGCTTGCACAGACGAGAGAGGACCAGGGAAAGCGCCGGTGGACAGCCTACAGGGGGGCGGTCAAGTCGGCGACGAGCTGACGGCGGCTGCAGATCCATAATTTGGGGCGACCAAATTGGTAGGCGTCTGAGACGGGGTCTTAGCTGCGGGAGGTCCCAGAGCACGAGAACGCGGATGGTGGCTCCGTTTCTTCCGCTAGAGGATGAAGACGGCGCCGGTGGACTGAGATCGAGGGGTGGCGGCCAAACGCATAGGTAAATCGGGGGCGGCCGCAGATCCTTCGTGTAGGCCCGCGGACGCCGGGGCCGGTAAGCAGGCCACAGCTGGCTGGGGGCGGCCAATGGTGGATAGATCATGTGGGTGGCCGGTGGCGGAGAGCTCCGGGCATGGGCGACCTGCGGCTTCGAAGGATGCGGGGAGGCGCTCTCACGCGAAAAAGGACGGGACACGGCAGGGTCACGGGACTGCGGTTTTCCGCTGTCTACTTCACATTCACATAAGCGGTGGCAGTGCCTGTAATAAATTGGAACTGGCAAGGGCAAAACCGGAAGAAAAAAGGTCGGACGACAAGAAGGCTTACTACCTTTTATATTAGTTACTAGCAAAATGCCCGTGCGTTGCGGGTGGACCAAAATTTGATCACACGTTTCTAACAAAAAGAATTATGATGACCGAGGTATCCAAGATGTTCCATCTTTGCATTTATTATTTAATTTTTTGTGTAGATGGTTGATAAACAATTCCCGTTGCCCGTTGGGAAACAACGCACGGGATTGGGCAAGAGGCCGGCCTCGTCGAGTGCAGGGAAGAGGTCGGCCCCGTTGAGCACGGAGCAGGGGGCGCTGGAATTGATCTTCCGGTGGGCAAGGGCCCGGCAACGTTCGATCTCCCGTTTGAGGATTGAGGGCCAACGTGAGGAGCAAGGGGACCGGCAGTGTTTGAGCTCGCCGAGGGAGTTGCAGCAGTGCTGGAGTATGGCCGTATGGGGAGGCTCGGCTTGGGAGGCGGAGGTGAGAGTGGTGGCAGCGGGGAAACTTTCCGGGAGCGTTCGCAGCGGCGGCGCTGGGCGAAAGTAGCGGAGGCGAGGTGAATTTCTCGATCTGTTTGACTTGAAACGAAATGGTATGATAGCAACGTGCGTTGCAACGGGATAAAAAGAGTAACATATATCGTCCCACACGGTGTTCCCTTCATATAAGTGCATATTCTCTTTTACGTCCTTGTTTTATTAATAATAGTTCTCATGTTATCTTATTTTGTGCATATCTTGTATTTTGTCTCTATGATTTTTTTTGAAAGCGCAACGGGGGGCGATCGCCCACCTGAACATTTTTCCATTTATAAACCAATAAGCAGTACAAGTGGGGGACCCACTCGGGGTTTTTCACACACAACACCGAAGCATTACATGGGGAGGGGGGAGGAGTTCCCTAACGAAGGACGGTCTCACACCACACACGCAGATCATCGAGGGGCAAGCGGCGCGGGGCACGACACGTCCAGAGCTGAAGATGGTCGGCGACCATGGCAAGTATCCGCGTGGTGGAGAGGATCTCGCTCTCAAAGACCTTGCGGTTGCGCGCTTTCCAGATTGACCAAAGAACCGCGAGCGACACGGTGTTGACGACGGTTGCGTGCAACGGGGGAAGGCCGGCAGAGAGGTCACCAAAGAGGCGGACAACGTCATCTCCAACGGGGCGGAACGAAGGCGACAAGCGAGCCCACAACGGCGCAAGACGGGGGCACCAAAAAACAGGTGCGGCAGGTCTTCACGGCAGTCTGGACAGAACGGGCAATGGGGGTTGGGCGCAATCCCAAGGCGGAAGAGGTGCGCACGAGTCCGCGTTTTCCGGTGACGGAGGATCCAAAAGAAGATGCGAACCTTTGGGGAGCAAAACAATCCCAGTTGGTAATAGGTGTACGAAAGAAAAATAAGAGTTTCATCTTTTATCTGTAGGAGTACTTTCCTAGTTGTTTGTGACAGGACTCGACATGGAGACGGGCAGGCGAGGGATGACCGCCAGGCGCGTTGTATAAAACAGGATGTGCTACGTTTGTTTTTATTGAACATGTTGTCTAATTGAATGTAGGAAATGTAAGTCAATCAGTTTTCGGGTCCAAGAACAATAAACAATTTTTAATCCAACAATAGTGTATCTACACGAACATGTTGGTAAAAATATGTATTGCATTATGGCATCCAACAACTACAGCATGAAGAGAATAATTGTGTGGCTGGTATAACATAAAAAGGTTTGCAAGTTTGCACATGTCGATGTACACAAATTGTGGTTTGCAGGTCCATTGCATAAGGAGGTACTCACCAGCTGAACGACCTGCTGGCTCAGCTTCGCCACTGAACTCATGAGATTTGCGTCTGGATGCTCACTCTTGTACTACCTCGATAGGAATTGGTTTACGTGAGTTGTATACACATTTGTACTAAGCTAGCTAACCGTCCGCACCAATTAAAAGCGATCGGAGGGAGTATATAACGCAGGTGAAAAACTAAAAAGCTATTGTACTCAAATTCAAAAAAAAAAAGCTTTTGTACTCACCATCGTAAATCTGTAATTAGCAAACCATCAGAACGTCAACAAGAAAAAAACAAACCATGAGAAGACTACATATATCTCATCTGATGCTGGAATACACCAAAGCTTGCAGAGAAGCGTGAAAGCAGCTCGGCCAGAATTCCCCAAAATCGCTTCTCTCCGCTGTTAGCCAATTCACGTGCTGCTGAATCCGATGCTCGATGGTCTTTTTCTGCTACTGATCTGAAACGTGGCCACTGCTAATCTGTCGATCCGTGGTTCCAATAGCTGATACGCCCACGTAGTTGAGGCCGTTGACGTCGCCGAGTGAGCAGCGCGCAGTGGCCACCTTCGAAGGAGGAGAGCGGTTAGCGGTAGCGCGCCATCCGGGGTATGCCCTGCCCCATCCGATCGAGATGGATTTCATGGCGGTGTGCCTGCTAGCAACCTGGCCGGGAATCGACGAGCGCTTTTCGGTGTAGAAAACGGACTGCTGGCTGCGGGAGATGGCCGATGGGCGCGGCGGCGTCGTAGTACTGCATCTCGTCGACTTGTCCATGCGGGACAGGTGCGTATCGCTCCTGCTCGGCCTCAACATCAAGCGATCCATAGATGCTCTGGACACCAGCTGTCCGATCGATGCGCGCTACAACCCACCGACGCGGGGAGTCCGCCGAGGTCTTGAGCCAGGGCGCCGCGCGGGTGAAGGGAGCCAGTGTCGCGAGCTAGAACGTCCGGTGGTGGAAATAACGGTTTGGTATTTTCATGACTTACAGGTGGCATAGGTGGGTAATATGTGATTTGGTGGGAGGGTAAAACCAGAAAGTGAAAAACGCACCAACCATCATCTCTAGCTATATTATATAGTAGACATAGATTTAGGTACTTGTGGCGCCACAATTTTTTACCGTGTGAACCCCATGACTGAAAAATAAAGACAGATGAGAAAAAATTAACCACATCGCACAAGTAAGTATAAAAGCGCAGCTGGTTGAATACTCGGAAGTACTATCAGTGAACAAAACAGCCACCTTCACGTGCAGCTTCTCCAAGCAGGGAAAGAACCTCATCAAGTCAAAGAGTTTATGCAAAGTAAGAGCATTCATATTGACAGCTAAAACCTTGACAGTGTGCACCGCCATTTCCAGTCCATCAACGGCAAATCCCTGGATCGAGCATGGAAGACGAAATTAGGCCACATACGATACGAGTGCAGATGACACAGAAATTCACAATTTTAATTATAAGCCGGCCTTAAAAGCAAGTAATTAACCTGAATGACCGTTGAGCCGAACGCTATTGTGGTGGAAATGTCATACACGTTGGAGAGGAAGCCGATGGTGTCAAGTTTAGGCGCTTGGTTCACGGACACACACAGGCCTTGGATCACCCGGAGAGTGATCAAATTCTCAAGACAGGGGGCATTCTCCACGACGAGTTCCTGGAACTGGATCTGTCCTGCCGGGCTATGTCCTCGAATGCGCACGCATATGGTTCGAAGGGTGACGGAATCAATCTGGAGACGATGGAAGCCGAAGCAGTTGTGGATCAGCAGGCCTTCCAGGACGGGGCACCTGGCGATCAAGCTGTGCAGCGAGCGCTCCGAGATCCCGATGAACTCGAGCGCGAGCTGCTTGAGATTGGGGAATTTGAGCCCCTGGACGACCTCGTCGGGGATGAGGCAGCCACCCAAGGTGGCCACGCGGAGGCTGGCCGAGAAGCGGTAGATGGACGGCGGCAGCGGCGAAAACGGCCCGTAAGAAGAGTGCTTGACGTACCAGAACTCGATCTCCTGCAGGCCGTTGAGGGAGGCGGAGTTGAGCCAGCGGGCGTCCTGGTGAGGATGCGCGAGGTGGTAGTTCTTGACGCAGAGGCGGCGGCCGGGGCCTTTGTGGGCCGAGAGGATGGTCGATATGGCTTCGGCGACATCCTTCCTACGGCGGCGGGCCTTGTTTTTCTTTGCGGGTTGACGGACGTTCTTGTCGGCGCCGGTGAGGTCGCGGTAGTCGATGTTGAGTGGCGAGGAGCGCCAGAGCTCTCGCCACCGGGAGGCGAGGGCCTGGGTGCGGCCGGCCTCCTTGGTGGGTAGAAGGGAGACGATCTCGCCGAGGAGGTCGTTCGGGAGGGCGCTGAGGCGGTCTTTGGGAGTTTCCGCCAACTTCCTCCTCTGCCTGGTCATAGGACCGCCGGCCGGCGGCTGCTGTGGCGGAGGTTTAGTTTCCGCCAACTTCCTCCTCTGCCTGGTCATAGGACCGCCGGCCGGCGGCAGCTGTGGCTGAGGGCGCTTGCGCCGCAGCATTTCGAGAGGAAGGAAGGAGTCGGATCGGATCGGGGGCTGTGTTTGAAATCGCTGGAACCGCGCGGTGATTTATTCACCTGCAGCGTGAAGATCGGATCGTTTGAAAATGGGAAACGCATTCGCTGGAATCGCGCGGTGATTTATTCACCTGCCTGCAGTTTGAAGATGGCTACTGATTTGAGTTTTTTTTTTGAAACTGCTACTGATTTGAGTTGGGCCTTGAGAGTTGGGCTCACATGGACATGGTTTCTAAAGTGGCCGAGGAGTACTTTTTGAGGATCAGTTCAAAAGGGCACAAATTGCATTCTGTTTCAGCACAAAACTAAAAAATGAGCAGTTACCATGTCTCGAGTAAAATCAAAATGTAGGATACTCATAAACGGCTTTCTGAACAAAAACCTTTTTTTCACTTCCTCCTCTGTTTGCCAATGCATGTTTCAGATTTCTCATGTTCCTTTTCTCTAGAAATCTCTACTATATAATATCGTTAAGTGACCGTGGTACGTCGTGGCCGTTTTACAGTTTACCCCCTCGAAAAGAAGGAAATCAACCTGCAGGACAACTTATGCGTCTTCCAGTTTACAATTTAGCCCCTCAAAAGTGACGACGCTGGCGCCGTCCCGACCGCGCGCCTCCCGCTCGACGACGACCTTGACCTCGACTCCTCGAGCTGTAGGCGTGGATCCGGCCGTGATCCTCCACCGCTCCTCCACCATAGTTTCCGCTCGTTCCTGCCCATTACACGCCCCCCTTGGGCACCTGCAGGGCGACGACGACCACGCCTGCGCCATCCCTCCGGAGCTCTTGGTGGTGGTGGTGGTTGCGCGGATAACTCGGCGGCGACAGAGCAGAGGCGGACGTTCTTCTCTCCCTCCGTCTCTGTCCTCCCACACCACAAGCAGTATCAACAATTCGTCTCTGCCAGGCGGGGGCACGAGGCTCTGTCCGCCGTGCCAATCCCCAACACTTTACTTGCTTATGATTTTTGTCAGAGTGATTGAGGGTTCGGATTTTGACTGGATTCCGGCATAGATTTGCCGCAACCGAATTGATCCTCGAGGAGGTCAATCTGTCTGTCGACCTGCTCGTAAGTTCTCATCCACCTAATTCCAATTTCAGATAGAAACTGACAAACATGACGCACTGCAATGACTCTATCACAGGACAGGACTGCGACGCCAAGCGCAACATTGCCAACTCCATCATCCACCTCTATCTCTGCAGCCTGCAGGGAGGACGTCCTAAGCAGGAGGGGCACCCTAGCCGCCTTCCAGGAATCCCACGAGAAGGGATACCTCAAAGTCGAAGTCCTCTATACTCTCTTTCTGAAATCCATTCAATTATTAACTTCAAAAAAATCCATTCAATTCATCTACCAGTCCAACTTAGCACAATCCTGACATCCTCTCTGAAACTGTTCTGCAAATGCTTCCACTCTCTTTCTGAAATCCATTAAATTCATCTATCAGTATATATGTTCCTTCCATGTCTTTTGTAAACCAGCGTTACTTTACAGTATGCAACTGTGACTGACTCTGCAGCCGAATTTGATGTGCTTCTCCCTGGGCGTATTGTGCACCTGCTGTAGGCTCTCAATGGTTTGGGACAGCACTTCGGTCTGCAACCAAGATTTGGGTTATTTAAACTTAGTGACGCTAATGGTATCTGAGTGCAGGTTTTCTTCAATCACCAGCTATGGCTTTTTGGCGCATAACCTGATAATTATGTATTGGTTGTAGGTAAGTAGGCCGACATGTTCTGTTGAGTGTTGTATTTACCGTGGAGTTCAGTTATCAGGCTTAAGCTAAAGGTCTGTTTGTACTTTCCAGAGATGGATTGGCCATGCTCTCTGTATTGTTCTTTTTTTGAATATCTTGTAAATGCCACATTAAGTACAGGAAATTATTGGGTGCGTGCGTACAAGAATCACCCTTGACTCTTGTGTGTCTATGGATCTGAGGAAATATTGATGCTTTATTGGTCTTGGTCACTAAAATGTTAGGTGTACATTCTTTCATTTTGTACTCCAATCAATCTTGGTCACAAAAATGTTAGGGCAGATGTTGATCTGTGGTTGACCTGTTCGATTCTGAAACTGCATCAGTTAGCTGCTGTATGTGCGTGCTGTACTGTGCGTGCGTGTGTGCGTTCTGTACCTCCCTCTTCCCCCTGATGTTTTCACTACCTGCCCCTGGGGGTTTCACCCCATCTTTTTTGATGAAATGATAAAATTTAGGTGGGAGCTTTTTTGCTCCCCCGATGACAGCTCAAAAAAAAAAGTAGTGATCCAATCAACTTGATGTTTTCTATGATTATGGATTTGATAGGCGGAACAAATGCTATTTAGACAATTTTTAGATAAAAGGCATTTTAATGCCCAACTTTGACTTAACAAAGCAGAGGTTCACGCCATACCATATGCTATGTAGACATCAATATTTTTCGAACGCGGCCGTTGTGCACCCGGGAGCATGTGCTCCCGGTTTTTTCGAAAAAATATAGAAAATTGAAAACTTATCAAAATATTCCGAAAAAAATCATGCACGTACCTGAGCATGTCACGCACCATCGTATAAAATTACGCGACGAAACGACATCGTGGCCGCCCTATGCAAAATGACAAATCACAGATCTGAAAATTCAAAATTTTGGATGCTATTTTCTGTCAGAATTTTGTCATTTTTGCACAGGGCGGCCGCGATATCGTTTCGTCGCCAAATTTTACACGATGGTGCGTAACATGCTCAGGTACGTGCATGATTTGTTTCGGAATATTTTGATAAGTTTACAATTTTCTATATTTTTTGGAAAAAACCGAGAGCACATGCTCCCGGGTGCACTTTGGAGTTTCCGATATTTTTCTCCATAGTTTACCCTCTACCTCCTTTATTATCCTAATACAGTCATATGCATATAAGAAAGTGCAGCTTTTGTTCCCACTTGTGCTCTGCTGAAGGAGACGACGGGAAATAGTGAAATCATAGTAGGTTATGTGAGATGATTGACTAAAACTACACCCGTTGCAACATCGCCAGCACGTCTACTCTATGAGCCGCCTTCATCCTCTGCCTATCGCATGCCACCACGGAGTCAAGTCCCCTATCAAGGACACCGCCGGGCAGGAGCAGTAAAGGGCGGCCAACAGCGCCTACGTCTACGGATGGGGTGATCACCCGGGGTGCCAGTGTGCCACGTTCAAGTACGTCGTGGGCTGGGTCGCCGAGGGCTGCCGGCTGCGCGCACGCCCACAACATGGCCATCGTCATCGTGCTTGTCGGTAGTAATATTCCAGACTTTACGGGGCGTTGGAAGGTGGACGCCGACGATGTGCGATGCGTCCGTACTAAGCGGAGATACTGTAGAGGATGGGTTCATGGGGCTGCTCAGGGAGATCAACGTCGCCGGCGCCACCCGCTACCCCTGGTCGCTGTTGACATCGCCGCTCTGAGCGTCTGACTACCGATGGCCCGTGCTCCGCCAAGTGGGGTATTCTGGGTGAGGAAGCTGCGACATCTTGATTTCCCTCTGCCGATGGAATGTCTGCCTAAGACATTAAAGTTTACCTACCTCTATTTTTTTTTCTAACTATAGGCTGTTGATTACCGTCGTCACTGTGTTCTTCAAGGTGATGGTACGCCCTACATTTAGGAACAGAGTGAGTATTATAGTTGATGACTCTTACTTTATTGTTCGAGTATAATTTTTGTATTAACATTCTCGGATGAGCTTCATGACTATTTTTTGTAAATTTGAGGATGATTCTTCATACTACATATAACTGGATTTTGTTTTTACAAAAAAAAAATTGAGACGTGTGTTGCACGTGCACGTTCACTAGTCTATACTACTATTAAAAGAGCAAACTTGTGTTGATACATTAAATCTGAGCCCTTCAATATTTGGCCAACGGTCCAGATTGCTCCAATGTTTGACAACTCAACACATATTTTCGTTTCGTGATAATTACGGGGTTTGCCACGCTAAAAACAAAACGTTCTCCTACCGAGGTCCTCGTAAGTTCCACCCCGCCGCCGGCGGCTTCCTTGGCCTCCTACTGCTCGACGTGGTCCTTTCGACGATAGTTCATGCCGCCGCCTACGCTCCCGACGCAGTCGACCAGCCTTGGCGAGTATCCGCAGGGTGCCGGCCTTGACGAGCATACGCAGGGTACCGGTCACGATGCGCTCGGCGGGGCACTCCACCGGCGCCTGCGTGTCGCCAGGGCGTAGGATTTTCGTCGCCGTCGGCGAGCGGGGACGAGATGCGCAGGGTGCCGGTCACGATGCGCTCGGCGGGCGCTCCACCGCCGCCTGCGGTCGCCATGGCGTCGGATTTTCGTCGCTGTCGGCGCACGGGGAGCCGGGGACGAGATGCGGATGCACCTCCACGAGCTTCCCCGAACGCGAGTGGTAGTCCTTCCATGGCGTCGGATTTCCGTCGCCGTCATCGCTGGCGGGCAGCCAGGGACGAGATGCGGTTGCACCTCCACGAGCTACTCCGCCCGCGAGCGGAAGTCCTTGGACTCCGGCCGGACAAACTGCCCGGAGCCCGATTGCTTGGCCACTCCACTACTTCCCTGCAATTTGACCACGGCCAGACGCAATTTCTTCAGGTTCACACAACTTTTCCTGTCGTTAATCAATGGACCTGCAATCAGAAGCTGGCCTCATTAGTCGATTGATCGATTTGGTGCTCCTGTACGATGCTACCTAGATGTCTAATTGATCTGTGCCGCAAGCTTGATGTGTAGGAACATCCATCAGCTGAACTTGTTAGATTGCCTTTTTGTATGCGCAGCCAGCCGGGAACCAATTTCGGCAGCCGGCCGGACAAACTGCATCCCAGTTTAGTTCTGATCGCAAGTGAATGGTCTCTTGGTTTAACTCTAGGAGCTAGAGTGAAAAATAGAGCAATATCCTCCTTGACACTAAATCAAGAATTATCATGTGAATTCACCGCAATTTTGTTAGTGATGATCATCTTTGGGAGAAAATGATTGTCGAGGAGGTGAACGAAATGGCGCTTCAGTTGTGCCTCTGCTCGCACTAAATCGTGTCATGGATAGATCAGTCAAAGGAGCAATGCTGGACGCTGGAGCCTGCAGTACAAAAAAACTTCCAAAAGAGGCATTCGTTGATGTAGATTAAAGAGTAAGCCAATGATTGTATATACCTGCTCTTTGGACACTGTAATACTTCATAGTATCCATGTCGAATTTCATCCATGGGACGTTGTAATGTCTATGTTTTCATGTCGAAGTAATATAGTCTTGCAAACTGGGTTACCAAATATTCGATCTTCTAATTTGCTAGCAATGCAATGTAGAATTTTAAATACTCATGTGCTTATACCAATAGGTGGTGATCTTGTTTAGCCCATAGATGAGAGGCGCCCTTTTTATTGGCCCAATAAGAGAGAAACTTCATGTGGTCGTCAGCATGCTCAATCGCTAAAAATAGCTTAGTTTGAGGATAAGCAGATTCAATCAGAATTAGGAGGCGGTTTCAGATGGATATTGGCTTGGCGTGTACACATTTTAGATTAGTCAAAACATGCATTATCACGTTGATGAGAGAGGAAAGGCTTACATTATTGTTGATGATGCATAAAGTAGGGTGATTAGTGTCATTGTTAAATGTATTTCATTATTGTTATTGTCCATTTTTAATTGTTTGGTATAGACGTGCGTTGCACGTGCAAGCTAACTAGTACTATTAAAAGAGCAAACATGTTCGGGATACATTAAATTTGATCCGTTCAATATTCGATCAACGTTTCAGATCGCTCCAATGTTTGACAACTCAACAACCTTTTTATCTTCGTAAAAATTACTCATATTGCCACCGCCTAAAAGAAACTTGATGGCCTCCTAGGAACTTGCATGCATGGCGACGGCTAAAGCACTCGGCCTGCTATTGAGGAGGATGGTGGCGGGGACAACCAGCAGGAGTAGAAGGAGGGAGCGAACCCGCCTCCGCCGCGCATGTCGCTGCTCACCCCGCCGCGTCTCCAGTCCCCACTTCGGGTCACGCTCGGCGCCCGTCTACGAGTTGCTGCTCGAGCCTGCGAGCTCTCCGTGGAGGTGCGGCTGTACAGGCGGGTCGCTAGAAGGGCCTTTGCCTCGAGCGCCTCAATTTGCGGGCCATCCAGGCCAACAACGACCTCCAGGCGCACTTCGTCTTCGAGCGCTCGCGCCTCACGACCTTAGAATCTGCGCGCTCACAGCCGCCGGAACTCAGCGTCTGCCCTATGGCTTCACCATCAGCAAAGCATGAATCGCACCGGCCATGCCTAGCACCACGGCGAGGGCTGGAGGGGTGTTCCTTCCCCGACAGCAAGCCGATTAGCCGAATGATCCATCCACGAAGAAGCTGGGTTTGCCATTTTGCCTACTTTGCGCAGTCCCTGCTTGACTGCATCTAATACGGTCTGTCTTGCACGCACGGATGGGATAGGGCATTCACAGCACAAGAGTTCTATTTTATTTTTTTGGGTCACGGTCAGATGATGAATGGCTACTGTCCTCCAGTCCAATTCAAGCAAGGGTGTAATATTTTGTTCTCAACATATGACACTGATGAATAAGTTCAGTATATAGATATCCAATTTTATGTATGTGAATTCAAGAAAATAGTATTACATTTATGTCGTCGTCGTCGCTTTCCTTCTTGGAGGTGTTGTTTGGTACGTGACGATTTAGAGTGCTAGGGTCGTGGTGGGAATACGCCGGAGAGGACGCAGTGGTTGCGAGTCACTTTCGTTTTTATTGATCTGCCGGTGTCTGCTTTGTTTTCTCTTTCTTTTCTTTTGGGCATGACTGTGTTGTTTACCCCAGCAATGGTCTCAATATTGTATCGGTGGTTGCTATATTAACATAGCGGGGCGAAAGCCTATTTCGTCATTTATTCTCTTAATTTCGCATGACATGAAGGTCATGGCTGTATAGAATGCTTAGATTGCACTCTTATTTGAGTGATGAACCATAATTGATTGCAGGCCAATATATTTTCTATGTAGTGACGCTATCAGCTACCTTCTTAACCAACCATATTTGTGTTATTATTTATTAGCATAGACATATTGCACACAGATTGTTTTGTTTAGAAAGTAACTAATTCTGCAATTATATGCTTTTTTCCAGTAAGATGGAAAAAATGTGTTTTAGTTTTTGAGAAATCTATTTGCGATTTTTTTTTACAAGCCTTCCGTTGATGGTTGGAATTGTACTTTAAGTTTAGCAAGGTTAACACATTCTTTCCTCTCATAAACTCAGTTTGCTTACGTGGCCTAAATACACGATAAATACAATTCAACATGCTTACTTTTTTTCACAACTGTTGTTGCAGTTTAGTCAGGGATGTAAATGGACCATTAAATGGCGCCATATAATCCCATGTAAGTGACGCGTAAGTCATTTTGCCAGTAAACGGAACACGTTTTTGAGCTGTTGACCAAAATAAATGGGATTATGTGGCGCCATTTAATGGTCCATTTACATCCCTAAGTTTAGTACTACCATGATGCAAGTTGAAAAAAATGAGTCGAACTATTCTTCCCTCACAAGTAGATAATGTTTTCTCTTTTTCAATCATGTAACAATCTCACATGTGATTCTTGGTTATGTCAACTGAACTGCACAGTTTCTGTTTGGAACTCGAGGTCAATAATTGGTGTAGCTAGCTCATGTAAATCTGACTTATGCTAACCAAAAAGCCAACCGCGTGTTGGAATTCAAAGTCCATAACAGCGTTCTCTTGATAAGAGAGAAGTATTGATTTTCCATGGGGCATTTTATTCCTGACTTGCATCTGGTAATGCGCAAATTGGTGAATTCACACATGTAGGAAGAGAGCTTGTGTCTGTGTTTTTTTGGTTAAGTTGTTCATGTTGATGGTATTATTCATTTTATCTAAAAAAAGTAATGGCTGCATGTTAATCATTTTTCTGTAATAATGTATTATTGGTAGGAATTTTGGGATCCATTTGAAGATATATCACTACCTCCATTTTTTTCTTTAAATCCTAATTAAACTTTGCAACACCGCAGGTGTAGGTACATGCTGTTGATAACGGTGCGTGAGACAGGTGTGCTGGTTGGCACTGCTTGTTGGAGAGGGTCAGTGATGGTGGTCGTGAGCTTTAGATAGGGGGGAGGGGGCGATAATTGTTGGATGAAATAAGAGAGTGCTTTTCAATCTAAAAGGCGGACTTTGCAAGAAAAGAAATAACTATCACACATGGATAATAAAGTTATTCGCTTTTTGTTTGACATATTTAATGCATAGTCATTTTAACTGTATGTCCGTGCCAACGCACAACTAAGAGGAACAACATAAAGATTTGTAATTTTTTTCTTTACGAGAACATTAATATTTTGAAGAACATCAAGATTTTTCGATACCTAATTGAGACTGATAATTTGAAGTATTTCACTAAGAAATTCATAAATTGCATATTTTACTTAATATATGCAAAAATTGTCAAATTCCGATTTATCAAATGAATTTCAATTGAAAGAAGTAGTAAGTGATACACGAGGATGAAGAAGAAACCGGAGGGAGGGAGATTCACTGCACTCTATTTTTCGTATCACACCAAATTTGCTTTTTTGTAAGAGGTAATAACACTGGTCATACAACAACTTACATGGTGCGTGCAAATTCATATAAGAACTTGAAAACTGTGGTGAACTGGTACACTAACTTGTGAAGTGGCGCTCGCCGTAACTATACCCGCCAACAAGGAAGGAGGAACTTTAGTGACGATTGCAGCTCGCCGATCGGAGAGATGATCAAAGGGACACAGTGGAGGGATTGGTTGTCACGCTGCGGCGAAGGCAGTGCGACGGACAAGACGAATTGTAGTCCTTAGGACCCAAATTAGTGGTAGAAAGTTTATAACAGATTAAACCTTTTTACTTAGTTTATTCAACTTGCGACCATGATCTTTTAAAAAACTTGCGACCAAAAAATGCAAGAAGTGATGCACATGTGAAAAAGAGTCGTTACTCTCAGAAACTGGAAGGACATGTCTAAAGCCGTGTGGGTGAACAGGAAACTGCAGGTTCCATAAATTTTGGTATAATTTATTGGACATTTTAAATGCCGGAACTTTCTGTTAAATTAACTCAATAATTACCCAAAAGGGCAGGGAGTATTTCTGAAACTTCGTTTGTCTTCTTCCTCCAAATAGGGAAGCACCTGGCTGTAGATATATATGTTTCCGGCCACGCCACCTCCTGCATGCTTCTCTCTCTGCCTCGTGACGCTCCCGACACAAAGGAGCACGACCGGAGCAGCAGCTGGACTGCTGGAGCACGCTCATGTGTGGCGTTGGTGTGCGCCCGCCTTCGAGCCGGCGACAAGGAGCGGCGCTGCCTCGCGCGCTCTCGACAGAAGGAGCCCGACGGGAGCAGCTAGCAGCTGGAGCACGCTCATGTGCATGGAAGACAGGGGTTCCACCACCGACACCTTTGACGGCGTCGAGTTCAAGTGGACATCCATCGAGTCCGGCGACGACGACGGCAAGAAGAGTAAGGGTCGTCCCCACGCGATACCCTCGCTGGATGTGAGCCTTCTTGGAGAGGCGGCGAGGCGTCCACATCTCGTCTCCGGCCGACGGGACGGCCAATGATGGCGCACGCCTTCCTCTCGCGTGATGGTGCGGACGCCCTGCAGCACGCCGCCGCCGGCGCATAGTCCGAGCTGCATCCGCCGCCGCACCACGGCCAGCGGGTACGTCGCCGTGATGGCCAGCTGAGCCGCGGCCACACCGCACGCCATCTGCGCCTCCGCGCGCCCGTCCCACCCATCGGGGAGGCCCTGCAGAATCAGCGGGAGAAAGCGAGCCAGCGCGACGGGACGCGGCGGAGGACGTCGGTGAGCACATCGTCCAGCAGACCCGCCGCCAGCAGGTCCTGGCCCGTTCTGTCGCCGCGTGCGGCCGTCAGCGTCTTGATGATCTCGCGCGCTGCCATTGCTGTACCGTGTGGTGGTGATCGGTCCGATCGGTTTTGGAGATGTTTGGTTGTTTTGGGCGCATGGGCACTGTTCGGTCAATCTAATCTAGCCGGTGGCAATTCACACGTAATTATCATGAAATTGAAAAGGTGTGTTGAGTTGTCAAACATTTGAGCGATCTGGAGCGTTGATCAAATATTGAACGGTTGTGATTTAATGTATCAACACAAGTTTGCTCTTTTAATAATAGTATAGATTACCCTCTACCTCCTTTATTATCCTAATACAGTCATATGCATATAAGAAAGTGCAGCTTTTGTTCCCACTTGTGCTCTGCTGAAGGAGACGACGGGAAATAGTGAAATCATAGTAGGTTATGTGAGATGATTGACTAAAACTACACCCGTTGCAACGCACGGATAGTTTGCTAGTACAGGTAAAAAACAGTAAAACAATTTTTCAATCAACACTGGTAGTGGTACGTTCCAGTTATAACTTTGGGTGAAGGTACAAAGAGTGACAAACAGACCTGTTTCAGCTGTTTCCAAAAGCATCTATTCTTGTCTCACACGTTATATTGTCCCTCCTTTTCTTAAAATAGGAGCAAATATTAGTACAAGTTTATACAGTCGATGAAACTAACAGTAAGTCAGTAACAATATTCAACACAAACCTTAGCCGCTTGCTTATCAGCATGTATTCCTTCGCTTCCAGCTTTTCTCACTACTAGTTGGCATGTACGTGCAACGCACGTTTTCAAAATAAATGGGGCAATTTGCAAGTATGAAAAAAAATCATATGTGGATTACTTATTTTACACTTTTACACCGGCCGTATATTTTATATTGCATAAGCCAACGGAACTGGTTCGCGATGAAGAAGACGTGCTCCTTGGCCGGCTTGTCGGCACAAATCATGTCACATCTTTAATGCCACACACGTATCATTTAGCACGACCTTTAGTGGTGGCACCGCCGCGGACATCATCACATGCACGTAGAGGGGAATAGGGAGAGCCCACAAAGTAGGCCGTGGACATGAAAGTTGTTGTCATCCTCGTCGCTTGTTGTCGCGGAATATGCCCTCAGCCCCATGGGATTTAAGTGGCGCTCGCCGTAACTATACCCGCCAACAAGGAAGGAGGAACTTTAGTGACGATTGCAGCTCGCCGATCGGAGAGATGATCAAAGGGACACAGTGGAGGGATTGGTTGTCACGCTGCGGCGAAGGCAGTGCGACGGACAAGACGAATTGTAGTCCTTAGGACCCAAATTAGTGGTAGAAAGTTTATAACAGATTAAACCTTTTTACTTAGTTTATTCAACTTGCGACCATGATCTTTTAAAAAACTTGCGACCAAAAAATGCAAGAAGTGATGCACATGTGAAAAAGAGTCGTTACTCTCAGAAACTGGAAGGACATGTCTAAAGCCGTGTGGGTGAACAGGAAACTGCAGGTTCCATAAATTTTGGTATAATTTATTGGACATTTTAAATGCCGGAACTTTCTGTTAAATTAACTCAATAATTACCCAAAAGGGCAGGGAGTATTTCTGAAACTTCGTTTGTCTTCTTCCTCCAAATAGGGAAGCACCTGGCTGTAGATATATATGTTTCCGGCCACGCCACCTCCTGCATGCTTCTCTCTCTGCCTCGTGACGCTCCCGACACAAAGGAGCACGACCGGAGCAGCAGCTGGACTGCTGGAGCACGCTCATGTGTGGCGTTGGTGTGCGCCCGCCTTCGAGCCGGCGACAAGGAGCGGCGCTGCCTCGCGCGCTCTCGACAGAAGGAGCCCGACGGGAGCAGCTAGCAGCTGGAGCACGCTCATGTGCATGGAAGACAGGGGTTCCACCACCGACACCTTTGACGGCGTCGAGTTCAAGTGGACATCCATCGAGTCCGGCGACGACGACGGCAAGAAGAGTAAGGGTCGTCCCCACGCGATACCCTCGCTGGATGTGAGCCTTGGAGAGGCGGCGAGGCGTCCACATCTCGTCTCCGGCCGACGGGACGGCCAATGATGGCGCACGCCTTCCTCTCGCGTGATGGTGCGGACGCCCTGCAGCACGCCGCCGCCGGCGCATAGTCCGAGCTGCATCCGCCGCCGCACCACGGCCAGCGGGTACGTCGCCGTGATGGCCAGCTGAGCCGCGGCCACACCGCACGCCATCTGCGCCTCCGCGCGCCCGTCCCACCCATCGGGGAGGCCCTGCAGAATCAGCGGGAGAAAGCGAGCCAGCGCGACGGGACGCGGCGGAGGACGTCGGTGAGCACATCGTCCAGCAGACCCGCCGCCAGCAGGTCCTGGCCCGTTCTGTCGCCGCGTGCGGCCGTCAGCGTCTTGATGATCTCGCGCGCTGCCATTGCTGTACCGTGTGGTGGTGATCGGTCCGATCGGTTTTGGAGATGTTTGGTTGTTTTGGGCGCATGGGCACTGTTCGGTCAATCTAATCTAGCCGGTGGCAATTCACACGTAATTATCATGAAATTGAAAAGGTGTGTTGAGTTGTCAAACATTGGAGCGATCTGGAGCGTTGATCAAATATTGAACGGTTGTGATTTAATGTATCAACACAAGTTTGCTCTTTTAATAATAGTATAGATTATGCTCTCGTCGATTTCCTAATGGTCTTCTCAGAGTCCCATTCGTCACGAAACGCTGACCTTCATCTGCTTGTTTATGACCTTCTTCTTAGGTAATATGGTCGATAAATGGGGAATGGGTAGCATACATAATTGACTAATCACACACTGCATAATTGTATTCTGATATACTTATGAGCTAACGTGCGTAGCTGTCATATCTGACGCCCTTCCTTCTCCGAGTAGTCATCAGGTTCATGTGCTGCAAAGGAATTGGATTTGGACAAGCAGTGAGAAATTTACTCTGAACTAACAGAAGATAAACAAAATCTACACACACAGAATTGATTTGACATATCGGACGAAGTGAAAGCAGGGACGCAAAAGTCACCATCGAATTTATCCCCGCATCGCGCGCTTATGATCCTCTCCTTCCTTGAAGACAGAAAGACCATAACGGCGGCATGCTCTTTCTGGGGAGTAGGACGGGGTGCGGTGCGCACGATCGCAGGGGCGGAAGATGCACAAGGGAACAGGGACTGGGCGGCCTCAGGATCCCATGGCGGTGGGCGTGCAGGCTCCCGTGACAGAGATAATCAACTCGACCAGTTCAGTATTTTGGATCAGTATGCTCAGTGACTCCAACGTCGATTACCAAATGGCAAGCTGACTCCCCGTTGTAAACTCACTTTGTACATGCATATCCAGCATTCTCAAAGAAACACATCATTGGATTGACATATATCAATATAATACATCATTTCATTGATATACATCAAAATAATACAAAGATCGGTACTAGGAGGAGGTTCATGCAGAGAGCTGTAGGCTGTGACGAGCTTAATTTCTAACTACTGTAAGATAACATGACATCACACAAAATATTTACAGGGGAACTACATTTTCTCATACAGCCCCACAACAGATTACACTACCGCAAAAAATACAGAACTAGGTACACCAACCTGGAGATAAGGTACAGAATGCGGCAGAGCATCCAATCTACTGATCAGATCAGATCAGATCAGATCAGATCGGAACAAAAAGTGACATATATACCTGTTAGGTTGTTACTACCTAACTAGACCACACATGCACCAGCCCATGGCTGTTGCCAGTGTAGATCTCGTTCCTGTCCTCGTCGTAGAACAGTGCAGTCACATCCTCCAGAGCTTCTGGGATGGTACTCCAGATTGTGGGACGGCCAATCTTGCGGGGAGCAATACTCAGGGCAGGATCGTTGGCTGCAATCTTGGCAATGCACTTGCCAGTCATGATGTCGCTCATGTTGATGGATCCAATTGGAGAAGCTGCACAACGAGTAATATGAAACCAAATGAATTTTACCACGTTTATCTGATATTATACCAATATTGTATTTTTCAAACTATCTGAATGATGGAATCATGGAAGCAGTTCCACATTGTATAAATGATTCAAATTAAGTATTGAAGAAGAATCAGGATTTGACTACTGCACCTGTACTTTCATCAGCAGCTGCCTCGGATTTACAGTACGAGATAATCAGATCCTGGTCACTTGTAATGTAAATGTTGTTGGTGCTACAATCTTGATGCCAAAGCAAATGGTCCTCAAACGACGTCACAAGCTCTCCTCGGAAATTCCATACAGCAACTGTTCTGTTTCGGAATGTCAAGAACAGATTGTTCTCGTACAGAAAAATGAACGCTGACGGGGTCATGAACTTTTTAGTACTCACTTCAATTAGCTCAGAACTTCGTACCTGCATGAAGATCAAAACACTATCAGGCTTACAGGTGAAAAATATTACTGTACAAGATAAACTATAATCTGAATTGTGCCATACATCAAGTATTTGAAGGTTCTCGTCTTCTTGCTTGACAAGGAGCTTTTCATTGAACTGCTCAATAAAATCAATTTTCTTGTTGCGATGCAACAAGTGCCTGAATGATTTCAGTGGCTTTCCATCTTCAATTGATAATATCTTCAAAGGAACATAACTTGGAGTTCTATCATATATCAAAAGCATGATTCCTGGGCTGAAAAGAGAATTTAACGAGTAACTTGGCTATTGGCATGGCTGAAAATGAGAAGGAAAAATACAATCAAGGAAAAAGGTGCAGACCTAATCTTTATCTCCTGCACATTGGTATCCGGTATTGAATATAGGAAGGAATAGTTCTTCAAGTCAAAAACCTTATAGATACTGCCAATACAAGTATGACCATTAGATCAACAAGTGTTGTGAAGTACATATCATAATGCAATCAATGTTTAAGAAAGCATACCCATCCTGTGCTGAGTAAGTGAGTACTTTTCCATTTACATCATCAAACTCCACAAAGCCAGGCCACTTCAGAGATTCTGTCTCAAAAAGAGGAAACCCAGCATCTAACCGATTCCTCCGTATATATCTGAAAGAATACATTAAGTGCAAGAGCTGTAAGTTACTGTATTCAATGAGAACAGCAACATTATCCTCAAAATCATTTAAAATTGTGCTTGCTTTAGTTGTACATACAGAAAATAACAGGTCACAGTAAATTATATAGAGTGCTTTCAGACAAGTCACATATGAAGACATTATAATGGGAGCTTCTCATGGCATATGCTCTTACTCGATTGGGGTTGTTCTGCACTTCAATGTGCTAAAATGGTCTGATGCATAAACTGAGACAGTAATAAGTGAATCATTGTTCTTGTTGTAGAACAAACTCCGAATCACTTCATCTGGGCATAAATTCAAGAAGGATAAACGCTTGTTTGTTACTGCAGACACAAAAACGCAATGCAAGAGGTCAGATAACATCAACAGTCTTCATCATTGTCAGTCAAGTGCAAATCACATTCTACCGAAGGTGGAAATACCTACCTCGACTAAAGGCAGCACAAAGTCCAGAATGAGCAAGAGCGAATATGATATCTTTTGCTGCGACAATCTCAATAATTTTGGATCGCTTTTTTAGAATCTGTAGCTTCACAAATAGGTGAGCATCGTGATCATATGTATCAAACTCTTCCTGCACCAAATTGATATTTACAGTGTCAGTCTACACATATTTAGAAGATCCGTGTTAAGAGAAACAAACAATGTAGTTTTTTGCTCATATAAGAACACCATACAAAGTGAGCTATTACTCATACTGAATAGCCTTCAATTAGTACCAAATTATAGTATAGGCTCAAGTTGTACAACAAAAGAACTTAGCTGAAATTACACTATGCACATTTGTAATAATATGCCCATGTTCGGTCTTCTACTACAAGCAGCAACGGTATAACCTCTAAGGGAAAAAAAGGAATCGGGAACCAGCAGGCCAGCACTGAGTTATATTAAGTCTTAAACCTATCACATGGAAATGAGACAGTTTAATCTTAATTTACGTAGAAAATAACCACATCCAGATGTATAATCTCAAGTACATCAAGACTTAAATCCAGTCTTTTGCAGGTACCAAGCAATTTAAGCTAGCTCATTACGGCTCAAGTGAGTTGAAACAGCCTCCAACCATCCAAAATTGTACGTGCTGTTTAGTGCGCACAATTACATAGGTGGATGCAAGTTTGTCCAGAAAGAGGTTCATATGACAGGGTATCCAGTTCAATTCTTAACTAGTATAACCCATATATACATAGGTGTGATCAGCAGGCAAATACCAAGTGAACCCTAGACATTGTATTTCGGTTCTGCCGACCAACCATCCCTCCCTTTCTGGTCCTCTGTCCATTCCTTCACTATAGGTAAGTAGTGGTTCTTATTTTTGTAATAAGCAACTACACACTTTGATTGCTACTCGGTTATGTCGAATTATTGATTCTAAAATCTACACACATTAGTTCGCAGCATGGAACTGTCTGATAAGTACATCGGTACTGCTATAGTGGTGCCGCACACAATCGTTTCCATTCTGGATCCGTCACTGTGATAGTTACAACTAAAAAAGGTCGATTCAGAACCATTTCATGGAATGTCATTTTAAGCCCCAAAGGTTGACTGTATAAATAACACGTAGACTAATCCCAGATATCCAATCCTATAAAGAGGAAGCCCAACAATTAAGGACAATTATGTGGAATGGTGCTCCATATGTAATGAACCGAGAGAAGAAAAGCTTGAAACAGGGTCATTTACATGCCAAAAGTGACAATTTGAAGCCCAAGATCCGATTTTTTTTGGAAACCTAGAACTAAACACTTCTAGGTCCCCAGAAACGAAACTTCTCCCATATCACTACCCTTAAAAGGTTAAAAGTGCCAGAAAGACACACACTTGAAGCAAAACGTCCCATCAATTTCGCCTCCAGGCCATCCAAAAGGCAAAACATTGTGCCCAAACATTGTTGGCCTCGCCTCCAGAATTACTACGGCTACTACAAGAACCGACGGAATCCAGCGAAACCAAACCCTAGAGATTCCGTAGATCGGCTCCCACGCCATCACAAACACGCAGAGGAAACGGCCGCGGCCAGTGGGGTTACCTGGAGCTGCATGTTCCGGAACCGCTCCGGCACGGCGGCCGCGGCGCCTCCGCCGCGCGCCGCGAGCTGCCGGCCCCCGATCTCTCGGCGCTGCAGCTTGGCCGCCGAATTAACAAGCGGGGCGTCCATACGCCGCTTCGGCCCGGCCCCAGCGCCACCGCTCGTCCCGGCCTGGTCCGCACCGTCGCTGCCGCCCCGCCGGCGCGCCGAGACCCGGACCCGCACCCGCATCTGCGGCCGCTTGGGCCCGTCCATCCTCCTGCCCCTCCGCTCCTCGCCACTCACGCTGGGCCGCTGGGGCTAGGGTTTCGTTCGAGGGGAAGCCGACGCGGTGCCCTGGTTTTTTTCTGGTTACGGGAGGAGGTTGGGGAATTCGGGTCGGGAGGAAAGGAGAAAAGAGAGGAGCTGGGCGGGGTGGGGCCCGTGAGTGCAGTGGTGAGCTGTGACACCGGTCGGTGGCCCCACGGTACAGTGAGACAGACCACGCTTTGCATCCGGATATGCGTCGCCTGAAACGGTGTCAGGCAAATATTTTTCCCAGTATGGCTAATCTCACAGATGATCTTACATCCTCTAAATAAGACTATAACTAGAAAAACTCATATAAACTGTCTTTCCCAAGTCAGCAAAATCATAGGAGCACTAAAAAAGCGATAACTGGAGGAAAAAAGGAACGTTGTAAAACGATAAATCTGGTGAGTGTCAAAACTTTAACCAAAAATAACCCCTACGAAGTACTGTATTTAACACGATACGACCCTTTTACTCGATGGGCATATATCACGGCGTTGAGGTTGCATAGTTCAACGCTAAAGTCGATGCAAGACATGCTCAAGCTCAACGTCAGGGTCTCATGGCTGAGGTAGCTATATCGACGCATCCTCCTTCGTCGTTGACCAGCAATCGAAAATGGCGAATAAGAGAAAAAAAATCAACAAGTTGGGGATGGTTCTCATCATCAATTAAGTAAGCGTAAGCAAGAGAGGAAGTACCAAATCAGGTATCTTCCGATTTTCCGTCTGTGCCCAAATTTAATGCACTTAAACACGACACCATTGTAGAGTTGAGACAAAGGTTCACATTGGCTAAATTAGGAATCCCTAAGCCCCCCAGAAGAAAATGTTTTTGCAAATGCAATTTCTAAGTGGCGGAGCCACGCTTTGCCTGTGTAGTTATTTGACTACGCGGTATTTTGAGAAAAGCTTCATATATAGGCATCAAAGAATGAAACACATTACAAAAGAAATTACAAATACATGTATTTGATGTCACAAGTTTGAATTGACAACACATGTTTATATTCCTGGCTACGCCACTTCAATTTCTTATGGCCTTCAAAATCATTCAAAAGACAAAAGACAGTTGGTAATTTGGGTGTTAATTATATCAAGGGCCCACATTTAGGGAATTCAGATAAAGATATAAGATAAATCTAAATGTTTTAAGGAAAGCTTTGATCAACACTACTCTCTAGCAGCATAGGAAAGGAGCTTTCCTCTCCGACTTTACAATGGAATCTAGTCTCGAATGGAGAGAGGTGTGGAGGCACAATGCACTCCAATAGGCGTAATTGTAACAGCCCAAAGTTCAGAACCTAAAAACCCGAATAAAATTTCCACTTTTTGTTTGCATTGCATCATGGCATACTCATTTAAATTGCTTAAGTTGAATAAAGCAACACTTGGAAATTTAAAACAAAGGAAGCAAATCCTTCCCAAAAATTTGCAAAACCAAATACATTACTCAAATTGGCAAAACCAATTGTTCTTGAGTTCCCAAATTGTCCAGGAAGCTCAAGGATATATTCTGTAAATAATTGTCAAAGGAAATTTCCTGTCATACAAAGAAATAAATTTGAGACTTCAAAATTGGTTCAATTCAATTCTATTTTGAAACCAAGTAAGCTTTCCAAAAATTCAAATTAAAATCATGGGGAGCTTCAATATTATTGTGAGAGCCTCCATGAATATTTTCATTATTTTGGAAATGCTCAAATACTCCAAATAATTATATTTTTGGAGATTATTAGAAATGACCTTTTTCGAACCCTATGAACAATTGGTGTTCAAAACTATTTATTTTTAATCGCCAATTTTTGTGGAGCTTCTAACTAGTAGGGAGAGGCTACACAAATATTTGCACATTTTTCTAAAATGTTTTTGTGCCCCATTTAATTACCTAAAGTGCTACTGGTTTCTAAAGAAGAATTGGAAAAAGGACCGATCTGTGATAGCAGAAAGTCTGCCAGGGGGTTCCCAGAAAAATGTCGTCACCTTCCTCCCTGTAGCGACCGTGCCCGCACTGCCGACGCCGTCGAACCAGCTCGCCACGGTCGCTATGCCACTGTGCTCCCCGCCCCATGGATAAGAAGACTGCCGATGTTGTCCTCTCTCTCTCTCCCCCCCACTCGCTTCGCCGCGCACCTGCTCCCCTGCTCCTCTTCCCCTTTCTGTTCTTCCCACGGACCGGAAGCGGAGCTCGAGCTCGCCGTCGTTGAGCCGCCGATTGGAGCGCCCCCGTCCAGATCGAGCCCAGCCGTTAGCTGCGCCGTGTCGTCCTCGTCCTCCCCGTGTGAGGAATCGTCGCGGGAGGCCCGGACTCGCCGCCGCCGTCCCGGTTTTCCCCGCCTCCGGCCGCGGCACGACGAACACGTTGCCGCCGTGTCCGGCCATCCCCGTCCCCGCCACGAGCAGAAACGGCCTGAGGGTGAGCTGCTCGCCTCCTTGCCCTCTCCTTCCTCTCCCTTCGCTCGCTCTCTCGCGCGTTCGCTCGCCGCAGCCACGCGCCACCGTGCCGCGGTCACCGCTGTCGCCGGAGAGCTTCGTCGCCCTTTTCTTCTCCCGCGTGCCCGGTCGTGCACCCGGCTGAAACCGGCCTAAAGGCCGCTTCGCTCGGGCCTCTACCCGGCCTTGGGCCCGGCCCAAACCGGCCTGACGGCCGAACGTTTCTGTCACTAGCCCGGTCCTCCAACCGGCCCAACCGGGCCACAGGCCGGCCCATCTACAGTTTAAATTTTCCTTTTTGGAAAATAAAACAATTTTAAACAATTCATAACTATTTGAATCTTGCTCCAAATTTAGCAAATCAAATATCAAATTGTTCAGAAAAACAATACCTAGCTATTGGTAACATTGCCATGCTCTTTTGAGTAAATGTTTTTGCCTTTATTTAGGAAACCCTAAAATGGCTTAAATACTACCTATTTCGGGAAAATTCATAATTTGTGAAATAATTAACCAAAATTTGTGAATAAAATATCAAATTGATCAACATGTCAAATGCTATCCAATCATGCTAATCTCACATCATGATTACAAATAATTATTTGATGTTATTCATAAATTGATTAAAGGATTTAAATTCGAATAATTATTTAATTCACTAATTATTCATCGGAACTCGGGAAATTACAAGTGAGGTACCAATTTGTTCGGGAGAACAAAACCTATCCATTCATGCCATGTTCATGCATATTTGAGCCACTTCTTGGTAATGTGATAATGGATGAACAATGTGGTCATTAAGCTAAATATGGGGTTGCTCCCAAATAATTGCACTAATTATTTGGCTCTCCATTTAATGTTGCTAAATAAACTAAACGATGCTATCGTTGCAGAAACTTGTCATGACATCATTTTTGTTTGTGCATTGCATTGTTACACCTGTGTGGTGATTGATTTGTTCTTCCGTGTTATGTTTCGATAGATCAAGCCGTCGGGGTTACTCCACAATACCCCGAAGATCCGTACTACTCGCCGTATCAACAAGGCAAGCGTAATCCCCCCTCTGAGCATATCTTATCCTATTTTCCGCAATTATTTTCTCCACTATAATATTGCATGCGGTTCCAAATGTCATTTTCTGTTTGGAGTAGAGTATCCTACAGTTGCATTAAATCCCCTATGCCAATTACCTGTTTCCCCTCCTAATACCATAGGTTTGTATGGTTGGCCATGAAATAATTACTATGCTATGCAAATGCTTAGCCATGCTTAGTGAAATGCCTAGTTGTACTATGGTTGGTACATGCTGGAAACAGGTGTTGACTTGTGACAGTAAATGATGGTGGAGAAGTGTGGTGATGGATAATAAAATGCTTAAAGGTGGGGATGAGAGGCCACATGGGATGTGGTGGGTTGTCTCGTTCTCGCCGCCTAAGTGCGAGTTCTCGCCTACGAGCCAAGTTGAGCGTGCAACCATGCGTGGGCATATGGAACCTCGTCGACCGACTAACTTGTGGCGGACTAGCCGAGGGTCCTCTAGTTTGGCTTTCCATTTGCGCGTGCGTTGAGGATGGTGGCCAAGACTGAGATGAGGATGGTTGTGTCAGGAAAATAAGTGGCCGCGGGACAGGGTGCGAGAAGGTACCTCTTGTCCTACCGCCACTGATGATCCTTGGATAGTCTTAAGCGAGGTAAAGGTTGTAGCCGTTTCACACTCAGCCGGCTTTCCCCGGAAGAGAGCTAATGTCTGGCAATGAGTCTGGCGGTACGCATGGATAAGGAGCTGGGAGGTCCCTCGCGGAACCTGGCGACTTTCACATTGTACACCCCTGCAGGGATAAATCTTTTCGAAAAGCCGTGTCCGCGGTTATGGACGACTTGGTGACGGATTCAGAGATCATAGAATAACTTGAACGGAATGATTAAAAACTGGGTACTAGAGGTACCACTCACAAATGCAAGGTGAGCTTCCTCGAGGGTGATTCGGGGAGGTGCCTTTGTTGAACAGGTACAGTGGTGATGGTTATGATGGAAATGGTTACCAGAAAAGAGTTACTTCTTACCCCTTTTTCAAATAATCTGATTAGTCGATGCCATGGAGTTGTGTTTTATAAATAAAATCAGCTTTATGCAAAACAGCCATAAAACCTTTGAAAGCCAATCAGGGAGCATATATTAGCTCTTAATCTTGCGAGTTCGTCGAACTCAACGTCGTTTGCTTATTTTCAGGAGAGGACTTCACCGACCTCGAAGGTGGGTTCTTTGTGGACGTCGACGAGTAGTCTGGGGTTCCCAGGTGGCAGCTTGGGACATCTCGGAATAGCTGGCGCTGTGATGTTTATTTGTATGCCTTTTAGGCCATATATTTGGATCTTGTTGTTTAGAACAACGCCCTTCGCTTCCGCATGTTGTAATGTTGGGTCTGTGACCTCTGTTTGTCTTTTGCTATCTTTCTCTATTATAAGAGTTGCTTATATTGTTTTGTGTCATAGAGTCTGTGAGGTGCCAGTTGTTCCACAAGTCTTGATCTCTCTATTATGCTTTGATAGTGTGTCTGGTGGTATTGGATAACCGGAGACACAGTATCACTGTATAACAGTCGGGTCGGGGCGCTACAAGTTGGTATCAGAGCAGTACTGCCTGTAGGAAACCCTTCTACTGGTCGATGTTGAGTCTAGTGTTTGTGAAAATATTTTTAACCTAAAAATGAATTGTGAAAACCATCTTAGGATTCTTTTTACTCCTTATCTGGTTACCCTCTAATCTCGGAGCAAACTTACCTCGATTTGGTTTAAAGGTTTTACTTCTCATCTATTGATTCAAAATTATTAGGATCACGAGGGTGGGTTCGACCTTTAGTGTTATGTGCCCAGTTGCTTCCGCCGCGCTACAATCCGAAGCTTCATGTGCCGAGAAACCATCTGGAGTACGGCGAAAATTCCTATCAACTCAGTTGTTTACGGACCCTTGTATTCCTATCAAGTTTAATCTCTTAATCCTTTCTTTTGGGTTTTAACCCATGGACTTGAACAGAAGGTCCCGGATTGTGCCAACTAGCTTGTGTTGAGTCACGTGGTTTCTTAACCATTTGCATCTCGCTAGTAGCACATGATGCTGATCTTCAACCCAAGTCCTTTATTGTGGTCTGTGAGGTAATGTTCAACCGTGTACCCCACCTCAGCTGGCTATGTAACTCCAACTCTCCCGTAGCCTTGTGTAGATTCTGTCTTGGAATCATCTGGGTTATGATCCGATTTCCCCTAGTGAGTCTCCCAACTATGTTCGTGATTCGGCTGCATCTCTCCTTTTGGGCATGGTTATCACAATTGAGTAATAACCGGTGCATCTTCAACATCTTAGGATCCTCCTGAGCATGTTTCTTACTCTGATCTGCTCTCTGACCTTTGTCGGTCAGTTGGCAGTAAAATCTTATCGTGCATTGGGTGTTCCGATGCAAGTCACTTTCCTGATCCGTCAAGATTTTCCACTTCGTCCTGTTTGGAGAAACAAATTCCAGTACCTTGTCCACCTCTTGTACCAGGTCAAAGTATTGTAATCTGTAGAAGAGGGGCATTGACTAGCTTTGTTCTGCTCCACCTTAGAGTGTCACACTCTTTGATATCAAAGTATCATGCTAAGTATCATGATCCTCTTGATGAAGTGATGCTCTTACACCTCGTTACTCTCCGCGTTCCGAGTGACTTGTTACTCGAGAATGATAAGTAGTGAGCAATGATGTGGCTATCGGATATTCTCAGGAGTTCTTACTGCGCTGAAATCCAAGGACATTCCTTGTCCTCCTTAACATGCTTGGTTATCCGATCAATAAGTTGAGTTTGACAGTGCTACCAAGTCCGTTGACTTTGATGCACTCCCTCGGTCAAAGAGCTAGGTTCACGCCGAAGCTCCCTAGACCACCTCTTTGTGCCTTGGAAGGCATGATTCTCTCTCGAACTCACGACATACCGGCGGATCGTGATATCCTAGATGTGGATCGTGATATTCCGGAGGTCTTCCCAGAAGTATCACCAGGTTGTCACCTGACCGTGAAGTTGAGCTTATGTGTAAGCTGGTTCTCTGAACAACTCCCTTCTCCAAGAAAATCGTGCTGGATGCCCTGAATTATTCAGTCGAGCTTAACAACTTGGAAGAGTTAAAAGACCAAAAGCTCTAACTGATATAGTTCCTTCTCAATGGGATGTCTGGTTTGTCCGTGTTGAAGTGGGGTGGTATCTCCTCTGTGGTGATGCTAACCTACAACCTTTGATTTGAGTTGGGCTATCGTCAAATCAAACTCAGACCTACCTACCTGAATGTGTTAGGCTGACCAATACTTATGCCCGTTCGTGTGATAACTTCAGAACACCTACCTTGTGAGGTCGACCTTCTTGGAGTATCTAGATAAGTTGGCTGTTGAGCCCTCCCACTACATTCTTTCTCCTCCATGTTTGATTGGAAACTTGTTAGAACTAACCTTGTGTCGTCACAAGGCAAGGTTCTGGAAGTTAGAAGTGACTTTTCCTGGTTCACGTGCAATTGCTGAAAGATGTCGCCGTGGATCTGAGTGAATGGTCTGGTTCCTCGAATCATTTCAACTCGATCATGCATATACAGAATATTCCCGGGATGGTATGTTGTTACCTCTTATCCTTGGGAATTTCATCTATGCATCCAAGCCACTGATTGAATTGTTCCAGAAAGAGAGGAAGTCTGAGACTTCCTTGTCTGCTATGGTGTTTCCATCAAGGACTAAATCGTGTCTCGTTGCAAGTAAATCAAGTAGGGCAGCTGTCTTCTGACAAGTTGCTAATACTTGAGTTCCGCAATCTCGTTCCTCCTTGGAGTTAGACCTTCTAGTCCAGCTCCTGGGGTTCTAGCAAAAGTAATCCGGTGGTATCCGTGGCAACACCTCCTGATTCATACATGTTGAGTCTGAAGTATCTCTCTATCTAACCAGATCTGATTTGCAATCAGAAACGACGGTTGGTGATCCTCAAGAAGCTTGACCCGGGTCTAGAATATCAAGAAGTTTTCCCGATACTAACGTTCCCGGAGTTCCTAAAGTTCTCTTGGTCCATCTTCATGATCCTTCTCCCATGATCTGAAATGCTCCTCCGTGAGGAAGGTTCTACTCAAGCTATGTGGTAGAAGTTACCTCCTCATTCTGTTGAGAACTTGTTTAACGTTCGTCTTCCGAAATTCTAGGCCTTGTGCAAAGTTCATATTCTGAGTCTTTTGAGAAATCGTTGCCTACCGTCTGGAAACTGTGGGGACCCCGGACTAACTGTCCGATATACCCTTGTGCCTACATATCAGCGATCCCATGATCAGTGCGTCGCTGAAGCACAATTAAACTTGGTAACCAAAGAACATCCATACATACCGAATTTATTTACTTACTTGATGGAAGTGATCAGCTTCATCCGGTGCTCGCAGCGGAAATCACCAAATCAACGTGGAGCCCAAGTCACTTGCCAACCCTACAGGCAGCTGACTGGGAAGCGCCCTAGTTCGCATTGACGTCATTAACCACTTCTTCTTCGGACTGCTCTTCTTCAAGATCTGGCTAAGACAATAGCCAGGGACGAAACCAATATGAGTACATTTGAATGTACTCGCAAACTACCCCCGAAATGAGCATGCACTACTCCTTTTATTGTTTAGTTAAAACTTTGTTTTGAAATCTCTATACCTTTATTGAAAAAGGAAAGAAGTTTTTAGAACTTTTTCCATAAATCTGCTTTTGTAAGAAGTCTCGTTTAAAACGTTTTCCCGAAAATACATCTTTGTTGAAAAAGGTAAGAAGTCTCTTTTATAAGTATTTTCCCGGAAAATCACCCTTTGTTTATTTCTCCAAAACTCCTCCTTTTCCGACCAGAACCATTCCTGGTCAAATCAGTTTTCCAACAACCTTCTACCAACCCCTTGGTATAGTTGCATAAAACATTTTCCACCTTCAGGACACAAAACTTTGCACTTCTCGATCAGAGCCCCTCAGGGTCCTCCTCTTTTCCAGCAACCTCATACCGACTCGTCGGTATAGTTGCACAAATACAACATCTCCATTTTCCTTTTTAAATCTTAAACATTTCCAAAACTTGCACATGGTCAGAGCAGTTCTTTCCAACTGTCCATATCCGAGGACTCGGCTATTCGAATAGTTTTAACCCTCTGCAGAGGTAGCACGCTTTTCCCACACCCATCCGGTAACTCATCGTGTCAGCCACGTCCCGCCATACCAGGTGTATGCGAAGTTGAGTCACCGACCATAGCCTGTCCTTTGCTCATGCTAGTATAGGATCCTACCGCTACGAAACCGGTTCCATCGACACTTAAATCCAGCCCGTCGGAAACTAAGTGTGAGGACTTCGTAGTTCTGCCCGGCGACCCAAAGGTGGCGTCTTCAATCCTCTTTCTCCAATACACTCATACCGGCCTCCGGTAGACTTCTCTTAAGAGGACCCAGGTCAGGGGCAGGTCACCAAACCATCCCCTCATGGAACGAGGTCATCCTCGTTGTTGAGGCATCCAGTACTAATATGAGCAAACTATATGACTACGCCCTTTCCCATAGGTGGGTAAATGTGGTCGCACAGGGTATTGGTTGTTCTGTAAGTACAAGGACACAATGTGCATTTTTCATAAACATCACCATTCACCATTTCTCCATTTCCACACCGACATCTCGGTATTCCACAACCCCACAAGTATTTTCAAAGGAGTTTTGAGTAAACAATATTTTTCCCATCCTATAGTTTGGAAAAGAAATTCCAGCTAGTATCTCCATATAGGGTGTCAAAATAATATACTTGTAATTTGGAAAAGGGTTTTCAAAATCATATCTTTTGTGGCAAACACCACATAAATCACTTATGCTCTTTATAAGTAAAACATGTGAATCAAAATAGATGTATATAGATGCAAGCTCAGAGAATAGCTTGCCTGATTTCAGCATGATGTTCCTGGACTTCTCCTCATTGATCAAAGAAATAAACTCTCATCGTTCTCCGATAAATCCTTTCCAAATACCACCCCGGTAGCGTTCATCTCTAGCGTCGCAACATGAAAATAAAACAACACGCAATAAGCAACCCAAACCACAAGTGGTATACCAACAAGTAATCACACCACAAGCATCAAACTAAACATTCAAGCAACAACTAAGATCTACATTTACAAGGGCATTATACTAATCGGGAGTATAACACCATACACATGCCAAAACAAGAGGGCACAAGGACATCCCCAATTAGAGGTACTTTCTCTAATCAGGAAATACTTCAGACAAAAGTTAAACTACCAATTAATCTTGGTAATTCCAAAATATCTCACCAAGTTAAGGTGGAGACATTCACAAGACACTCACGCTAGTACTCAACTCAAAGACCATCAAGTTCATCAAGCAATGCAAACATGCTACTCACACCAACATGTCTAACAAATACCACTAACAGTACTAACATATTATACATGATATACAATGATAACATGCAAGCAACAGAACCACAACAATCATTAACTAGCAAGGCATACATTTAAATCACACACAAAATTCTCACATTAAAATAAATAAGCATAGCAATTCTTAATTACTAGAGGAAAAATTATATAGGGAATAAAAATCTAACAAATACATGATTCACAAATAGTTCTCCTAATATGCTAATAAAAATAGGGGAACATGTCACAACAGTGGATTACCACCCTGCACATGCTAGGAAACATTTTTATAACAATAAGTTATAACACAACAATTAATAAATGTCTAATAAAAATAGGCAGAAAAGACCTAAACCTTATAATTAGCACCACAGTCAATCAATGACTCCTAAATTCAAACCAATTTAGGGAGATGTTCTCCTACACATATAGAAGACAGAACAATTGGATTTATTCCAAAATTCAACTTCTAAAAATCTACAAAAATCACCAAAGAGCTACTGGTGTGTTTTTAAGAATGAATAAAACTTCTGTTTTAGGTTTCATCTGCATGCAAGGCCAACAGATCTGGAAAGGTAGCATTTCAACCTATCCAGAGAATTTTAGTTTGCAAATTTTGGAGTTATAAAACTCTAGATATTAAATAATTAGTGCAAAACATACTTCTTATAAGATTAAATCTAGATGGCACTCAGAATCCTATTTTTGCACACAGCCAGTTCTACCTAATTAAGAAAACACATAGGAACTCTACAAAATTTGCCTCACTCAAATATCTATCACAGATTTATCACAAATGAATTAAAGCTTCACTGTAAAATTAAACAGGAAATAAAACAGATAAATAGATCTACTGGAAAAAAGACAGACGGGCCAGATCTGGCCCAGATCCGGCCGAGAAACGCAGAGGCGGCCCAGCAAGCGGCCCATGTGCGAAACGAATCGGTACGGGCTTCTTCTTCTTCCTCGTCGACGCGCACGGCGGTGAGGCGAGCAGGGAGCACGGCGAGGACGGCGTCGGCTCTCCGGTGAACCTGGGAAGAAACGGCGAGGTTCATGAGAAAGAGCGCGACGAGGGGAGCACATAGACATGAAAATGGCGGAGGGAGATGGACGAGGTTGCTCGCGAGCTTCCCGGCGATGCGGCGGTCGGAGAGGAAAAGGATGAGTACGGCGGCGACGATCCTGGGCTCAAATCTTCGATTCCTCGCACGGAGAGGGAGAGGACGACGCGTAGATGCCGATGGTGGTCTTCGATCTATGTGGGGCGGCTTGAATCGCCGGCGAGGCGCGACGGCGAGCTTCGGCTGGGGTTCGGGTTCATGGAAGAAAATGAGAGAGGGAGAGAGTGGAGGAAATGAGTGAGGGGGTGAGGGAGCAGAGGGGAGCGTGCTTCTTATCTTCTCCTCCTCAGCAAGGAGGGATGGGGCCACGGCATTGACGATGAGGAGAGCACGGCAGCGAGGTGAACACGGCGACGGGGAGCACGGCAGCGTGCGGGAGGTGTCACGGTGTCCAGGGCGCAGTGCGGAGGTGACGGGAGAGAGCAGAGCAGTCAGAGGCCAGCTTCGCGAGGGAGAGGAGCACGGCGAGCGGCGACCACGGCAACGCCGGCGTGGGGAGCACGGCGCCGTGCCGGGCAGCGTGCTGCTACAGAGGTCAACGAAGTTTTTGCAAAACGCCCCCTGAACTTGTTTTTCCACTCACAGATAGGTCCTTGTCTCTTTCTTTTATTTTTTTTTTTTTTAAATCAGTAGGGTTTCCGGAATTTAAATGAGGTGCTTAAACATTTTACAAAAATCAGAGAAAATTCATGTAGCCTCCCATATACATGAGGAAGCTCCACAAAAATTGGTTTTACAAAATAAAATGTTTTGCTCCATTTTTGTTCATAGGATTTAAATAAAGCATTTTTGGAAAATAATATTTTGATACTCCTTTAATATTTTAAAACCAGTGATAAAATATTGTGTTGAACTTTTGGAACTTCCTTGACCAATAAGGTAGCTTCAAAATAATTTATCTTTTCATAGAGGGAAAATTGGTTTGGAGGAAATAGAGAATTTGGGAGGGAATTTAATTATGAAGATCATTTTTTTTTAACTCATGACCTTCATTTCCTTTTTGATAAAAGAATGGAGGGGTTTGTTTTAAATCAACAAGTAGGTTTACTTGAGGAGGGAGTGATATGAAGTGGGGATGATTATTAGTTCATCTCACTCCTAGAATTTCGATAAAGAAAACATAATTGTTTTCATGGAATAGAGGAATAGATAGAGAGGGAATTTCAATAAGATCATTTCTTGGAATCAAGATTTGATTTGAGGGTGTAAGTAATTATAGAGGTCTTGTTTTGTTTTCAAGTCATATTACAAATTGGTGGTCAAGTTTGTTTTACTTTAGGATTGAGCACAACTTGGGGAATTATCCTCACAAGCAAACAATCATAACAATCACAATATTACAATATCAATAACACAAATCAAATCATACAAGGTAATCATACCGCACTTTTCATAATTAACAATACTATCTTGAAAGTGATCACACTTAATTATGACAAGATGATGGGTAGGAAATGTCTCACCTCATATCTTAATAGTTTTCAAAAAGGTTTGATAAAGAGAAATATGTGGAGTAATATATTTCCCACTAGTGTTATTTTCAATTGGAGTGGAAACTTAGTAGTTTTAAAAATAGGAATTGTAAAAATATCAAGGTTGAAGAATAGATAGGAGATATCAACTGAATCTCCATATTCTTGGAAACACATAATTTTGGAAATACTTTTACTGTCTCAATTTAAAGGATATTTTATTTGTTGCTAAAACCAATTCATTATTGAAATAGACTTTTGGCCAAACTAGGAATGGAAAAGATATAGGGAATATATTCTTGTCATAACATGGTCACCAGAGTTGTGAATATATTTTTACTTAGGTTGATTTCTTGAGTTGACATTTACTAGTCAATCAACTTAAACATTCAAGTCACACAAGGTTAAACAGAACCATTTAAAGGAAAACACAATCATTAGTGAAGTAATTCAAAAAGTTTTTGTTGGTTCTGAATTTTGGGTCTTATTTATTCTTATTATAAATTTGGGATGTTACAAATCCTTCCCCCCTTAAAATAAATCTCGTCCTCGAGATTTGTCCGGGGGTACAGGGGAGTACGAGGGCACGGGTTTTGGAAAATACAGGGTTGGCTTTTACACAAAATATTTGTGCCGCCAATAATTGGCTCCTAGACACAGGGGGAGTTGGATTATCCAGAGGGATTTATTTTGCAAAGGATACTGGGAAAGCGAGGGACACGATTTAGAATAAAGGATATAAGAACACGGGGTTCAACCGCTTACTCACTGACGTGTGGGACCAAGGTCCACCTGACAGTCTCTCCTTCCCTTTCTCCTCTTCTTCCTCCTTGCTCACCCTAGCTTCGCACCCGTCCACCTCTTAGTGCGCGAAGCACTCTCCTGCGGTACTGCTGCGCGTGCGGTCCGTCGATGCAGCGGCAGACACGGCTTTAGGACACGACGCCTATGGTTTCGCGCCATTAAGGCGAGTACTGCTCGGGATTCCTCTTCCTTCCCTCGTAAAGCGGTGTCGAGGAGCGGCATCCGAGCTCCGCTATAAATCGGAAATCTCCGAGGCTTTTCTCCCCCTCATCTCCACCATGGGTTTTATTCACGCCTTTTTCAAAGCCTATTACGAGATGTTGGAGAGAGCGGGTTTCATCGAGCAGGTCATCATCGTCGTGCTCTTTGGGATCTCGTCGTCGGTGGTGACCGCACTGCTGTTTGCGGCGGTGGTCGTCTTGACCCTTGGCTTCTGCAGTTGGTGGGCTGACGCGGGTGGTGAGGCTGCGGCAGTGGTGCCAGCTGCAATGGAGGAGCACGCGGCGGTGGTGGAGCAAGTTGTGGTGGAGGAACCAGCTGCAGTGCCGGTGGATGAGGTGGCAGATCTTCCTGCTGGAGGTGAGCCGGCTGCTCGGGTCGTTTATCGCCGTCGCGCGACTCGCGACTCGGCTTCGGGTGAGCCAGGCTCCTCCTCCGGTGGCGTCCTGGAGCTCGAGAGGGAGTAGGAGTCTCTGGGGTGCCGTTGCATCCGTGCGGAATACTGGCAGTGTTCTTCGTAGGAGTAGAATTTGTATCCTCTGTTTGCTTCTGTACTGAACTTAGTTGATGTATCCACTTTGCCTCCTTAAGTGAGACTTGTATCTCTGAATTTTCCTTAGTAGTAATAGATCTGATCTTGCAGCACAGATAGGAGGTAGAGGTACTAGAATAGTCTTGCTTTAGTGAGAAAATATATTTTTAGGAAATAACACTGCATTATATGGTACCAACCATTTGCAGTGGTAGCATAACATTTCAATCACATAGGTTGAACACAACAACTAAAACACCCTACAAGAAATCCTTCTGTGTTCCAGCGAGCATTGACACTCAGCAAGCATTCTACGGCTTGTGAGAGTTATATCTCGTGGAGGGCTCGGGCCCTTTCTCTAACATGCGGGGCACACAAGGTTCATATTGGGTGAGGAACCTTGTGAAGAAGGCATGTAGGAGACCATACAAAATAATTTGCATACTACGAAATAGTCCCATTCAAAGTTTGCATTAATTCACAGGGGGAGGTATATGCGTCTGGGGTCACATATACGGTTCCTGGTTTAAGTGATCTGTTGTTTCTTTGAAAACCTTTACTGAAGAAAGAGCATGACATTCCATCAGGTGTCAACCAAATGGTTAACAAGATGATAAGAACACCAAGTTTTTTTTTTTTTTTTTTTTGGGCTGATTTGACATCAACCGGGGAACAGACAACAACCTTGCATGACAAGAAACACGAGAAAAACAAACAACAAACAACCATCCTCCTACTTCTTACCTACCAACATACAAGCGTCACTCAGGCTAACTAAACAGAGGTTCTACTCTGCTTGACGGCCTCTGGTTGTCGGTGGAGCGTGGGCGAGACGAAGGGTGGTGTCCACGTCTCCATCTTTCACGGGGTGGGGAACTACAGGTACGCCTTCGAGGATTACACCTCGCTCTTGGGGTTGCTGCTGAGCTCGGGCTAAAACTTGTGCTACAGATGCATCAAGGCTGTGGTCCAGCAAATCATCTGGGAACGGTCGTCCTGACTCCTGAGCTTGCACATGATTGAAAGTGGGTGGGTTCCTTGCTCGACTCAGTTCCAGGTGGGCTCGACCAAGGTGGCGCCTTGTGATTATGAGTTCCGCCATCAGGGAATGGAGGAGTCTTGTCATGGAGGCTCCATAGGTGACCAGGGTGATTACGGCAGGATCGACTTCTCTTTCAATGGGAATTTGAGCAGGCTCCTCTCCAAGCGGAGGAGTGACGGGGAGAAGGTGAAAAGCTCGACTCTGCGCCATCGCCGGTTCCGAGTACCGGAGACGGACAAGGCCTTCCCAGGCTGCTACCTGGAGGGCTTGATCTAGGGTGGGCATGCTCCTTCCATGAATCAAGTAGGCCTGACTTGTGCCCAACGGACACGAGTTAAGGTGCACGTCGGCTTGGAATTCACTCCCGGCAGGCGAGAGGGAGTTCTCGAACACCACATATCGGGGGCGAGCAGGGTTACCAAGAAAATGGCAGACGGCCTTCCAAAGCATCAGTGGAAACCCGCCATGATCTTCGGCAGTGGTTTCCAGAATGACCCGGGGGTTTGCCATTGGGGGGGGGCTTTGGCTCGGGAGAAAGGATAAGAACACGGGATTCCTGCCTCAGGAGAGTTGGGTTGCTATGGACGGTGAGTGAGGGTGGGTATAGATGGCAGATGGAACGGGACCTTATATAGGCTAGGTTGTGTCGGCTCCTTTCTATGGAAAAACCTGGTGAGCGTCTCTCAGGTAGTGGGGACAAGTCTTACTGTACTCTACTGTGAACCGACGCCTGGCCATGCCGGTTAGGCAGGGATGGGTCAAATCCGTTGACTCACTGTAGGGGAACGTCACAAACAAACAATAAACACACAAGGTATACGTAGTACCGGTGTACGCCTAATACTCGTGGTAGTGGGTAGTATACTAAAGTTCCCTAGGGGCCTTTGTTATAAATAGTTGATGAAGTCTCCATTTCATCACCTCGGGCTTCAGCTGGAATACTTGAGATTGGGGTTGCAACTGGAGTAGAATGGTTGACGTTGAACGAAAGTCTTCAGAAGTCTCTTGCTTTGTTGATATCGATGAGCTTGGCGTTTGTAGATCAACCACCTTGATGTTGAATATTCAAAATGGGGGCTTCTTCTCGTAGGGGTTAACTAATTAGGTCTCCTTTGGGTTCATCGTCAAGTATTTTGAACAGGTACAAGAGAGTAGAAAAATTCTTGGAAAATCTTAAGATAGAAGGGTAAGACTCGGAAATATTTGAGAAGATGAGAAAGTGGGAGTCATTTTTGGACTTCCCTAGATAAGGATATATTTTTGGTATTAATATATTTTTAACAAAATATTTTCCTTCCTAACTAACGTCCATGCTAACTAAGGTCTGTTACAGTCAGGATGGCTCTGATACCAAGTCTGTGGGGGACCCCGGACTAACTGTCCGACATACCCTTGTGCCTACATATCAGCGATCCCATGATCAGTGCGTCGCTGAAGCACAATTAAACTTGGTAACCAAAGAACATCCATACATACCGAATTTATTTACTTACTTGATGGAAGTGATCAGCTGCATCCGGTGCTCGCAGCGGAAATCACCAAATCAACGTGGAGCCCAAGTCACTTGCCAACCCTACAGGCAGCTGACTGGGAAGCGCCCTAGTTCGCATTGACGTCATTAACCACTTCTTCTTCGGACTGCTCTTCTTCAAGATCTGGCTAAGACAATAGCCAGGGACGAAACCAATATGAGTACATTTGAATGTACTCGCAAACTACCCCCGAAATGAGCATGCACTACTCCTTTTATTGTTTAGTTAAAACTTTGTTTTGAAATCTCTATACCTTTATTGAAAAAGGAAAGAAGTTTTTAGAACTTTTTCCATAAATCTGCTTTTGTAAGAAGTCTCGTTTAAAACGTTTTCCCGAAAATACATCTTTGTTGAAAAAGGTAAGAAGTCTCTTTTATAAGTATTTTCCCGGAAAATCACCCTTTGTTTATTTCTCCAAAACTCCTCCTTTTCCGACCAGAACCATTCCTGGTCAAATCAGTTTTCCAACAACCTTCTACCAACCCCTTGGTATAGTTGCATAAAACATTTTCCACCTTCAGGACACAAAACTTTGCACTTCTCGATCAGAGCCCCTCAGGGTCCTCCTCTTTTCCAGCAACCTCATACCGACTCGTCGGTATAGTTGCACAAATACAACATCTCCATTTTCCTTTTTAAATCTTAAACATTTCCAAAACTTGCACATGGTCAGAGCAGTTCTTTCCAACTGTCCATATCCGAGGACTCGGCTATTCGAATAGTTTTAACCCTCTGCAGAGGTAGCACGCTTTTCCCACACCCATCCGGTAACTCATCGTGTCAGCCACGTCCCGCCATACCAGGTGTATGCGAAGTTGAGTCACCGACCATAGCCTGTCCTTTGCTCATGCTAGTATAGGATCCTACCGCTACGAAACCGGTTCCATCGACACTTAAATCCAGCCCGTCGGAAACTAAGTGTGAGGACTTCGTAGTTCTGCCCGGCGACCCAAAGGTGGCGTCTTCAATCCTCTTTCTCCAATACACTCATACCGGCCTCCGGTAGACTTCTCTTAAGAGGACCCAGGTCAGGGGCAGGTCACCAAACCATCCCCTCATGGAACGAGGTCATCCTCGTTGTTGAGGCATCCAGTACTAATATGAGCAAACTATATGACTACGCCCTTTCCCATAGGTGGGTAAATGTGGTCGCACAGGGTATTGGTTGTTCTGTAAGTACAAGGACACAATGTGCATTTTTCATAAACATCACCATTCACCATTTCTCCATTTCCACACCGACATCTCGGTATTCCACAACCCCACAAGTATTTTCAAAGGAGTTTTGAGTAAACAATATTTTTCCCATCCTATAGTTTGGAAAAGAAATTCCAGCTAGTATCTCCATATAGGGTGTCAAAATAATATACTTGTAATTTGGAAAAGGGTTTTCAAAATCATATCTTTTGTGGCAAACACCACATAAATCACTTATGCTCTTTATAAGTAAAACATGTGAATCAAAATAGATGTATATAGATGCAAGCTCAGAGAATAGCTTGCCTGATTTCAGCATGATGTTCCTGGACTTCTCCTCATTGATCAAAGAAATAAACTCTCATCGTTCTCCGATAAATCCTTTCCAAATACCACCCCGGTAGCGTTCATCTCTAGCGTCGCAACATGAAAATAAAACAACACGCAATAAGCAACCCAAACCACAAGTGGTATACCAACAAGTAATCACACCACAAGCATCAAACTAAACATTCAAGCAACAACTAAGATCTACATTTACAAGGGCATTATACTAATCGGGAGTATAACACCATACACATGCCAAAACAAGAGGGCACAAGGACATCCCCAATTAGAGGTACTTTCTCTAATCAGGAAATACTTCAGACAAAAGTTAAACTACCAATTAATCTTGGTAATTCCAAAATATCTCACCAAGTTAAGGTGGAGACATTCACAAGACACTCACGCTAGTACTCAACTCAAAGACCATCAAGTTCATCAAGCAATGCAAACATGCTACTCACACCAACATGTCTAACAAATACCACTAACAGTACTAACATATTATACATGATATACAATGATAACATGCAAGCAACAGAACCACAACAATCATTAACTAGCAAGGCATACATTTAAATCACACACAAAATTCTCACATTAAAATAAATAAGCATAGCAATTCTTAATTACTAGAGGAAAAATTATATAGGGAATAAAAATCTAACAAATACATGATTCACAAATAGTTCTCCTAATATGCTAATAAAAATAGGGGAACATGTCACAACAGTGGATTACCACCCTGCACATGCTAGGAAACATTTTTATAACAATAAGTTATAACACAACAATTAATAAATGTCTAATAAAAATAGGCAGAAAAGACCTAAACCTTATAATTAGCACCACAGTCAATCAATGACTCCTAAATTCAAACCAATTTAGGGAGATGTTCTCCTACACATATAGAAGACAGAACAATTGGATTTATTCCAAAATTCAACTTCTAAAAATCTACAAAAATCACCAAAGAGCTACTGGTGTGTTTTTAAGAATGAATAAAACTTCTGTTTTAGGTTTCATCTGCATGCAAGGCCAACAGATCTGGAAAGGTAGCATTTCAACCTATCCAGAGAATTTTAGTTTGCAAATTTTGGAGTTATAAAACTCTAGATATTAAATAATTAGTGCAAAACATACTTCTTATAAGATTAAATCTAGATGGCACTCAGAATCCTATTTTTGCACACAGCCAGTTCTACCTAATTAAGAAAACACATAGGAACTCTACAAAATTTGCCTCACTCAAATATCTATCACAGATTTATCACAAATGAATTAAAGCTTCACTGTAAAATTAAACAGGAAATAAAACAGATAAATAGATCTACTGGAAAAAAGACAGACGGGCCAGATCTGGCCCAGATCCGGCCGAGAAACGCAGAGGCGGCCCAGCAAGCGGCCCATGTGCGAAACGAATCGGTACGGGCTTCTTCTTCTTCCTCGTCGACGCGCACGGCGGTGAGGCGAGCAGGGAGCACGGCGAGGACGGCGTCGGCTCTCCGGTGAACCTGGGAAGAAACGGCGAGGTTCATGAGAAAGAGCGCGACGAGGGGAGCACATAGACATGAAAATGGCGGAGGGAGATGGACGAGGTTGCTCGCGAGCTTCCCGGCGATGCGGCGGTCGGAGAGGAAAAGGATGAGTACGGCGGCGACGATCCTGGGCTCAAATCTTCGATTCCTCGCACGGAGAGGGAGAGGACGACGCGTAGATGCCGATGGTGGTCTTCGATCTATGTGGGGCGGCTTGAATCGCCGGCGAGGCGCGACGGCGAGCTTCGGCTGGGGTTCGGGTTCATGGAAGAAAATGAGAGAGGGAGAGAGTGGAGGAAATGAGTGAGGGGGTGAGGGAGCAGAGGGGAGCGTGCTTCTTATCTTCTCCTCCTCAGCAAGGAGGGATGGGGCCACGGCATTGACGATGAGGAGAGCACGGCAGCGAGGTGAACACGGCGACGGGGAGCACGGCAGCGTGCGGGAGGTGTCACGGTGTCCAGGGCGCAGTGCGGAGGTGACGGGAGAGAGCAGAGCAGTCAGAGGCCAGCTTCGCGAGGGAGAGGAGCACGGCGAGCGGCGACCACGGCAACGCCGGCGTGGGGAGCACGGCGCCGTGCCGGGCAGCGTGCTGCTACAGAGGTCAACGAAGTTTTTGCAAAACGCCCCCTGAACTTGTTTTTCCACTCACAGATAGGTCCTTGTCTCTTTCTTTTATTTCTTTTTTTTTTAAATCAGTAGGGTTTCCGGAATTTAAATGAGGTGCTTAAACATTTTACAAAAATCAGAGAAAATTCATGTAGCCTCCCATATACATGAGGAAGCTCCACAAAAATTGGTTTTACAAAATAAAATGTTTTGCTCCATTTTTGTTCATAGGATTTAAATAAAGCATTTTTGGAAAATAATATTTTGATACTCCTTTAATATTTTAAAACCAGTGATAAAATATTGTGTTGAACTTTTGGAACTTCCTTGACCAATAAGGTAGCTTCAAAATAATTTATCTTTTCATAGAGGGAAAATTGGTTTGGAGGAAATAGAGAATTTGGGAGGGAATTTAATTATGAAGATCATTTTTTTTTAACTCATGACCTTCATTTCCTTTTTGATAAAAGAATGGAGGGGTTTGTTTTAAATCAACAAGTAGGTTTACTTGAGGAGGGAGTGATATGAAGTGGGGATGATTATTAGTTCATCTCACTCCTAGAATTTCGATAAAGAAAACATAATTGTTTTCATGGAATAGAGGAATAGATAGAGAGGGAATTTCAATAAGATCATTTCTTGGAATCAAGATTTGATTTGAGGGTGTAAGTAATTATAGAGGTCTTGTTTTGTTTTCAAGTCATATTACAAATTGGTGGTCAAGTTTGTTTTACTTTAGGATTGAGCACAACTTGGGGAATTATCCTCACAAGCAAACAATCATAACAATCACAATATTACAATATCAATAACACAAATCAAATCATACAAGGTAATCATACCGCACTTTTCATAATTAACAATACTATCTTGAAAGTGATCACACTTAATTATGACAAGATGATGGGTAGGAAATGTCTCACCTCATATCTTAATAGTTTTCAAAAAGGTTTGATAAAGAGAAATATGTGGAGTAATATATTTCCCACTAGTGTTATTTTCAATTGGAGTGGAAACTTAGTAGTTTTAAAAATAGGAATTGTAAAAATATCAAGGTTGAAGAATAGATAGGAGATATCAACTGAATCTCCATATTCTTGGAAACACATAATTTTGGAAATACTTTTACTGTCTCAATTTAAAGGATATTTTATTTGTTGCTAAAACCAATTCATTATTGAAATAGACTTTTGGCCAAACTAGGAATGGAAAAGATATAGGGAATATATTCTTGTCATAACATGGTCACCAGAGTTGTGAATATATTTTTACTTAGGTTGATTTCTTGAGTTGACATTTACTAGTCAATCAACTTAAACATTCAAGTCACACAAGGTTAAACAGAACCATTTAAAGGAAAACACAATCATTAGTGAAGTAATTCAAAAAGTTTTTGTTGGTTCTGAATTTTGGGTCTTATTTATTCTTATTATAAATTTGGGATGTTACAGAAACCTCTTATCACTCTCCTGTTACTTCCATGTGCCTTCGATTCATCACATCAAGAGTTGATTGAGGTCTCATCCTAAGTTCTACTATGAGGTACTTGATAGTGGTATCTTCACCAAGATTCATCTCTCCGGAAAGGTTTCCTTCTTTCCTATGGTGTACGTGGTAGTGACCTCGAAATGAAGCCGAAGAAGATCTTCAGGATGCCCTCGATCAACCTCTTCAAGAAAGAAGCCACCCGAAGAGAGAAGATCGTGTAGTACCGTTGTAACCCTTTTCCCTCTTTCCTACTCTTAGAATCTCGGGACGAGATTCCTGTAAGGAGGGTAGAGTTGTAACAGCCCAAAGTTCAGAACCTAAAAACCCGAATAAAATTTCCACTTTTTGTTTGCATTGCATCATGGCATACTCATTTAAATTGCTTAAGTTGAATAAAGCAACACTTGGAAATTTAAAACAAAGGAAGCAAATCCTTCCCAAAAATTTGCAAAACCAAATACATTACTCAAATTGGCAAAACCAATTGTTCTTGAGTTCCCAAATTGTCCAGGAAGCTCAAGGATATTCTGTAAATAATTGTCAAAGGAAATTTCCTGTCATACAAAGAAATAAATTTGAGACTTCAAAATTGGTTCAATTCAATTCTATTTTTGAAACCAAGTAAGCTTTCCAAAATTCAAATTAAAATCATGGGGAGCTTCAATATTATTGTGAGAGCCTCCATGAATATTTTCATTATTTTGGAAATGCTCAAATACTCCAAATAATTATATTTTTGGAGATTATTAGAAATGACCTTTTTCGAACCCTATGAACAATTGGTGTTCAAAACTTTTTATTTTTAATCGCCAATTTTTGTGGAGCTTCTAACTAGTAGGGAGAGGCTACACAAATATTTGCACATTTTTCTAAAATGTTTTTGTGCCCCATTTAATTACCTAAAGTGCTACTGGTTTCTAAAGAAGAATTGGAAAAAGGACCGATCTGTGATAGCAGAAAGTCTGCCAGGGGGTTCCCAGAAAAATGTCGTCACCTTCCTCCCTGTAGCGACCGTGCCCGCACTGCCGACGCCGTCGAACCAGCTCGCCACGGTCGCTATGCCGCTGTGCTCCCCGCCCCGTGGATAAGAAGACTGCCGATGTTGTCCTCTCTCTCTCTCCCCACTCGCTTCGCCGCGCACCTGCTCCCCTGCTCCTCTTCCCCTTTCTGTTCTTCCCACGGACCGGAAGCGGAGCTCGAGCTCGCCGTCGTTGAGCCGCCGATTGGAGCGCCCCCGTCCAGATCGAGCCCAGCCGTTAGCTGCGCCGTGTCGTCCTCGTCCTCCCCGTGTGAGGAATCGTCGCGGGAGGCCCGGACTCGCCGCCGCCGTCCCGGTTTTCCCCGCCTCCGGCCGCGGCACGACGAACACGTTGCCGCCGTGTCCGGCCATCCCCGTCCCCGCCACGAGCAGAAACGGCCTGAGGGTGAGCTGCTCGCCTCCTTCCCCTCTCCTTCCTCTCCCTTCGCTCGCTCTCTCGCGCGTTCGCTCGCCGCAGCCACGCGCCACCGTGCCGCGGTCACCGCTGTCGCCGGAGAACTTCGTCGCCCTTTTCTTCTCCCGCGTGCCCGGTCGTGCACCCGGCTGAAACCGGCCTAAAGGCCGCTTCGCTCGGGCCTCTACTTGGCCTTGGGCCCGGCCCAAACCGGCCTGACGGCCGGACGTTTCTGTCACTAGCCCGGTCCTCCAACCGGCCCAACCGGGCCACAGGCCGGCCCATCTACAGTTTAAATTTTCCTTTTTGGAAAATAAAACAATTTTAAACAATTCATAACTATTTGAATCTTGCTCCAAATTTAGCAAATCAAATATCAAATTGTTCAGAAAAACAATACCTAGCTATTGGTAACATTGCCATGCTCTTTTGAGTAAATGTTTTTGCCTTTATTTAGGAAACCCTAAAATGGCTTAAATACTACCTATTTCGGGAAATTCATAATTTGTGAAATAATTAACCAAAATTTGTGAATAAAATATCAAATTGATCAACATGTCAAATGCTATCCAATCATGCTAATCTCACATCATGATTACAAATAATTATTTGATGTTATTCATAAATTGATTAAAGGATTTAAATTCGAATAATTATTTAATTCACTAATTATTCATCGGAACTCGGGAAATTACAAGTGAGGTACCAATTTGTTCGGGAGAACAAAACCTATCCATTCATGCCATGTTCATGCATATTTGAGCCACTTCTTGGTAATGTGATAATGGATGAACAATGTGGTCATTAAGCTAAATATGGGGTTGCTCCCAAATAATTGCACTAATTATTTGGCTCTCCATTTAATGTTGCTAAATAAACTAAACGATGCTATCGTTGCAGAAACTTGTCATGACATCATTTTTGTTTGTGCATTGCATTGTTACACCTGTGTGGTGATTGATTTGTTCTTCCGTGTTATGTTTCGATAGATCAAGCCGTCGGGGTTACTCCACAATACCCGAAGATCCGTACTACTCGCCGTATCAACAAGGCAAGCGTAATCCCCCCTCTGAGCATATCTTATCCTATTTTCCGCAATTATTTTCTCCACTATAATATTGCATGCGGTTCCAAATGTCATTTTCTGTTTGGAGTAGAGTATCCTACAGTTGCATTAAATCCCCTATGCCAATTACCTGTTTCCCCTCCTAATACCATAGGTTTGTATGGTTGGCCATGAAATAATTACTATGCTATGCAAATGCTTAGCCATGCTTAGTGAAATGCCTAGTTGTACTATGGTTGGTACATGCTGGAAACAGGTGTTGACTTGTGACAGTAAATGATGGTGGAGAAGTGTGGTGATGGATAATAAAATGCTTAAAGGTGGGGATGAGAGGCCACATGGGATGTGGTGGGTTGTCTCGTTCTCGCCGCCTAAGTGCGAGTTCTCGCCTACGAGCCAAGTTGAGCGTGCAACCATGCGTGGGCATATGGAACCTCGTCGACCGACTAACTTGTGGCGGACTAGCCGAGGGTCCTCTAGTTTGGCTTTCCATTTGCGCGTGCGTTGAGGATGGTGGCCAAGACTGAGATGAGGATGGTTGTGTCAGGAAAATAAGTGGCCGCGGGACAGGGTGCGAGAAGGTACCTCTTGTCCTACCGCCACTGATGATCCTTGGATAGTCTTAAGCGAGGTAAAGGTTGTAGCCGTTTCACACTCAGCCAGCTTTCCCCGGAAGAGAGCTAATGTCTGGCAATGAGTCTGTCGGTACGCATGGATAAGGAGCTGGGAGGTCCCTCGCGGAACCTGGCGACTTTCACATTGTACACCCCTGCAGGGATAAATCTTTTCGAAAAGCCGTGTCCACGGTTATGGACGACTTGGTGACGGATTCAGAGATCATAGAATAACTTGAACGGAATGATTAAAAACTGGGTACTAGAGGTACCACTCACAAATGCAAGGTGAGCTTCCTCGAGGGTGATTCGGGGAGGTGCCTTTGTTGAACAGGTACAGTGGTGATGGTTATGATGGAAATGGTTACCAGAAAAGAGTTACTTCTTACCCCTTTTTCAAATAATCTGATTAGTCGATGCCATGGAGTTGTGTTTTATAAATAAAATCAGCTTTATGCAAAACAGCCATAAAACCTTTGAAAGCCAATCAGGGAGCATATATTAGCTCTTAATCTTGCGAGTTCGTCGAACTCAACGTCGTTTGCTTATTTTCAGGAGAGGACTTCACCGACCTCGAAGGTGGGTTCTTTGTGGACGTCGACGAGTAGTCTGGGGTTCCCAGGTGGCAGCTTGGGACATCTCGGAATAGCTGGCGTTGTGATGTTTATTTGTAGGCCTCTTAGGCCATATATTTGGATCTTGTTGTTTAGAACAACGCCCTTCGCTTCCGCATGTTGTAATGTTGGGTCTGTGACCTCTGTTTGTCTTTTGCTATCTTTCTCTATTATAAGAGTTGCTTATATTGTTTTGTGTCGTAGAGTCTGTGAGGTGCCAGTTGTTCCACAAGTCTTGATCTCTCTATTATGCTTTGATAGTGTGTCTGGTGGTATTGGATAACCGGAGACACAGTATCACTGTATAACAGTCGGGTCGGGGCGCTACAGTAATGGCTCACCTTATTTTTCTCATGCCCTCGTACAATGTAAGGTGTCACGATTCCACTATGAGGTGCTGTTGAGAGCGGTCACAAAACACGTACAAATTGACCGCCCAAAACCCTAACCCTGGTGCAATCTAAACAACTTAATTGGAGGTTACCCAAACTCGCCCAAAGCTAAGATAGAACCAATTGTACCATCGATAAATATGTTTCTCATATGTGTATGCCTATATGGTCATATACTCATATTAATTAGTGGTAAGATTTTAGTTATCCTGCCAATAATATTTTTGACATCGAAAGACTTAATGATGTCACCACCAAAAGTTCTTTCCACGTAACCTTCCGCTAACAATTTAAGAGCACCAAGTTTTCAAGCAGTGAATATGAATCAAAAGTCTCCCTAAAATAATTGATATAAGTCATAGAAACAAATGCTTTGACTGCAACTGTGTGGCATCGATCGATTGCAAACCAAAAGAACAAAGAATGGAAAGCACAATTTGTTCATATCCAAACCTGACAAAGAACAACAAAAAAAGCAGAAAATTGAAACAAAAGGAGGGGCATTCCGAGAATTGAACTCGGGACCTCTCGCACCCTAAGCGAGAATCATACCACTAGACCAAATGCCCTTAGTTGCCTAATTACTTCTTGTACGCTACTTATCCCCAAAATGCGTTCTCGTAAAACTATGGAATGAAAGCAACCGCGGAGATCTTTCCACGCCCTAATCCTTCTTCCTTCTTCCTGATCTCCTTCCCATGGAGATGGAGCTCGACGCCGCCCAAAACCCTAACCCCGACCCTCCCATCTCCGCCTACTACCAGACGCGCGCGGACCACCACGCCGTCGTTTCCAGCGACTGGCTCGCCCACGCCGTCGCTGCCGCCTCCTCCGTCTCCGATGCCGACACCAACGCCGAGACCGCCCTTCCCCCCTCCCCCGGGAGCAACGGCGGCGGCGTCATCGAGGAGTTCAACTTCTGGCGCCGCAAGCCCGAGGCCGCGGAGGCCGTCGCCGCCATCATGGCGCTCACCGCCGTCATCCGATCCAGCAGAGCCACCACCATGATGGAGCTCGAGATCGAGCTCAAGAAGGCTTCCGACATGCTCAAGGTCTCGAAATCCCTGCTTGTTTCCTTCATACGGATTCCATGTGCTTGTTCCGATTGCTGTATGCTATAGTATTCCACTGAGATTGCTGCACATCTAAATATTTAGTGTCGAAAAGATATAATATGAAATGCAGAATATGTTACTTCCACTTTGCTGTGATGTAATATCTGCCGATATTTGCGGTGGCCTTGGAAATAAAGTCCCTTCTGCAATGGCATAAGATTGATTAGGTGTGTATATGTATGTGAGTGGCACGCACAAAACTCCAACCATCAAATTCTCTCGAGTCATATTGGGGTTCATCACAAGTTGATGATGTTTAATGATTTATTGATTAGGTTGCTTTTGGCTTATCAACGTTTCCTTATGGAAGCCCTTATGTGGTGTCGACTAAATTAATTCACCCTGAAAACATGTCTTCATTTCAGTCCTGGGATGCTACCTCCATTTCTCTCTGCGCTGCTTGTGATTTGTTCATGCGGTTTGTAACAAGAACCTCACATTTGGAGCATGAGAAGTTTGATGCGGCAAAATCACGCCTAATCGAGCGAGGGGAGAAGTTTGGAGAGATATCGTTAAAGGTAACTTTTAGTTTATTATCTAGTGTTCTCTTCTAAGACGGTTTATGCTTTGAACTAATTTGATCGGACAATATTTGTCTAGGCTCGTATGACAATTGCGATGCTCAGCCAGGATTTCATCTCAGATGGATGCACTATGCTTATACATGGTTATTCCAGAGTGGTATTGGAAATTCTGAAGCTAGCTGCATCAAATCGTAAACTCTTCCGGGTACTATGCACAGGTATTGTGTCCTACTCCTTTTCCTATCCAGTGATCGACTGCACTAGCGGTGTTGCTTCGCTCAGGGTCAGAAATGTAAAATGACCTTTTTCGTGCACAAAAAGTAGGCGGAGTTGAGGGCTGAGGACTATCATAATTCATGCATGAAAGTACATCCTTATGTGTTGACTGAACATATTGTATTGGGTAGTTCCTCAGTTATAAATTGTTGTTTTACCTTGGCAGTTAGATGCCATCTGGGATGGGTATTTGGGAACTGCAGTTTCCATTTTTGTTGCTTGCCTCCCTCATGTCTAGTAATCACGATGAAAAATTGGGCAGCTTATGTTCATGTGTTAGTACTCATGCTGTGAAGTTTTATTTCTCATGTTTGTATGTTATTTTTATTCACCTGCAGAGGGCAGACCAGACAGAACTGGCCTACGAATGTCAAAGGAAATTGCAGCATTAGGTATCCCTGTTAAGGTGCTAATTGATTCAGCTGTTGCTTACTCCATGGATGAAGTTGACATGGTATTTGTTGGTGCTGATGGGGTTGTTGAAAGTGGAGGAATTATTAATATGATGGGAACTTACCAGATAGCTCTTGTAGCTCATAGCATGAATAAACCTCTATACGTGGCTGCCGAAAGTTATAAGGTACTTCTTGCTATGATAGTTTACTAAATTTTGTTTTTCAGTTGTTTTGTTCTGCATGCTTTTCCCATGTTACTTGCTGTAATAGAAAAAAAAGAAGCAAAACTGTTGACCATTTAAGAATATCGAGTAAAAATTCTTGTAAGACTTACTTCTATTTCACATGGAGACTCGCACTTGTTACGGTGTTGCCGTTTACTTTACTGTTTGCTACTAGATTTTTTTCTTGGATCATTGAATTGGCCAATCATCCATCCAGGAGAAATAAATAGAAGCAGTTTGATATCTAAATCGAAGTGAATATCATTACTAACTTCCACTGTGATCTTTTTCTCATGGAGACTCACACTTAATGCACTGTTGCCGTTTACTTTACTGTTTGCTACGAGTTTTTCATTTATTTGTCTTTAAACTGATCAATCATCCATCCAGGAGAAATAAATTAGGATCAGCTAGATATTGAAGTTAATATTTTACAAACTTCCACTGTTATCCACAAACTTGTGACTAACTACTTGCTTCAATGATTCATCACAGTTACAGCGTGTCATATTTCATGATTCATTATATCCTAGCAGGAGAAATTAACCAAACTTTATCTCTTACTTTGTGGCATCTTATGTTCAGTTGATGGCTCCATAGTAGATTAGTTCCAGATTGGTGTATCTTATTTGGCATCCTAGCATATAACTATCCATGATTGTTTTGTCTACAGCATGACTACTTGGCAAAATATTTCAGTCTTTGATAACATGGTCTGCATATGTGATACTTTTGCAGTTTGCTCGTTTATATCCCCTCGACCAGAAGGACATGACACCAGCTCATCGACCAATAGATTTTGGAGTTCCAATACCAGCTGGTGTGGAAATCGAGACATCCGCAAGAGACTACACTCCTCCCCAGTATCTCACACTTCTTTTGACAGATCTTGGTGTTCTGACTCCATCTGTTGTGAGCGACGAGCTCATCCAACTGTACCTATGATCACTGCTAAGATGTATGTAGTTGAGATGAGATGTAATGTACTGCGGTTGATTTGGAGGTTTCCCTGACTTTCCTACTGCTCAAGTGTTTGGAACATTTCTCAAAAAGCTTAAGTGAGAGGATGACGCAGTTTTGTTCGAGCATCTTTGGAGAGTTGAGCAGTAATTTTGGTGTTGATGGTCTAAGTGACATCTTACAGATTTGCAATGTTCACTCTACTCCTGGATCTGAATGAGTTTGAATTGATGGGTGTAATTTTGATCTTCCCCATGTGTCTTTTGCATTGCCGCATTTGTGCATTTCTGCAAGTACTTCATTTTTGTATTTGTATATTTTGCCGTGGATTGCTAATAATAGATGTGACTCACTCTTGCACTGCTAAACAATAAATGTCAAACACAATGTTATGATCAATTGCTACTGAAAACTTGTACAGCTCCACAACAACAAGGAAAACTGCTATAACTAATCTTTAGAATACTAGGTCTGTTGCTTTTTTACATTGAAAAGATTGAAGTGGACATCGTAATATTACCATGATGGCGATGGGTATGAAATATGAATTCGTCATTTCCTACTCGGCCAAAAAAGGATAATGTAACTGCCCTGTGTCCATATCAAAAGTACCCAGATTCTAGGGGCTAAGCTTTATCATTGTCTTCCAAACTACTGTGTGTTAAAAATATGATTTTCCTGTTAGAATCTATGTTGGTTAAACTTTCCATGTTACCAAATTTAAAAGAATTATCTGTGTACTATTGTTTTCTTTTTCAGCAACATATTATCAAAGAAATTGATGGTGAAATACAACGTAGAGGAGCATGTCAATGTGCAAAAGACAATTATTTTGACAGAAAGAATTACATTTTCTCGCCACTCGAGGCTCACCATACCGATTAATCAAAGTTGTGCATCCTCAATCCTATGAACAAGGTTAAATGAATACATGGGCTGATGTAGGTAAGCTGTTTCTGGTAGTGAGAATAAAAATAAATTACATAAGCTGAGACAACAAGCGAGGACCAGTCAAATTTGAAATGGCTGCAATGTTGTCAAACAATCTGTTTTAACTGCTTGCTGCAAGTGTTGCCCTAGATTGACGAAGAACAAGCTGACAAAACAAGAGAGCTTTGGATGGTTGGCTGTACAACTTTTCCGTCAGGTTGCTTTACAGAAGGGCCTTCGTCAGCACAAGCTTAGCATCTGTAACTGAAGATGCAAACAGCAGGCTGGAGGTAGATACAAGCATTGGCATAGTGGGCAGTCCACGATATGATGTACCCGCGACAAGCAAAGAGCACTCTCAATCCTTAACATCTGTGACGCCTTCAGGTGATATCTGAAACCTCGCTTCAGCTTCAGCCAGGCAGGGAGAGCTTACCACTTTACAGATTCGCTCCTCCGCCCTTCCCTTGCGGAGGTAAAGCCTGACACAGCACCGGATGTTAAACAGGTTGCAAGGAATTGAACAGAATTGGTGCTAGGGAGATACTCTATAGAACATACCTTGTTGTGGACGCATGAGCCATGATGTTCCCGCCAATGGGTTTGATCTGTGGCCCAGCAAACATCGCACTGCCATCCACTTGGGCAACCACTTGATTGGAGATTACCACTGCCACCCCAAACTAGAGCAAGCCAATGAACTCAAATGAGCAACTATCCATGCGACCAATATCTTGATGCTAAACTCGGTCAGCTAAACGAGTACCATCTAGAAGAATAAAATGGTAAACTAAAAGTTTTTGAGAAATTTGGCTGTTATCTTCTTCCTACAATCAAATGTGAGAAGTACTAAAATAGTCATGGCTCCATGACTCGTCAGCGGCTAATGGAAAAAGGCTAATGTACCTCGTCCGCTAACTTCTGAAGGCTCCTGAGGAACTTGGCCAGATGCATTTGCCTTGCTGATAGCTCCCCTCTACCAGAGAAATCAGTCCTGTATAAGGCTGTGGCACTATCTATAACCATAAGCGCAAACCTGCAGCAATAGAGTTCTGGTTCAGTATTGTGGGAATAGTTCAATTATTTCAACCTAAAAACTGAGAAATGACTAAAAGGTGTAAGCAGACTAAAAACCAGCAACTAACAAGCACCATAATAAGTTTCATGTAAATGTGTAGGCTGGCAGTGTGTAAGCGTTGTCAATTGCTAATGGTACTGCCTTGGACAGTTACTCCACTAGGATCTTATTCTATCTAAAGCAGATGTAATAGAGTAACTCTTCAACAGAAACAGAAATATTCCGTCAAGGAATATAGCACCACCCTAGCAATTTCGTAGCATCCGAGGCAACGGGTATGAAGATAATTATGGACTCCAACATTCTCAGGTCATGAAAATGCGATCGTTCAAGGCTGTTAACCCCTTTCCACTGCCCCACTGTTAGCACAACTGATATACCTCTATTTCCTACTTAGTGTTGATAGTTGCTTGGTAGTAAATTAAACAACCGGTGACCATCCTAAACATCATAGACATTTTATTTTAAACACACATTTCAAATTTCCGAACAGATACATGAAGGCAAGTAGAGCATGTCCTTAGGAGTTATCAGCTTCTCGGTACTAAATCATATACTTCAGAGAATTCAGAATAGATGACAAATTATAAAAGGATGAAATCACCTTGTCTCCACCATCATGGAGGCTGCTTCCAGCAAAAGTCTTGACTGATGATCGGTGTTATATGCTCTGGCATAAGCTACATTCTCCAGTACATCAGCACCATTCAAGCCAAACCTAAAATCCAAAATTATCTTATTTGGAAGTTCAATCATACCCCATAGAGTAGCAAAATAAATAATATTTTCCAAGAAACACATAACTGGTAGAGAAAGAAAAAATCACCTGTCTGCTATCTGGAGGAGTCTTTGTGGCCTGAATGTGCCTTCCGCGTCAATATAGAGAGCCTTCCCTTCACCACCACCTTGGTCCAGTGGGAGCTGCATAAATCACCACTATATTTTTCAATCTTGGAAAAAAAATAGACAGCGGACGAATGAAAAGGGATATGAAAATATCTCCTATGCAGCCAGAAATTGGTTCTTAAGAAAAAAAGCAGCTTGTCTACCAATATTGAAACAAAGATGTCACATATAGTTCTAGAAATTACGCTACTATTAAAGTGACAACATTATAAGTTTATAACTTGAAACTGGTCTTTTAACTTTTAACACAATACCTGACATGTGACACATAGAGTGTGGCACAACTGAGTCTTCCCAGATCTAAACTCGCCATAAAGCTCCGTGATAGACCCTGTTTCAATTCCTCCTGTAAATTTGAAAAACTAATTAAATTATTTTTTACATTTAATCACATCAGAGTTCTTTTGTGGCAGCTAGGAAATGATAAGAGGGCAGAAACATGTTACCTTCCAATATTCTATCAAGTTCTCTTGATCCAGTTGTAACCTGGATAATCTCGAGCCTCTGCGCGTGAAGTTGGGTAGCGCTAGTAAATCCCAGTGGAACCAATTTAGAAGCTGTCAGATGTTTATCAACATTCAGGACATTGCATATGGGAATTTGAAGAGAAAGCAATGCAAAATATGTTCCTTAAATCCTCTAAAGGAGGCAAAAAATTACTTGCCTGCTTCAATTATCTTATCAACTTTGGCTTCACTAATCCCTTTAATTTGCAAAAGATCTTTCCTTGGAGAGTAAGCTACAGACTCCACTGTGCAATGACCAGCATCTTTGAGCTTTTTCACATCAAGTGCAGCTATTCCAGATGCCTTCACAGAAATTTGCAAATAATTTAGTTTCAGTTGACATAAAACATCCAGGGACATTTCCTAAGATTGAGAAAACGGATCACATCCTCAGCAGCCTAAACAAAAGCGTTCTGCAAAGGACGGTAACCATTGGCCACATGGCCAAATGATAAAATGAACCCCAACTTAAAATTGCAGATGCCTAGTATAGAGAATAACTTTACAGAGCTAGGAAGATAGGAACTAGCAAGGATGGCAAAAAATGGGATACTATTTCACAACAGCTATGGCTGGGCTGCCACACATGATGCCTTGGGAAGTACATGAAATACTTTCAAACAGATTTATTGGCTTGATTTTCTGTATTACTTGACATAATTGGTACATCAAACAATTGAATTGCATAAGCACTACTTCCAGAAACAATGTGTGCATTTGTACATCTGCAATGCATATTTTTTAGTTGCCAGGAATCATAAAGGTTCAACAATAAAATACAGATCCACATATTTGTGCACAGCTAGAAACCGATGTATCTTCAGATTTTTAAGACTTCGAGAACCAGGTAGTGCAGATAATATATACAATCCAAGTTATCTCCTGGTCAGTGAAAAATAAAGAATGCGCACGCATCAGAAAGGGTGACAGCAGACATCTCAGGAACACGTCTTTGAGGGTGATAACAAACCAATTTCACCGAATCAGGCTTCAGGTGATACGTGGACTGAGAAATTATGTTTTATTTACCACGGGACGAACCCAACAGGAAGACCAAAATTAGACGTGGGCATCTCCATCCATTTCATACATGTGATCGGGAATTCGTGGGTTCAGGGCTAATAACTCTACCAGAAAGGGGACTCCGAAATAGGGATAAACCCACCTCAGTGGCGACTAGATCCTCTAATTCACGCGGTTCCGAGGGCAATACCTAGGGTTCACGGCCAAGAAGCCACTAAATCAAACACAGGAGAAAACAGGGGGACACTAAACATAAGCAGTTGCAGCATTCACTCGCATCCCCCGTTCCACGACGGGGAAATGAGCGTCCGAGAAAAGCCCGTTCTTGATGCCATCCGCGGGGGAGGACGAGGAGAAGCGGATCGATCGACTACGAGTGAGAGAGGGGAAGGGGGGAGAGAGATGGGGAAGCAGCGAACCGCACCTGGAGCTGCTCGATGGGGAAAGGCCCGTGCTCCCCGGCCTCCTCCTCGTCGTCAGCGGGAGCCGCCGCGGCCGCCTTCTGGTGCGCCGCCGACGACGACATGGGGCCCGCTTGCAGAGGCAGGGTGAGCTTTTTCGTTCTCTTTTGAACAGAGGAGGTCGGGTTTCAGGCGCCAAAGTTTTATAATTGGGCGGCTTTCCTTTCCTTCTCGTGGAAGACAGCGCCAAAACTCCTCCATTTTGGACACGTGAACCAGGGAACATAAACAATACTTAAGTCACACAATGACGCAAGTGGTCATCAACGGCCTATCCTAATGCATTGTCATAGTGGTTGTGATAGGAGCATCTCTATCAGATCGATTAGGTCGCGTTTGGTAGCCTGCAGCTCCTCTCGTGCCCGGCAGGTCAGGCTGTGGAGGGTCTGGTCTAGACCATGTTATGCATGCCGTTTGGTTGTTCGATGGTCCATTCCTTGCACGAAGAAAAAACAGGAACCTGATGTTTAGTTGCGTGCAAAGATCCATTTCGGCTTAGCTCGGTGCAAATGCTCGTTGTTTGGTTGTATGCAATGATCTGTTGTGGTTACCTGTTCCCACTAGTGGTGAGGTTACCCAGCAGGAACTGAACATGGAATAGACAGAAATCAAACTAAACATAGCACACACAAATTCAGAATGCCATACAGTTCGTCACAATCATAGCATAGTTCGCAGCATGAGTGAAGCACGAACTGGGTGTGCTTCATCTCAAGTTCATCAGTGCAGGGGTTAACATATACCACCTCCCAAAATATTACAAACCAGGAACCAGATCTACTCATGTTCTAAGGGGCTATGGCATACTGCTTGTGGCAGTAGGCACGCAACCAGGACCTCCTCTCCGTGTCTGTCATGTCCGCATAGAGGCAATGCTAATCTTCGCGATCGGCAAGGTAGTTCAAAGCCTGGATCACAATCGTCGGACTATAGACAGTAGGAGTCGGCATGTTCGTCATTGAGTAGATAGTCTTCATCTGAGCATAGTTGATGATGGGCTTGTTCAGCAGCTCCTTGTCCTTGGGATGCACCTAAGATTCAGGAGGTAGAATGTTAGATGTGTGTCAGTTTAAACAAGCCAAAAATAAACACAGGGTTTGAGTTGATCTATCTCACCATGGTGTGCGTAATCAACTTATCGCCGTCCATCCTCAAGGTCGTGGAATGCTCACACCAAATCACCCCCTCAACTTTGACAAGACGAGAGATCGTAAGCCACCTCATTCTCCACTTCCAAAGATGGTTGTAAATCTGTGTAGTGCTGATAGTAATCCTAGTGATACTCACTCTGTTAATGTCGTGCTCTTTGAACCCTCTTTCAAAACAGATCCCCTTGTGGACGAGCTCACAAACCCTATTCAGAACGAACAAGGACATTGAAGCTGACCACACCATTTGACGTCGTTGAGTAAAATGAAGAGGAACTGCATTGCCATTCGAGTTAGGCAGTGGCTTCGCAGACTCATCGGCCGGAAGAGCAAACCTAAGAGGTACCGCGTTCATGTCAGGTAGAGCATGACGAACTGACGGAGCATACAGATCAAGATCCGGTGAGCTGGGCCCAAAGATGTCCTACAATTACGACGAACACAGTGTAATGTTACAACTAGCAACTATGTCGAACAGGAAGATGATAGTACGCCGGACTAAGACTAAGATCTAACAGAGAAATAGAGTTGCACACTATGACGCTACCATAAACTAGAGTGCCATTTAATCTACTAGACATCTAAAAGAAGAACATGGGATAGAGGCTCTTACAGTCGCAGTCGTAGGAGGAGAGTTGCCGCCGACGAGATCCAGCACGCCCTTGTTCAGATCCATCACCCCCTTGTTCAAATCCATCACCTCCTTCTGCCCAGCATCCGTGTCGTCGTCGACCTCTACCGCCACCTTGCGAGGAGAAGAGTTGCTGAGGACGAGCTCCAACGACGGAATTTCTCCCTCCTTGGAAGAAGAACACCCCTCCTTCGCCATAGCCATGGAGCTCGAAAGGGGGGAAATGGTGTTTTGGATTTGGTTCCCCGGTGCGGAGGAACTAAATAGGGAGGCGAAATAGCGCGTCGGTGAGGGGAAATTGAGCGGCGGTGGCCAAATTTCTCCCGCCGCATTTTTCGTCCTCGCGCCATCTCCACCTCTCCGGCGCCTGCAGCAGCTCCCACACGGTGTTCCTCGAGGTTACACCCCGGGAGCCTGGCTCCAGGGTCACGGTCGATCTGAGCATGCCTCTCGGGCCTGGCCCGAGGCTGCTTTGATTGGCGTGCTGGCCTGGCCTAGGAGCTCGTGCACGCATCCAAACGCCAGGACTTTTCAGCTGGTGGGCCTGGTCTGGGCGTCTGCAGGCTACCAAACGCTGAAAGTGCATGTGTTGCCCCATGCGTGGTTTTGGTAATTAATGACAATCCTTATGGACTAATATTTGCATTGAGATATCTTTATAGATCTTGTCCATGAAGAAGACTGGAGTTCATGTGTTGGACTCTAGAATATTATATGATGAACTCAGTGGGTTCATATGAAGAATGGTCATCTAAAGTTGAGCTTATTGCAAGCATGGCTTGGAAAAGAAGATTGAGTGAACATTCATGTTTATCTCCAAGCCCTCATCTATATCAAGAGAAGAAGATGAAGTGCAAGTGGATACATGAAGACGAAGCTAAGCGAGGCTCTCCCATATTGGTGTATGGGGAGTATTTGTAGAAGTCTTCATCAAGCATGTGCTAGCAAGCACAATCAAGAAAGGTGTTCCAACTTGAGAGAGTCAAGATCGTCATCAAGTGGAATGCGCAAGGCAAAGGTATGATCTTGATAGGGTTTCTATTTTACCGGTCTCATGGTGTTAGTGGGAGACCAGGTTATAGGATAGACGACGTACTATCAAGAGGGCTCTCAAGTAAGTAACTTGATCGCATCTTTGTGAAGAGCTCAAACCTTTGCATACTTGGCATATCATATTTCTTGGTTCTTATTTGGCTTTTATCCATGTGAGAATTTAGATCTTGTGTTCATCTCCATACCAAGCTCTAGTTCATCAAAACGGATTTCATATGCATATCTTGTTGCGTTTTTGATATTGGAGGTTTTACCGGCTTATCTTTTCTAGAGAGGTTAAACTCTCTCCTTGTGGTTTCCTCCTCACATGATGGACTATGATGTGTATATGCATGATCTTGTAGGGCTTGTGATTATCTTCGAAACAAGCAAAAGATCATAGAAAACGGAGTCTTGATGATTATCTTGTTGAGTTTTGATGTTGGAGGATTTACCGGTTGTTCTTTTATAGAGAAGGTTTACCTTTCTACATTTTGTTTTATCCTCCCATGTTGGACTATGATGTTCCTCTGCATGATCTTGTAAAGCTCTTCGTTGCGATTCCAACAAGCCCAAGAACATCGAAAACGGAGTCCGGATGATCAAGTTATGTTCGTTTTCGTTTTGGGTGTTTCTGCAGGTTTTAGGCCAGCCTAGGCCAGGACGGGCCCAAGGCCGGACCCAGGCCGGTTTCCTCAGGTTTTAGGCCAGCCTAGGCCAGGCCGGGCCCAAGGCCGGCCCCAGGCCAGTTTTCTCAGGTGGTAGGCCGGCCCAGGCCGGGCTCGCGAAATCTGGCCCAAACGGTCGGATTTTGGGGACCTATAAAATGGGGCTATCTTCCCCAACGGTTCCCTAACTTCTAGAGCTTGTTTTTCCCCTCTCTCCTCCATTGTTGACCTTTGAAAATCTTGCCTACCTCTCAATCCCTCCCATGATTCTTGCATATCTTTGAGGGAAAAGTGAGAGGAGATCTAGATCTACAATTCCACCAATCCATCTCTCCTCTAAGTGAGGGGAACCTAGTAGATCTTGATCTTGGAGTTCTTGGTGTTTCTCCTACTTTGTTCTTCCTCTCTTCTCCCCCCATAAGCATTAGTTGCTTTTGGTGGGATTTGAGAGTGAAGGATTTGAGCACTTGTGCTCTTGCCATTGCTTTGTGCATCGGTTTGTGCTCTCCACGAGGACTCATATAAGTTGAAAGTTTGTGAGCTTGTTACTCTTGGGTCATTGGACCCTAGACGCCTTTGTGGTGGTTGAGACCTTTGTGGTCACTTGTAGCTGTTCGGGAGCCCCCAATCCAGTTGTGGGTTGTGCCTCGGATTGTTGTTGTAAAGGCTCCGGATTCCGATAGTGGAAGGTGAACCAATCCTTTGTGGTGCGGTTCATCGGAGAATAGGGTGAGCCTTTGTGGCGTTGAGATCGACCTTTGTGGTGCCTCACACCTCTCCAACGAGACATACTCCTCTAAAAAGGAGGAACTCGGGAATACATCATCGTCTCCGTGTGCCTCGGTTATTTCTATACCCGAGCTCTTTACTTATGCACTTTACATTGTGATAGCCTTCATGCTTGAAGTATTCTATATTGCTATCACTTTGTTGTTTGTCTTGCTTAGCATAAGTTGTTGGTGCACATAGGTGAGCCTAGTATATTTAGGTTGTTGGCTTGTTAATTTAAACACCTAGTTTTATTCCGCAATTATCAAGCCTAAACCGGAAAAGTTTTAATCGTCTATTCACCCCCTCTAGGCGACATCCTTGTCCTTTCAAACGCGCCCTTAAAAAACAGCCCCAAGTCGTATAATAACCGTCAGTTTATGGTTTGGCAAAAAAGGTCGTCTAGCGCACATCTTTAAAATGGCCCGATCCTCAAAATATTCTAAAAAGAACCTAAAACGGACCGCGAAAATCTTCATGCCAAAAGATTTGCATCCAAATTTTAGGTTTCCCCTATACGCATAACAACTTTGAGTTTGGCGGGAGGGACATTTCACCGCCGCCTTTCACGCTTCCACGCCGCCGCCACCGCCGATCTCCCCGTCCTCGCAAAGTTACCTGCAGCCTATCGGCCGGCCTCTTTCATAGAGTTCTCCACGCCTCCACCTGTTGGTTCCAAACTCCCACGCCCCTAATTGGTGGCTCTCGTCGCTCCGCCGCATCTAGCCTTCGTACTCCCATTCATGTCGCCTGCTTCAGCTCCCTCATCACCGTCATGCTCAAATAGAAGCGGCAGGGCGCCCATATTGTGCAGGGAGCCAGAGCCCCAGCGGCAGGCACCCTCCCGCGGGGTTTAGTGCCAGTGGTTGTCACACTGTTGCCGTGTGGGAGCCGGCCAAAAGCGGTGGCTTCCACGTCGAAGAGGACAAACAAATTGCGGCTCGAGGACCGTCGCCAACTGCACCACCGCCGCTGTCCGTAGAGCCCGCGCCCACCGTCAGCGAAGAGACGAGCACTATGTGTTCGGTAAGAATTTCGGGCCCCTTTCCGATTGTGCTCCTCAAAGATTAGTTACGATTACTTTAGATCTGCCGTTGTGTAGTTTCAATTTGCATGTTGTTCCTACGTCCTATGTGGATATGTTGGAGGGGAATGCGGTCAATATTTATAGTGTGCCACTTTCAACATATGAGGTCGGCTAGGATGAAGGGGTGATTATAGGGATGATTTGGAAGAAGTTGGGGGGAGAAGGTGTTAAGTGCTTCTCAACTGACACGACGCAAGAGAACCTTGAATTACACATCGTTTGAGGATGTCACATTGGTGCGGGCATGGGAGTGTGTGTCACTCGATGCCGTGACCGGCAATGGTCAAAGTGGCAAGAAGTATTGGCAAAGAGTCGAGGACAAGTATCATCGTCTCATGTTGGTTGGAATACCATCTCCTCGCTCATTGGGATCACTCAAGGGTCAGTATGATGTGATCAAGACGTTCGAGCGGTTGCTTGGAGCAAGTGAGGAATGGACCCCAAGTGGTTGCAGTATTGATGATTATGTGAGTTTCTTGTGTATGTCAATTTCTCTTAAATTTTGTGTGGGTGTTTACTATGAACATGATCACATTGTTTGCATTTCTGATGTAAGATCACATTGCACTTGAAAGGTACAAAAAAAATCCGGCATCCAACATTGTTGGAAATTGCTTGAGCATAGTGAGAAATGGAGGTTGAGTGACCAAGAAGCTCTAGCGAAAAAAGGTGCTTTCGTTACCTTGGATGACGACAAAGATAGTGTTGAACCAAAGGGGGGAGGGAAGAAACAAGGGAAACCCCTATGGAAGAAAGAATGAGAAGAAGCATGGGAGTGGGTAAGCTTGAGAGTGAAAATTGATGAAATGATAGAAAAAAAAAACAAGGAATCATTCGCGTCTCAACAATTGAAGTTGGCCGATAGAAAACAACAAGACAAGAAGGCAAGGTGGCTCGAGATTCGGAAAGATGAGAAGCGCAAGGCCACCTTCGAGGAGCGAAGAAATAAACTTGAAGAGGACAAGGTGATGGTGGACATAATTGCCGAAGAAAACCGGTTGATGACGATGAACCCGAGTAGAATGGACACTATTACAATAGAGTGGTGGGAGATGAGAAAAAAGAAAATCATGCAATGGAGAAAACAAGCGGCTGGTGGTGGTGTGGTACTTCGGTCAATGGTGGTGGTGCTTCGGTCAATGGTGGTGGTGGTTCTTCGGCTAGTGATGTCGTTTGATTAAAAACTAATGTCCAATTTAAGTTATTTGTAAATGGTGGGAGAGACATTGGTGTTTTGTAACTAATTTGCAAGTCATTTGTTGTGCAAACCTATTTGAATCTTATTTGGGCGTAAAACTAAAACCTATATTGCAGACTGTTTTTCGATATCGTGGTATCAAGCAGAACACATCCCCTAAATTAAGGTACAGTTTTAAGGAATCTGTTCGGTCCGACACCACACGATACCGAAAAACCCCTTTAAGAGGTACCTAAAACGGCTTTAGGGTTTGCCATTATAAGGGTTCTCCTAGAGACGGTCTAAGTGAGCTTAAGGTTGGCAATATCTTTTATACCACACATTATTGTCGCACCACATCGATATAACATACCATCCCCCTATATATAAAAGTTCGACGGATTCTCCCTCCCTCCCGCGGCCACGTCACCCTTTTTTTCCCGACCGTCCGATCGACGCCACGGACGTCCCAGATCACGCCAAAAACCGGGGCGGCACTGTAGCAACACTGTAGCTCGGGAGTTTCTACCAATCAGAGCGCGCGCACGAATTTTGGCGCACCAAACTTCGCAAAGACAACCTCGCAACCCGAGTAATTAACCCGCAGTCCAAATTTTAACGCAGCGAGGGACCTAATCGTGATTCCAGAAACATCCAGGGACTTCCCTCCAAAAACACCCTCACATCTCTCTCACCCTGCGATTCCCCTTCTCCTCTCGCGATCCAGAATCGCCGCCGCCTTCGCCGCACGATTCCGGCCGCCCCGAGCTCTCCCCTGCTTAATCTCCTCCTCCTCCTCATCAAGTTGGATCCGTACACCGCAAGATCGACCCCGCTTGCCAGCCGCCTCTCCGCCGGCGCCGCCGCACATCCTCCCCCGATTCCTGCCGGCCGGCACATCCGGCGACCAGCTCCTGGCCGCCATGGAGCGCCTCTCCCCGTCCAGGGACTGCTGCATCCACGGAGAGGACCCGTTGCACGCCGGAGGAAGGAGGCAGGAAGACATGACCGCCGCCGCCAAGTCCCTGGCGCATGCGCGGTGGCTGAGGGGAGATGGGCGAGGGGACCAAGCGGGGGAAGGCGGCATCCACAAGCTGGTAAGCCCTCGCTGCCGTGCTGGACTTCATCTACGAGCCACTGTGGTTTAGGTGAGCTTAATTTCCCTTTCTATCCTCTAGCTGCTCTCTGAAGATGCCAGCCATCGACAGCAGCCGATTTTGGAATCAGTGCTCTGGTTTGTAATGACCAGGACAATTTGCTTGGCTGCGAAGAGGATTCACTCAATGGACTCTGTAGTTTGGAAATTTCATTTTAGTAACGATTTCTTTCTGTAGAAATTATTAGTGTTTAGCCGCACAAACAAACACCTTTCTTTCTTGTGAGTGAGGACTTCTTTCCATGGAAAGTAGTCGCTGATAGTGCATTTTACTAATTAACAACAATGTGCTGCAAGCCCATGTCGTGCAAGTCGAAAGTGATGTAGCCTTGCTCTGTACATTATGCAAATCTTTGTCCGACCAGAGTAGGGGTACTGTACTACCATGTGTACATATAGTAGCTCAAGTATATGAATAGTACTTACACATTTGATCTCTTCTGAATATATTTCATAAAAGTTAAAACTATTCGGCAGATTGCGTTATGCAGTTATTGTTTTACAAACTGTAACCTTCTATCTAGCACTACTGTAGTATCCTCTCTCCCCTTTGCTGAAATGATGTGAAATGAAATTATTGATAGGCTTTTACTACCTCCAATCCAAAATAAGTGTCCAAGATTTGAACAAACTGTAACCTTCTATCTAGCTCTGATCTCCCTTCTGCTGAAATGATGTGAAATGAAATTATTGATAAGCTTTTTTACTACTCCCTCCAATCCAAAATAAGTGTACATTTATGTAGAAATTCACTTATACACTTGATACCGTTTTATTGGAACAGATTAAGGACGTCGCTCCTTTTGCCTGATTGATTTGTCAAGCAAAGATGTGTTTTCTTTGGCTATTCATTTATATTGTGTCCACTGATGTGTTTTATTGGTTTTGTAGTCCAGGATTGCTATGGTGGATGCTTATTGAAGAGGATTTAGTCATTTAGATGTGTTCACCCAGATTGATGGTAACATCCTTTTATTTTCCTAAGATTTACTTTATTCATTGAGCCTATACTGAACCTATAAATCCATTTGAACCGTGTATTCACTTTTGAACCTTTTTATATGGCTTACGACGGTGGACAGAAGGTTTGCATGTTCGTTGTGGAAAGGAGTACCATGCACGAGTGCGATTTGGTAAAGTGGAGCAGCAGCCGAGCAGGGACACACGCTGCTAGGTGATGTGCTGCCTTGATGACCTTCTCTTCATATTCTTGGTAATGCACACTTTTTTCAATGTGTAATTTGGTGCCTGTTCGGTTCTTCTGTACAGGTTGTGATTGATATGCCTGAGCAGAAGCTGGAGAAACTGCTGGAGATATTGCTGTGTGCACCAGCTACTGGAGATGTTGCTAAGCAGATCTACTGTCAGAGCCGGAGAAGCAAAGTGAGGTGATTTCATCCACTGATTTCTTCCTCTGTTTGGCCATAAATTGTGTCATGCTTTTCTGTACTAATGCCAACATGGTTTTCTCATACTTTAAATAATTAATTCGAAGAATATTGTCAGATATTTTTTGAGCTGAGGAGACAACCAAGGAGACAACCCATGGTTTGTTAGGTGCCGCATGTGCTACTTATAGGATTTTGTTGGTGCGATCATGGAGGACGCCGGCCAGCGGCACAACTCCTCGCCCTCCCATGCCTCTTCTCCCATGGTCACCAGATTTGACAATGAGGTATGCACGTTGCTTCTCTTCGTTACTTCTTTCAAAGTTAATTGCTCCTGCTCCTAGAATAACCAGTAGGGAAGACAAATGGAAATTATGTTTGGAAATCAAGTATGAAGGGGCAGTGAGCAAAGGGAGTATGCTGATACTTCTTAGAGCAACTATTCAACCATTTAAGATTTTGAGTTATCATACATATTGAAGAAGCAAACTGTTAACTGCAAGTAACTTCATATTTTCGAAGAAAACTCAAACAAATTAAAAAAAGAGGAGGGAATAAGATTTGCTTCCTATAAGGACCAAATATGATGAAATATTACTCCAGACCTATTTAAGATAGGAAACAACAGCAAGTAGAAAAAAAGAGGCTTATCTTTCAGGTATATTTGTCTACTATCATACAGGGAGACGTGATATACAGTAGGAAAATTTCAGTGTTCATCTTAAAATAAACCTGAATCCTTAAAATTTTGCTTGAGAACTAAAACTAGCCAACTGTTTGATCACTTCTTTAGATACCTGATGTGGTAAACCTTTCACCACAGTTTACTTAACATGGGATTCTTAGTTTTCCATAAACCTTTATGCATATGAACTACTATGTGTGATGTTAAGAATCTATTTCAGGCAGAACTGGGCAGTGGTTGTTCATGAAACAAATGATTGGTGTGCTTGGCTGTTTGTACTACTGATTTGTTACCTTTATGATCATTTGTGAACCTATATATTTTTGTTTCATAGTCGGAGTGATATCATGTTTTTTTATCGAAGATTACACCAAGTTCATGTAGCCATCCACCCCAGCATTGCCGTGTTGGCCGACGTTCTCTACTCAACACCAGAATTAGTAGTGTTGATCTCATGTAAGAATTGCCTTCTATAGTGTGGTAGCAAGCTGAGCCAGAAGCCAATTTCCCTTATTCAGTGGAGGCCCTCATATAATTTATTAGCATTTCATTCAGAATTCCACATTTTCTGTGTGTTTTGTGGTAAAGCTTACAAGGCACTTCTGTCATGTAATGAATGTTGGCTTCTATAGTCTAGTAAGGCGAACCACCACAAATAAATGATGGAACATCATCTAATGAATATTGCCTTTGGTGTTGTTATTACATTCTTATACAACCAATATGTACTATATATGAAAGTTGGTCAGATTCATCATCCTAACGTGCAGTATCGTTTTTTGTTTGTGCAGAAGATGTGCATAATAGATACTTAAGCTCACGAATATTGAGAACGTTGCCAGGGAAAAGGTTGCCAGTCACCTACAGGCAAGCCACTTAATTTACATTATGCTATTTCTCAGCACAGTAATACCCTGCACTACTTAGCATAAGTCTATACTGCAGCCAAAAACTTGGTGATATGAAGTGCTTGATGAAAATCCAAGCAAGTTCCAGGGGAAGATTAATTCATGAAATGTTTATGCTTAGTTACCTGATATTTTTCCTTTTATGACGTTTATGATCTTAGTTGCCTACTATTTTTTTCATCTGAATTTAGCTACAATTGTAGATGAGTTGCCTGTGATATATGACCAATTTGTAGATAAGATATTTGTGCGGGATTGTGTCAGAAATGCAAATAACGTGTCTCATAATTAAATCCCACCGTCTTGCGAATTTTGTCCAGATTTCACCTTTTTGTCTAGGAATCATTTCTGAAACAAAGTTTAACGTTCAGGTAGCTAAACTCATTTCTAAAGTTGAAACAAATGCTCAAATCAAACTTTTTCTGCCCTAAAATCTTAGAGCTACGGCAACAACTATAAATGTTTAGATTTCATATCAGTTTATATTGTGGCGTCAAAGCACACATAAATTTAGTTCTCAGTTGCACTATTACTATATACATTACATGGGTAATAAGGTTGTCAACTAATTTAAAAGTGAATCTGTACTAATCTTGCTACATTCATATGATCATTTTTTTTGTTTATTTTCCAAAGATTCATGTGTTTATATTCCATACTTTTATCCCTTTTCAGTAACAACAACCATAAACTCAGATAACAACAAATTCCGACGGATTTCGTCATCACAAAAACTTCTTTGAATTTCACTACTTTTCAAACCTACACAATTTTTAAATGTGCACGTTACCAAATTTAAATTTCATTTACTACACAGGCGCGGCATTGCCGCGCTAATTTCCCTAGCCCTTATCTAAGATAAGAGATAAAATGCTTATATAGGGTCAAACCGGTTCCAACCTTTTTTGATGGATTTTCCTGTAGAATTTTCACTAAATGGGGCAACTGGTGTCACAAATGCAGTAGTGCATAACTAGAGGATAAAAAGGTAAAATCTTCAAATCAGTTCGATGTAGACAATAGTTGAACTCAAATGGAATAAGCTATTGCTGCATGAGTGTGAGTCCTTCGAACAGAAGATTGACCGACCTCTTCACCGCGAGGCAAAGAGGCGACAAACACTATAAGCCTCTAAAACTTCTTCTCGACACCAGATTTAAATCAAACGAAAAGAGGTAGACATCAGTGTCAAGACAATGGAGCAATCGTGCTTATGCTAATTGAAAGGATGTCAAACACACAGCACTACAGCAGCATAAATATATGAACCCGATTGGACATAGATAAAGATTTCTCTCTGTTTTCACAGCCGTGCTATGACTGCTTCGACCTCTGCAGGCGTGTAGAGGTGATAGTTCGGTGCCACCTTGGCGATGTCAACATTGTTCGGAGTTACCTGTTGCAAATAGCATTTTAACTTGGCAGGGGTTCTTAGTGACTCAAATCAGAAACACGAGACTAGATCGAGACGTCTTTACCTTTTCTTCCATGACCTGCTTCAGGATGGATAGAGCAATGCTTTCAGCCTCCTCAATGGTCAATTCCTGCAGAAGAAACTCAATCATCAGTTTCACAAACAATGGTGGAAGTATCCACATGCAGCAGAAGGTGGTGTGGTTCATGATGGTTTTCTTCGCAGAAGATTAGAAACATGCCACTTTCAACATTAGCCTCTTATAGCTATATAATTCTCCAAAAATCGCATGATCCCATCAAGGTAGCATTACAAGGAGCATGTAAACTTCCTTTGCATATATACAAATCATGTAGCGTAATATAGTTCGAGCCATTTGATCTTGTTGTATTACCTTGTTAAACTGCTCCTGTAAGGAGCTATCAGCACCTTCAGAGCCCGATCCAATTGCCTTGGCATTGCACTGCCAAAAGGTTCCAGATGGGTCGGTGTAGTATCTGAAGTAAGAAAAAACAGACAAGAGAACTTCAACAATTATGGACATACAGATGTAGCAGGCTTAGTAGAAAACATTACTTATTTTGTTCTTCGAAAGGGAGTTTGGGGTAGAAAAATAGTTCCCGCACCCAATAACGCAGGAAATGTGATAAAGATGTGAAAGGGACTAACTTATAAACCAAGGGAGCATTTCGAAGTTCAATATCCAACAATGTTCAAGATGTAGCAGTACTAAGGAAGATTTATCTTTCTGACAATATATCCTACCTAATAAAAATTACAATATCTGTTTTGGCTGGGCATAAGCTCACGCAACTTGGTGGAAGCAAAGTGGTTCCTATTTTTTGACATGCAGAGTAGTCTTTTGTTGGCAGTCAAATCTGATGCCATTAGATGATTTTAATTATAACAATTTTCCAATCTCAGGGGAGGGTAAGGAGCCTGTAAACAATTGTTCAAGAGTTGGGTAGGAAATGCAGTCAGGACGAGTTAGCCAGTCAAATCTGTTCAGAAAATGTTAGACATGCAAGAAGCTAACATCCTCAAAAAAGGATGCACCGGAACTTCTAGATGATAAAGAGTTAACAACCAAAAGCCCAAGTTTTGGTACCCTTTGCGAAGATTCAGATGGCTAAAACTAAGGTAAAAGGAAGGTAGACACTAAGGCTTAAGCAAGCTCAGAATCAATAACAAAAGATTAAATCGATAGCACCAACAGTAGGTGTCAATTTCGTGCATAAGAATCGTTATAAGTTGCTATTTTTTGCAGGGGAAAAAAATCCGCGAGTAACATAATTCTCTGTTGTCACAACAGAACTGGAACGTGCAAGTAGAAGTAAATGAGCAAAATTGAAAGCATATTCAGATACAATGGTGCAAGGATACTTCCTGAATTCAATTAAAGAATGTTTCGTAAAGTTGTAAGGATTGGTACTTACAAGCTGGGACCATTTTCATCATGACCAGCAATAAGGAGAGAAACTCCAAAAGGTCGCGACTGCAGGAGCAAATAAATAGATCAGAAACTCCATTGGTAGTGTTGTGTTCTGATACTAATAGCAAAAAATGCTCACCATTGACTCTTCTTCACCTTCTCCAAAGCGAAGAGCTAGGTCACAAATAGCTTGTGTGGTGGACTCAACTGTCATTGGTTCCCCATATGAGAATCTATGGTTCTGAGTGTGAACGTACAGTGAGATAAACAGATAAGCAATGGAAAGTGAATGAAGTATACAAGAAAAGAGAAGTACTTGGGTCTCCACACGAGCATGCTCAACCAATGTCCTCGCATCAGCAATAAGGCCACTCATGGCACAACCAACATGCTCATCAATTTCCATAATTTTCTCAACACTGCTAGGTTCCTATATGAAAAGCAAAATTTGGTAATCTTAATTTTGACACAATTCGACATAGTGTAAAGCCATACAAAAAGTGCAGGGAGACAGAAAGGAAGGGTGTAAGTAAAAAAAAAAGTAGCAATCCAGAAGCACATATAGTACTTTTGAAAATTAGAAACGATGGATGGGTTTTAACCAATTAGTTAACACGAAATATTGTAGCTCAGCTATGCATGTCAAATATCCAGGAGATAATGTCATAAGTTGCAATATATTTGATACTTTTGATCTATGCCAGTCAATCACCATACACACAGTATCACAGAATGCGGGCACCAAGAAGTGGGGGGAAAGATCCCGCCGTGGTGAATCTAACACTTGATATGTGGCTTTTACATCACACATAGTAGAATGTTGAACATCACAACTCACCAATACCATACAACAGACACATCTACATGAAACATAAACCGGAAAAGACATAGTACCATATGGTATCCTGAGCAAGACTATAACTGAAAAGAAGATTCAATCAATTGAGACATTGGAACCAGCAATAAGAAGCCTTGGAACAAAATCCCTAAGAGAGGGGATTATCCTAAAGCAAAACTAAGCATAAGAACTCATCCATGACACTGAAAGCTCAAAGTTCAGTGACATATGAATTTAGGATCGTTGCATTGAAGTTGGGTACTAAAATGAAAACCAGTCCCACTCAGTCATATAAGTACACAGCGAACAACAGTTACCAGCAACGGAGATGTCACACGTTTCTCCACAGCAAGAACAACCCCATCCTTCGTCTTCAACCCAATAGCAGTAGAGCCCAACTGCAAAAGGCATGAGCATCAATAAAGCCATCACTCATATGCGCGACAATGCAGTATTAAGCAGCTTGGTTACAGCTGAATATGGCTACAACTATCACTAAAATGACCCAGAAAATGCAAATTATACAATCACTGAAATCAACCTGGCAAATAACAAGAAAGACACAACCAAGACTAAATGACCGTAGCCCCTAGTTCGAATTTCTTCCTTGCAAGAACCTAGGACTGCGAAAGTTGTCACCACAATGCACAATTTTAGGGAACAGCATTGGGGGGCCTTCCTGAGGTAGCTAGGCATCTAACCACTGAAGTCGTCACAAAACTAGATAGCACGGTTGAGGTGTGTGCCCCAAAAGCCCCAAACACATCTAGAGGCATACAAATTAAACTGCAGATAAACCACAAACAGCTCTAACATTAGCATCCCAGCGTAGCATCATCTCAGACAAGGAAACAACACGAATCAGGCAACCTAATGCATACATCGCCCCCAAACAACCCTGGACTCCATCAGTGAAAGAAACCACCACCTCGCCGCCGCTCGTGCGGTGCAGATGAACCGATTCATAACAACCAAGACTAAATGACCGTAGCCCCTAGCTCGAATTTCTTCCTTGCAAGCACCTAAGACTGCAAAAGTTGTCACCACAATTCACAATTTTAGAGAACAGCATTGGGGGCCCTTCCTGAGGTAGCTAGGCATCTAACCACTGAATTCGTCACAAAACTAGATAGCACAGTTCAGGTTTGTGCCCCAAACACATCTAGAGGCACACAAATTAAACTGCAGATAAACCACTCAAATAACTCTAACATTAGCATCCCATCGTACCATCAGCTCAGACAAAGAAACAAACACGAATCAGGCAACCTAACGCATACATCGCCCCCAAACAACCTTGGACTCCACCAGGGCAACACCACCTCGCCGCCGCTCGTGCGGTGCAGACGAACCGATTCATAACAACACGCTGCAGCTGCCTCCTCACCAAATCTACAACGAGATCGAGAGGAAAAGAAGGGGGTGCTCGGGAGGGGTAGGTATGCAGGCTCGCTCACCTTGATGGCCTCGATGGCGTACTCGACCTGGAACAGCCGCCCCTCCGGGGAGAAGGTGTTCACGCCGCGGTCGTACTCCGTCCTGCGCGAAACATCCCATAACAAAATTTATCCCGAAATCAGATGAAAAATTCAGAAGAGAAACAGCCCCGCCGACTAGGAATCCAGCCGCGGGCGGATCGGGAGATGATGGGGGATATTGCGAAGGAGATGCATAGGGCGATTCTTACCTGGTGAGGAACATGGTGGCGCGCGCAGGCGGTTTGCTTGGGCTTGGGGAAGAAGGGTTTGTGTTGTGGGAGACGAGACGAAGGTTCTGCTTGAGGAAGAAGTAGAGCAGAGGCCAGACTCTAAGAGGGAGAGAGACGATGGGTCCCACTTCGCGGTGTCAAGTTTTTCTTCTGCCGGTCAAGGTCTCATTTTTTTAAAGTCTGAAATATATATAGCCAATGATGTATCCTATAGGTGTGCAAAAATATTATCCGAAACACATTATATTATAGGTTATACAAGGCGACAAAATTATAGATCTGAGTGTGTAAACAGCGTACCTCCAAAACTTATAAGAATTTGTTTTTATTTGTAGCCGATAATTTTAAAAATTTGTATTCAAATTTTGCAAAATTGTAGAATACCTATCAGTTACATCCGGATTTAGTTTTACAAGTTTTTTTAAACTTTGAAATACTGTTTTCAAAATAAAGGGCTCCAGATGAGTTCCAAATGGCATTTTCGCACAATGCCTCACTACATAACACCACGATACATAGGCGTAAGACCAACCCTAGTAGATATGTGTCGGGTAACCCACCCGAGCCATGACACGCACGGCTTCCGAACTTAACTAGCTAGAACCAGGGGAACATTTGCATCCGGTTCACGAGGACAGTCAGTGGCTTCTGAATTTCCTCCTTGTATACCCACCTCAGGGCATGAGGAAGAGAGATTATTCGTCGTGGCAAACCATATTGGGTATGCTCATTCGACCATGAAGAAAGATGGAGTGTCCCAAGCTCCATCTGCGTGATCGTCGTATGAGCATAGAGGTGGAAACCACAAAATGAGACTCACTATAGTATGGGGAGTTTGAGTACCTCAATGGATGCGTAGCCTGCCCTTTGGAACCACAGTGCAGCCAACATTGATTTAAAGCTGTAACAAAGGCAGGAACCAGACGAACATGTTTTTTTTTGCTAACGGTGGTAGAAAGCGCGACTGATAATTTTTATTTGGAAAACACAGAGGAGCAATGGGCGACTAGAACCAAATCATCGCAATAGAGGGAAGGCGTCAAACATGCAAACAAAAGATGTAGCAAGCATGCCTGCATACTTCAGCGGCGGATTTTCCCTCTCAAAATCTCCATCACACACCATGGCCACATAAAATGAGGAGGAGAACAAGACTTAGGGCCACATCTAGATCAAGGTCGGCGAGAAACCGTTGCAAGAACTCGGATCAATACAACACCCCCACCATCCACCACTGATTCAACCTTCATGACTCAATGTGGCCTAGAGAGGATGAAGGAATGTTCCCAAACCAGTGTATCACAAAGGGAGAACCCTAAATTCTCCATACTATGCGAGCCACCTAACTCTAAATAGATTATAGTACTCAAAGAGTGTTACATCATCCACAAACTAGTATATTAAAAACTTAGGGGGTTGTCCTTCCAAACACCATTGGATGCATTATCGGTTGAAAAAATGGCGAGTTTGTGACAGGATGCATTATTGCAAAGCTACCTCCTTCATGGAGGAAGTTCACACAACTCTCAAACACAAAGAGATAAGAGATATCAATTGAAAACCTGATATCATCTCTCGATGTTGAGTAGAAAGATCAGGCTAATAACACCAATGAGAGAGGTGCCGAGGTCAGTCTAGCGCCAACATGGTGCAGAAAACCTGCACGCGAGAATAGGACGTCCAACAAAGCCTGTTAATACTACTCGTTCAAAAATAAGACGACGATTAACAAAACAGAGCGAGGGTGCTTCACATGTGTAGAGCTCAACCACTTTTCCAATGAATGCTTAGATCGTGTAGACCGCAGAGGGAAAAACTATCCAAGAATGTCAACGTCGTGACCACTAGCAATATTGATGGGTATAGTAATTTACCTATTGTGTTTTCAGTAATTCAATCTCCATGTTGTTGGATTGATACGGGTGCTACGCCGATCAGTACGTGCGACATATTTCAGTCTACTGGTTAAACATGTTTTGCGTTACATGTTTCTGTTTATCATATTGTGTAATGCATATAGTATGTTCGAGTTACATGAACTTGCCTAACTATGCAACAATTTTATGTCGTGATTCTTTCCTCCAAAATACTCTGATGACAAGGTTTTATGTTTTTACTTTATGTATCAATCTCGATAGGCTCCTTATCATATTTACTGCATCTTTCTGTTAAAAAAATCATATTTACTGCATCTCTTAGTCAAGACATTTGGTGTCGGGGAAAATTGACTTCATTGGAACACTTAAGGGCTTGAGTATGCATGTGCCATTAAAGTAAGTGACATGTGCATTGTAACTCTGTTTTGCGGTCATGCACCTACTAGTTTGAGGTTAGCATGACTAGTCTTGTTATTTTTTCTTTGCAATAATTGTTTTGTCTAACCTTCATACCGAATATGAAAAAAGGTTGTAAACATGGTCAGTTTTTCCTTTGCAAGATTATTTTGTTATGTAGTTGCAATAAAAGAAATATGTGATGAGCTTTATCATAATGTTAATTTTCTCACATTTCATTGTAAAGTTTTTTTTCCAACATATCATAATGTGAAACCTTCTACTTACTTTTGGCCTTACCTAAAGCATGGACAATGAAGGCTAGAAACAACCGTTTTTAGCCTATCACATATACGTTTATTCATTTCCAGTATTCATATGGTATACATGCGCGCCTGCTTGCTTTAGTCCATTTTACAGTCATCACTTTTATGGTTCAAATATTTTACGTTATTGTTGTTATTGTTTTGTACCAAATTTGTTGCACAATTTCTTGTTGTAACGCGCAGGGCATTTTCTAGTATCTTATAAAGTAAAATCCCTTTAATATGTATATTTTTATAGTTTATCTCGAAATGCAAGATATCCACATCATTCTTTATTCTAACCATCCAATTTTTCATGTCAATCCTCACTAGCATTTATTAATGATAATCTATCTCTATATGTAAAGTTACAAACATCATCTATTTATTAAGACATTCATTTTTCCAAATCATTCCTTTTTAGTTGTCGCTTGATTACCACTCCATCTTAATATGTTGTAACACAATTAAATCATGTGTAATTGGAATACCACAATTAGTTTCGTCGTTAATACAGTCAAACTAAGCGAGTTTTGTATCAATACTTTTCAATGATGAAAAAATGGTGTGCCTGCTATTTGAGATTTTGTTCTCCTCTAGATATATTTTTCAATAATTATGAGGCTACATGCATGTCGTGCAAGTTATCCACGACATCGCGTTAATTTCATGTTATGTATACAGTTTAACTAATTCACGTGCATCATTAATCCGGTTATTCTTGGACATTAATACAGTCAACTAAGGGAGGACAGGCTCCGCACGCTCATCAATGACCGCCGGCGGTAGCTAAAGCTGGAGCAGCTCGTCGACCCGGCTTCACCGAGGATAGCTAGCTGGCCGGCTATCCTCGCCCCAAAGCGTTAGGAGGAAATCGACGACCACGAGGGGCCGGTCAAGCCGGCGCGCCACCTCTGGTGGTGCAACCGCCCTCTCTATGACGTCCTGGTCGACGAGTACGAGTTCGTCCCGCATGAGCAGAACATGCCTTAGATGGCGCCATCGTCGATGTCGCGTTCGTCCTCGGATCCTGTCATGTCCATGCCGAGGCTGCTTGTCCCGAAGAAGGAGGAGGCTGCGTCGTCCTTACGCAGGCCCCCGTGAAGATCAAGAAGGATGCTCCCTCGTCAGCGCGGCCGCGAAGGATAGGCGGCGTTACCATCTGGGATTTCAGCACGGCCAAGGTCAAGGACGAGCCGACCTCGCAGGTCAGCCCCAAGAAGCGGAGCGTCCTACCGCCGAAAACCTGACACAGGACTAAGGAGGAGGCGGAGGCACCGTTCCAACTCCAACTCGCTGAGGCAACATGACAGTCGTTCGAGACCATCCTCCCGGCCTCGAAGGAATTTGCAGAGGAGTGGTCCCCGCAGTAAACCGGCATCGTCATCATCACCGACAATGACGACGCGCCACCGGCCGGAGGCACGCCGGGGAGGCCGAGGTCAACCTTGTAACAGCCCAAAGCTGAGAACCTAAAAACCTGTGTAATTTTTCCACTTTTGAGTTAATTGCATCATGGCATCCATGCATAAACATGTCTCTTTTGAGTTAACACAACAGTGGTATCGAGTTGATGTTGAGTTGCTAAAGCAAAATGCCAAATTGCTCTAACAAACTTCAACACAATGAAGGCACTCAAAGTTGCAAAACAAAATTTCTTGACATCTTATATTTGTCAAGGAAGTTCCAAGAGCTCAAAACAATATTTTGCAAGTGTCCTAAAATATCAAAGGAGCAATCTTTTTGATTTTAGCAAAATGCCCTAATTTAATCCCTATGAACAAAAGTTGCTCAAAACATTTTATTTTGAAGCCCCAATTTTTGTGTAGCTTCTACTCAATATGGGGAGGCTCCCCAAATTTTCTCAAATTTTTATAAAATGTCTTGGTGCCCTAATAAAATTCCCTAAAGCCACTGGATTTAAAAAGAAACAGCACAGGGACCAATCTGTGATGAACTTAAAAGTTCCAGGGGGCTCTGTGTAAAATCTCCTTTCTTCTTCCCCGTCGCTGTAGCGACCGAAGTGCGAGGAGCTCGAGCCGGACCAGCTCGGCGCCGGGCCCCTCCTGCTCTGCCTCCCCCTGCAAGAGAAAGCTCCACGAGGCCCTCCTGCTCCTTCACGTGCTGCTCCCCATCCCCACTCGCCCCTGCTCCTTTTTCTCTCCCACGGGCCGCCATGGCCGCCGCCCCCGCCGTGCTCGTAGCCGCTGCTTGAGAAGCTCCCGAACAAATCGGAGACCACCACCGTCTTCGCCGCGTCGCCTGCTGCATCCCTGCCAGAGGAATCGAGCGGGGAGGACGTAGGTCGCCGCCGCTGACCACCACTTCGTCGCTGCTGTCCGCGGCCACGCCGCCCGATTCCGCCGCCGCCGTTGCTCCTCCGCGGTCCCCAACCTCTCCACCGTACTCGAGGGTGAGCTACGGGCCTCGCTGCCCCTTTTTCCCCTCTCCCCTTGCTCTGCATCGTCGTGCCCTCGCCGTGCCCGTACGCCGACGTTCGTCGCAGTCGTTGCCTCGCGCGCCCGGTCGAGGACCCGACCGAGCCGGGCTGTGGGCCGTTGCGCTCTGATGCGTAACCGGTCCAGGAGCCGGCCCATGCCGGGCTGAGTGCCGGGCTCCTCTGGAGCAGGCTCGGCCTAGAAACCGGCCCAGCCGGGCTGGAAACCGGCCGCTCTGTTTTTTTTTCTGCTGCTTAATTTTTCCATTTTCTCCCTCGATGTCGCATGCCTCTCGCTCCTCTCTCGCGATGTTAGGGTTAACGAACCTCGATGATTCCTACTCATCTCTCCCCGTCGAACTCGAGTAAAGATTATTTATTATGTGAACTTAGTTAATTAAAAGCAATTCTTTAAAAAGAGGAAATTATAAATATAATTACCTTTTATCGGGACCTCCGAAAAATGTGTTCCTTATATCGAAACGCTCAGAAAAATGTGCATTAATCAGTAGCATCATGTTCATGCATGTTTACATGATCTATAGCACAGGAAAACATTAAAACAAATGTAGAGCCATATTTCTCTCTTGTTAAACAATTAATTATCGCACCCCATATAAAATGGGTAGAACTTGCTATAATAATTTCAGTACATTAAAAATGACATGCCATCATGTGTTTGCGCATTGCATTTGTTAAAGCATGTGTGGTGATTGATTGCTCTTCTGTGGTTATGCTTCGATAGATCCAGCAGTCGGGGTTACTCCACAATATCCCGAAGAGCCGTACTACCAGCACCTTGATCAAGGCAAGCGTAATCCCCCCTCTGAGCATATCTTATCCTATGTTTCCGCAAATATTTTCTCCACTATAATATTGCATGCGGTTCCAAATGTCAATTTTCTTGGATTAGAGTATCCTACAGTTGCATTAAGATTCCGATGCCAACTACCTGTTTCCCCTCCTATTATCCATAGGATTGTATTGTGGGCCTGAAATACTTAACTATGCAATGTGATGCTTAGCCATGCTTAGTTAAATGCTTAGCCGTCCGATGGATACTTCATGTTGGACACAGGTTGTTGAAGTGTTCAGATGATGGTGGAGAATTTGTGGTGACGGGTAATAAGATGCTTAAAGGTGGGGATGAGAGGCCCCTTGGTATGGTGGTGTTTTGTCTCGTTCTCGCCGCCTAGGTGCGAGTTCTTTACCTCCCGAACCAAGACTGAGCGTGCAACCATGCGTGAGGCCTATGCATTCGCAGTGCAGGAACCCTCATAGACTAAATAACTCGGGCGGGGCTAGCCAGGGTCCTCTAGTTCGGGCTTCCATTTGCGCGTGCGTGATGATGGTGGTTGAACTGGGATGAGGATTGTGGTGTTAGGAGAATAAGTGGCCGTGGGGCAGGGTGTTGAAGGCACTAGCGTGCCCTGCCACCACTGATGATCTGGAAAGTCCTTAACGAGGGAGAAGTCGACACCGCTCCCACCCAGCCGGCTTTCCAAGGAAGAGAGCTAATGCGCAGGTAATGGGCCGGACGGTACGCGTGGCAAACATTGTACACCCCTGTAGGGTAAATCTTTTTGAAAAGCCGTGTCCACGGTTAAGGACGACTTGGGAAAGGACGATAAGATCATAGAATAACTTTAACGGAATGACTAAAACCTGGGTACTAGAGGTACCACTCAAGATTGCAAGGTTGACTTCCTCGAGGGTGATTCGGGGAGGTGCCTTTGATGAACAGGTACAGTGGTTGATGATGGTAGATGTTGAGAAAGGTGATCAAAGAAAAGAGTCACCTCTTACCCCTTTTAAAAACTGTTCTGATTAGTCGATGCCATTGAGTTATGTTTTCATAAATAAAATCAGCTTTATGCAAAACAGCCATAAAACTTTTAAAGCCTCATCGAGCTAAAGCTCTATATATAATCTTGCGAGTTCGTCGAACTCAACGTCGTTTGTTTTGTTTCAGAGGAGGACTTCACCGACCTCGAAGGTGGGTTCTTTGTGGACGTCGACGAGTAGTCCGGGGTTCCCAGGTGGCAGCTTGGGACATCCCGGAACAGCTTGCGTTGGATGTTTATCTGTAGGCCTCTTAGGCCATATTTTGGATCTTGTTGTTTAGAACAACCTAATTCGCTTCCGCTTGTTGTAATGTTGGGTCTGTGACCTCTGGTTGTAATTTGCTATCTTTCTCTATTATAAGAGTTGAACTATAATGCTTTGTGTCGTAGAGTCTGTGATGTGCCAGTTGTTCCACAAGTCTTGATCTCTCTATTATACATTGAGGGTTGTGCCTGTGTTAAGGCATCAATCGGGGTGTTGCGTTGCCGATGATCCATTCCGAGCAACGCCTGCCAAAGGTTTTGGCCGGGGATTGGTAAACCCGTAACCTCCGGTTGTATCGCTTAACTGGTGACACACAACATCACTGTATAACAGTCGGGTCGGGGCGCCACAAGTTGGTATCAGAGCAGTACTGCCTGTAGGAAACCCTTCTACTGGTCGACGTTGAGTCTAGTGTTTGTGAAAATATTTTTAACCTAAAAATGAGTTGTGAAAACCATCTTAGGATTCTTTTACTCCTTATCTGGTTACCCTCTAATATCGGAGCAATCTTACCTCGATTTGAGTTAAAGGTTTTACTTCTCATCTGCTACTACAAAATGATTAGAAACGGGGTTGGGTTCTACCTTTAGTGTTATATGTCACGTTGCTCCCGCTACGATACAATCCGATGTCAACTCAGTGGTCTGAACACTGTTATTCCTACCGAGTCTAATCATTTGATCCTTTCTTTGAGGTTTTAACCCAAGGACTTGAACATAAGGTCCCGGATTGTGCCAACTAGAGGGTGTTAAGTTGTGATTTCTTAACTCTCGCTAGTAGCACATGATGCTGATCTTTGACCCAAGTTCTATCTTGTTGATTCCTTGTCAATTGTTGTACAATGTATTATCGTCCCTAGTCTGTGTACTTGTGTAGACGTGATACGTCTCCAACGTATCCATAATTTCTGCTGTTCCATGCTTATATTATACCATTTGCTACATGTTTTATATACACTTCATATCACTTTTATGCATTTTCTGGGACTAACCTATTAACAAGATGCCACAGTGCCAGTTCCCTGTTTTCTGCTGTTTTTGGTTTCAGAAAGTTACTTCTGGAAATATTCTCGGAATTGCACGAAACAAAAGGCCAACTCCCTATTTTTCCAACACGTACACGGAGTCCGAAGGAGAGACGAAGACTCGCCACGAGGTGGCCAAACCACCTGGCGGCGCGGCCCCACCTTCTGCCGCGCCAGCCTGTGGTTTGGGCCCCTCGGGGTCCGCCGACATCGCCCCTTCGCCTATTTATTCCCCGAGACGTGAAAACCCTAAAACACCGAGCCTTTCATCCAGAACATATTCGCTGCCGCCGCCGTCGTCAACCCTAACTCGGGGGGTTCTGAAGCTCTTCCCGGCACCCTGCCGGAGAGGGGAATCATCACCGGAGGGCTCTACATCGCCATGCCCGCCTCCGGAGTGATGCATGAGTAGTTCATCCTTGGACTATGGGTCCATAGCAGTAGCTAGATGGTTGTCTTCTCCACTTGTGCCATCATGTTTAGATCTTGTGAGCTGCCTATCATGATCAAGATCATCTTATTGTAATGCTACATGTTGTGTTTGCTGGGATCTGACTTATATTGATACCTATGTGGAGCTGAATATTATATTATCATGTCTATGTCATTTGTGATCTTGCATGCTCTCCGTTACTTGTTGAAGCCTTGGCCAAGTGAATACTTGTGACTCCAAGAGGGGTATTTATGCATGATAGTTGGGTTCAACCTCTATTTAACTTGGGATAGTGATAGCAAGTTCTAAGGTTGTAGATGTGTTGTTGCCACTAGGGGTAAAACAGCAATGCTTTATTCAAGGATGAATGTATTGTTTACATTACGCACATTACTTAATGCAATTGTCTGTTGCTTGCAACTTAATACTGGAAGGGGTACGGATGTTAACCGGAAAGTGGACTATTTAGGCATAGATGCATGCTGGATAGCGGTCTATGTACTTTGTCATAATGCCCAAATGAATCTCATAGTAGACATCACAACTCACACATGCATGTTATATGCACTTATCAATTGTCAATTGCCCAGCTGTAATTTGTTTACCCAGCATGTTAGTTATCTTATTGGAGAGATACCACTAGTGAACTATGGACCCCGGTCCATTCTTTTACATCTGAAATACAATCTACTGCAATCATTGTTCTCTACTGTTTTATGCAAACAAACATCATCTTCCATACGATACGTTTAACCCTTTGTTTTCAGCAAGCCGGTGAGATTGACAACCTCACTGTTAAGTTGGGGCAAAGTAATTTGATTGTGTTGTGCAGGTTCCACGTTGGCACCGAAATCCCTGGTGTTGCGCCGCACTACACTCCTTCACCAACACCTTCGAAGCAACCTCGTTTTCCTACTGGTTCGATAAACCTTGGTTTCATACTGAGGGAAAACTTGCCGCTGCACTCATCATACCTTCCTCTTGGGGTTCCCAACTGACGTGTGACGTACAAGCATAGTTTCTGGTGCTGTTGCCGGGGAGATATTCCCTCGTCAACTTAGCGCTAGCAACACGTTTTCTGGCGCCGTTGCTGGGGAAAACCGAATTGCTTCTGCAAGGGGAGTCTCTCACACCCAATCTCTTTACTTTGTTATTTGTCTTGCTTAGTTTATTTTTATTTAGTCTTGTTTGCTCTCTTTGTCAAAAACACACAAAAATTAGTTACTTGTTTAATTTGGTTTGATTTTGTTTTTCAAAATGAGTACTCCTGAGAACACTAAGTTGTGTGACTTCACTAGCACAAACAACAATGATTTCATATGCACTCCTATTGCTCCACCTGCTTCTACAGCAGAATTTTATGAAATTAAACCTGCTCTATTAAATCTTGTTATGAAAGAGCAATTTTCTGGTGTTAGTACTGATGATGCTGCTGCCCATCTTAATAACTTTGTTGAACTTTGTGAAATGCAAAAGTATAAGGATATGGATGGGGATATTATAAAACTGAAACTTTTTCCTTTCTCCTTGAGAGGAAGAGCTAAAGAATGGTTGCTTTCTTTGCCTAGAAATAGTATTGATTCTTGGACAAAATGCAAAGATGCCTTCATAGGAAAATATTATCCTCCTGCTAAGATTATATCCTTGAGAAGTAGCATTATGAATTTTAAACAACTTGATAATGAACATGTTGCTCAAGCTTGGGAAAGAATGAAATCTTTGGTGAAGAATTGTCCCACTCATGGACTGACTACTTGGATGATCATTCAAACCTTTTATGCAGGATTAAATTTTTCCTCAAGGAACTTATTGGATTCAGCCTCTGGAGGAACCTTTATGTCCATCACTTTAGGTGCAGCAACAAAGCTACTTGATGATATGATGATCAACTATTCCGAATGGCACACTGATACGTCCAAAACGTATCTACTTTCCCGAACACTTTTGCTATTGTTTTACCTCTAACTTGTGTGTTTTGAATACAACTAATGCAGACTAACGCTGTTTTCAGCAGAATTGCCCTGGTGTCTTGTTTTTGTGCAGAAAGTCAACTTTCGGGAAAAACACCAGAAAAGATCGCAAACCTCCTATTTTACCAGAAGACTCACGGAGCCAGAAGGGGAGTCAGAGATGGGCCACGAGTGGCCCAAACCACATGGTGGCGCGGCCTGGGGGCCCACCACGCCAGCCACTGAGGAGGGCAACTCGGGCACCTCCCCGAGTCCCCCTTTCGACTACTTAACCCTCTCTGACCTAAAACGCGAGGGGGTCGTCCACTTCATCCAGAAACATCACCGTACGCCGCCACCATCACGAAACCTATTTCGGGGACCAGAAACTCCGTTCTGGCACTCCGCCGGGACGGGGAATTGGAGGAGATCATCGCCATCATCATCACCGACGCTTCTCCATCGACCATCCATGTTTCCCCCATCCATGTGTGAGTAATTCCCTGTTGTAGGCTGAGGGGGATGGTAGGGATTGGATGAGATTGTTCATGTAATAAGTTATAAGATCATTAGGGCATGGTGCCTAGTATCCGTTGTTAGTACTTATTGATGTTGTTGCAACTTGTTGAGCTTAATGCTTGTCACTAGGGCCCGAGTGCCATGATTTCAGATCTGAACATGTTATTGTTTCATAATGATATGCACTGTTTTTTGATCATACCTGCAAGTTGTATACACATATTGTTGTCCGGAACCCGCGGTCCCAAAGTGACAATAATTGGGACAGCCGAGGGGAATGGCTGCGATGTGAGGATCACATGTGTTCACGGCGTGTTAATGCTTTGCTCCGATACTTTATTAAAAGGAGTACCTTAATTACCAGTAGATTCCCTTGAGGCCCGCTGCCACCGGCTGTAGGACAGAAGATGTTGTACAAGTTTCTCATTGCGAGCACGTACGACTATATACGGAACACATGCCTATGTTTAATTAGTACTTGGATGCTTTATCATTATTATCTGCAATGCCTATGTCTTGATAATTATATGAGCTATCTAATCCATGCAGCGCCCGTTCATCCATCCCTATGCCTACAATGTTTTAATCCTACTGTTTACTGCAATCACTACTGCTGTCTCTATTTACTGCTGCTATTATTTCACACCGCTACTACTGCTATAAAACTGTTGCTACTGATAATCTGTGTCGAGCAAGACTATCACAGGTGCAGCTGAATTGACAACTCCGCTATTAAGGCTCTCAAGTATTCTTTGGCTCCCCTTGTGTCGAATCAATAAATTGGGTTTACTTCCCTCGAAGACTGTTGCGATCCCCTATACTGTGGGTCATCACACACCGAAAGAGCTCCTCAAGGTAAGAAGGTAAATTCTGTTGAAGAAACCTCCTCTTTGAGTGATAAGATTGATGCTATTATGTCTATGCTTGTGAATGGTAGATCTCATGTTGATCCTAATAATGTTCCTTTAGCTTCATTGGTTGCTCAAGAAGAGCATGTTGATGTAAACTTCATTAAAAACAACAACTTCAACAACAATGCTTATAGGAATAATTTTGGTAGCAACAATATAAGCCTTATCCTTCAAATGGTTATGGCAATTCTTATGGTAATTCCTACAGCAACAATAGAAGTGTGTCCTCTGATCTTGAAGCTATGCTTAAAGAATTTATTAGCACACAAAAAGCTTTCAATAAAACTGTTGAGGAAAAGTTTGAAAAAATTGATGTTCTTGCTTAAAGTTGATAGTCTTGCTCATGATGTTGAAATTCTAAAACTGAAAGTTATGCCTAATGAAGTTAAAGATACTAAGTCATTTGCTACAGCAAATGCCATCCAAGTTCGAATTGATAATAATATTAGGATGTTGGCTGAATTGCATGCTAGGTGGGAAAAAGAGGAAGAACTTGAAAAAGAGAATAGTATAGTTAGAGTTTGTACTATCACCACCACTAGTAATGCTAATGTTTTACATGCTAGTAAGCCTCCTACTATTGATGGTAATGTTATTGGTGTTGGTAATGTCTCTACTACTTCTGCAAGCGTTTGAAATTGCCTAAAACTGCTGAAACTTTTTCTGATAAAAGTGCTGAAATTTTTCAAACTATTGGAGACAATGGTTCCACCACCATTGACAATAATGATTTTGATTTTGATGATTGTAACATCTCTGAAGTTATTATGTTCTTGCAAAAATTAGCTAGAAGTCCCAATGCTAGCACTATTAATTTGGCTTTTACAAAGCATATTACAAATGCTCTTTTGCAAGCTAGGGAGGAGAAGTTGAAACTTAAAGCTTCTATTCCTAGGAAATTAGAAGATGGTTGGGAACCCATCATTAAGGTAAAGGTGAATGATTTTATTGCAATGCCTTGTGTGATCTTGGTGCAAGTATTTCGTTTTGCCCAAGAAGCTTTATGATATTCTTGATTTGCCACCTTTGGAACATTGTTATTTGGATGTTTTTCTCGCTGATAATGCTATGAAGAAACCTTTGGGGCGAGTTAATGATGTTTTTATTACAGTAAACAATAACCTTGTCCCCGTTGATTTTATTGTTATGGATATTGAATGCAATGCATCTTGTCCTATTGTTTTGGGAAGACCTTTTCTTCGAACTGTTGGTGCCATCATTGATATGAAAGAAGGTAATATAAGGTACCAATTTCCTCTCAAGAAAGGTATGGAACACTTCCCTAGGAAGAGAATGAAGTTACCTTTTGACTCTATTGTTAGAGCAAGTTATGATGTTGATGCTTCTTCTCTTGACAACACTTGATTTTCACTTTCTGCGCCTAGCTGAAAGGCGTTAAAGAAAAGCGCTTATGGGAGACAACCCATCGTTTTTATTTGCTGTTATTTTTGTTTTCTTTGAGTCAAGGAGTTTTGTTACTTCTGTAGCAACTCCTTTGTATCTTTATTTTATCGCAATGTTGTGCCAAGTAAAGTTCTATATTGAAAGTTGATGCAAGATTTGGATTTCTGCGCAGTGACAGATTTTTAGCTGTCACGGATTTGAGCTTATCTCCCTGTAGAAAATTCAAAAATTCTGAAAAAATCACGCATATTCCTGAGATATGTACGCAACTTTCATTATTTTAGGCCAGATCCATCTGAGCAACTTAAGTGCCTCGAAAAAATTCGTCATTCCAGACTGTTCTGTTTTTGACAGATTCTGCCTTTTGTTTTGCATTCGCTCTTTTACTGTGTTTGTGTGGATTTCTTTGCTCCACAAAGCATTGGTGGCTGTAGCTAATGTCCAGAAGCTTTGGGATTGATTGTATCATTACAGAATATGAGAATTTTTGATTATGCACTAACCCTCTAATGAGAACTGTCTTGAGTTTGGTGTGAAGGAAGTTTTCAAGGATCAAGCGAGAAGGGTGATATTATGTGATCAAGAAGAGTGAAAAGCCTAAGCTTGGGGATGCCCCCGTGGTTCATCCCAACCATATTCAGAGAGACTCAAGCGTCTAAGCTTGGGGATGCCCAAGGCATCCCCTTCTTCATCAACAAACTTATCAGGTCATCTCTAGTGAAACTATATTTTAATTCTTTCACATCTTATGCGCTTTACTTGGAGCGTCTGTGTGTTTTTATTTTTGTTTTTGTTTGAATAAATTCGGATCCTAGCAATCCTTGTGTGGGAGAGAGACACGCTCCGCTTTTTCATGTGAATACTCATGTTCTTCACTTATATTTGTTGAGTATTCTTAACTAGCTACTGCAGTGCTTTTAGCTCCTGTTTTTCATGCATCTCTTCGAGCTGTTAGCACTTGTTTATAAATACTCTCTTGCTGCATTATATTATCATTTGGAGAGTTTATGTTTAAATAAATTGATTGGTGTTTGTTTGGAAGAAAGAAAATGCTACATGTAGTAGTTGGTATTGGAAAAGACATATGCATTCTTGTAGATCATTGTCTTGTTTGATTTGATGCTTTGCAATTGTTTTGAGCTCTCAAGTAGATCATGTTTAAGCTCTTGCATCATGTAGTTAAAGCCTAGTAGTGGAGAACTACCGTAGAGCTTGTTGAGACTTGGGATGCATATTTGTTCTCTCTAAGGTCTAGATATTTTCTGGTAAAATGTTTGAGCAACAAGGAAGACAGTGTAGAGTCTTATAATACTTGCAATATGTTTTTATGTGATTCTTGCTGTACCGGTTTATACTTGTGTTTGCTTCAAACAACCTTGCTAGCCTAAACTCTGTACTGAGAGGGAATGCTTCTCGTGCATCCAAAACTTGAGCCAAAACCCATGCCATTTGTGTCCACCATACCTACCTACTATGTGGTATTTCCTGCCATTCCAAGTAAATATTTCATGTGCTACCTTTAAACTATTCAAAACTTTATTACTCCTTATTTGTGTCAATGTTTTATAGCTCATGAGGAAGTATGTGGTGTTTTATCTTTCAATCTTGTCATTTACTTCTGACAGACTTTCACCAATGGACTAGTGGCATATACATCCGCTTATCCAATAATTTGCAAAAAGAGCTGGCAACGGGGTGCCCAGCCCCAATTAATTACAACTTTCATTAATAATTCTCTTCACATGTTTTGCCCTGATTTATCAGTAAGCAACTTAATTTTGCAAATAGACACTCCTCCATGGTATGTGAATGTTGGAAGGCACCCGAGGATTCGGTTAGCCATGGCTTGTGTAAGCAAAAGGTTGGGAGGAGTGTCATCTATAAAGAAACTAAAATACATGTGTAAACAAAAGAGAAGAGGGATGATCTACCTTGCTGGTAGAGATAACGTCCTTCATGGGAGCCGCTCTTGAAAGTCTGGTTGACAAGGGGGTTAGAGTGCCCACTACCATTCGTTGACAACAACAAACACCTCTCAAATACTTATTTTGTGCTCTCTATATGCTTTCGAAAACTTAAAAAGCTCTAGCACATGATTTAATCCCTGCTTCCCTCTGCGAAGGGCCTATCTTTTACTTTATGTTGAGTCAGTTTACCTACTCCTTTCTATCTTAGAAGCAAACACTTGTGTCAACTTTGTGTGCATTGATTCTTACATATTTACTTATTGCACTTGTTATATTGCTTTATGTTGACAACTATCCATGAGATATACATGTTACAAGTTGAAAGCAAATGCTGAAACTTAATCATCCTTTGTGTTGCTTCAATGCCTTTTACTTTGAATCTATTGCTTTATGAGTTACCTCTTATGCAAAACTTTTTGATGCTTGTCTTGAAAGTACTATTCATGAAAAGTTTTTGCTTATATGATTCATTGTTTACTCTTTATCTATTTGTTAGCAAACTATAGATCATTGCTTTGAGTCACTTCATTCATGACATGAGCCTTGCAATATATTGATCAAGATTGTGTGAAAGCATGTCTCCTCAGAAATTATTTGTTGTTATCGTTTTACCTACTCGAGGACGAGTAGAACTAAGCTTGGGGATGCTTGATACGTCTCCAACGTATCCATAATTTCTGCTGTTCCATGCTTATATTATACCATTTGCTACATGTTTTATATACACTTCATATCACTTTTATGCATTTTCTGGGACTAACCTATTAACAAGATGCCACAGTGCCAGTTCCCTGTTTTCTGCTGTTTTTGGTTTCAGAAAGTTACTTCTGGAAATATTCTCGGAATTGCACGAAACAAAAGGCCAGTCCCTATTTTTCCAGCACGTACACGGAGTCCGAAGGAGAGACGAAGACCACGAGGTGGCCAAACCACCTGGCGGCGCGGCCCCACCCGCCGCCAGCCTGTGGTTTGGGCCCCTCGGGGGTCCGCCGACATCGCCCCTTCGCCTATTTATTCCCCGAGACGAAAACCCTAAAACACCGAGCCTTTCATCCAGAACATATTCGCTGCCGCCGCCGTCGTCAACCCTAACTCGGGGGGTTCTGAAGCTCTTCCCGGCACCCTGCCGGAGAGGGGAATCATCACCGGAGGGCTCTACATCGCCATGCCCGCCTCCGGAGTGATGCGTGAGTAGTTCATCCTTGGACTATGGGTCCATAGCAGTAGCTAGATGGTTGTCTTCTCCACTTGTGCCATCATGTTTAGATCTTGTGAGCTGCCTATCATGATCAAGATCATCTTATTGTAATGCTACATGTTGTGTTTGCTGGGATCTGACTTATATTGATACCTATGTGGAGCTGAATATTATATTATCATGTCTATGTCATTTGTGATCTTGCATGCTCTCCGTTACTTGTTGAAGCCTTGGCCAAGTGAATACTTGTACTCCAAGAGGGGGTATTTATGCATGATAGTTGGGTTCAACCTCTATTTAACCTGGGATAGTGACAGCAAGTTCTAAGGTTGTAGATGTGTTGTTGCCACTAGGGGTAAAACAGCAATGCTTTATTCAAGGATGAATGTATTGTTTACATTACGCACATTACTTAATGCAATTGTCTGTTGCTTGCAACTTAATACTGGAAGGGGTACGGATGTTAACCGGAAAGTGGACTATTTAGGCATAGATGCATGCTGGATAGCGGTCTATGTACTTTGTCGTAATGCCCAAATGAATCTCATAGTAGACACCACAACTCACACATGCATGTTATATGCACTTATCAATTGTCAATTGCCCAGCTGTAATTTGTTTACCCAGCATGTTAGTTATCTTATTGGAGAGACACCACTAGTGAACTGTGGACCCCGGTCCATTCTTTTACATCTGAAATACAATCTACTGCAATCATTGTTCTCTACTGTTTTATGCAAACAAACATCATCTTCCATTCGATACGTTTAACCCTTTGTTTTCAGCAAGCCGGTGAGATTGACAACCTCACTGTTAAGTTGGGGCAAAGTAATTTGATTGTGTTGTGCAGGTTCCACGTTGGCACCGGAATCCCTGGTGTTGCGCCGCACTACACTCCTTCACCAACACCTTCGAAGCAAACCTCGTTTTCCTACTGGTTCGATTAAACCTTGGTTTCATACTGAGGGAAAACTTACTGCTGCACTCATCATACCTTCCTCTTGGGGTTCCCAACTGACGTGTGACGTACAAGCATAGTTTCTGGTGCTGTTGCCGGGTA